>JAEQBH010001757.1:797500-1289962 GCA_016808115.1 Tetrastigma voinierianum
ACGTGTTAGAGTGAGGTATTGAAGAGCACGATTGTGCTTCTATACGCGAAGGCTGAGAGAGAAGGGCTCAGCGTGGATAAGAGACGATTGTTGCTTAAGCACATGGGAATTAGAGCAAGATTTTAGAAGCGACCACATATTTGTTTGTGCGGCGAGGTCGGCGGCATACTTGGCGGCTTCGAAGTGCAACCCGCGAGGAGTTCGAAGGACCTGAAACCAAGAAAGTAATTAATGTCTTGAACCAAAGTTTTAAGAGCAAAGCGAGTGTGAAGAGCATCAATAACTTGTTGAACATCGGGTTATTGTCACCCGGTGATGAGAATGTCATCTACACATTACACAGCGACAACGATGCGAAGCGTGTTTATTGGTAGAAAGAGGAGGTATCGAAACGAGAACAAAGCCCAGGTCAAGATTCATTCGATTACCGGGAGAAACTTTATATTCAATTGAGCTAAGAATCTTTATTTAGAACCGCACTTTTATTAGGGTGACCCTAATCGACTAGTACCATAAGGTCAATAATTAGGTTATTACAGAGTACCACCGGTCCCGAAATTGAAAAACTTTCACAATCAACAATATCTTGCAAAGTTGGGCCAGGGAACTAAGTGAAGCGAGTGTAGAGAAGATGCATTTAAATGCACTGTGGAGAAATTGTAGTGATCCTTGTTGGAGCTGAAACTTGAACTAAGTGGAGTAGATAATGGCAGAGGCAGATGTAGTTGATATAAGCCGTCCTTAAGCACTCCTTGGAGCAGAATTTTCCGTGATTGTTTGTCCTTGATATAGCAGCAGGTAGAATCAAACTCCACAATAACATCATTCTCAATGGTAAACTTGGATATACTGATTAAATTTTTGGTTATAGAAGGAACCCATCAAAACATTTTTTGAGATGTAGAGAGCGTGAAGTAAGGTAAAATGATGTGTCCGATGTGTGTGATAGGGAGTTTAGAACCATCACCAGAGTCTGGCTTACCCGGTCTTTGGTATTCGAGTTGGTGTTCGGGTACGTGGAGGAGGTGACATGATGTGGCCAAACGCGTGAGAGAAGCCATGAAGCATCATTGGCGGTCGTTGGAGAAGCTTAATACTATGCTTGTGAGCGAGGGGCGGAGGTGTTGAGGATTCATCGGCGAGAGCTCTCTCGAGGCATACGTTACGAGTGATTTTTTGGTACCCTAACTGCGAATCGGTAAAAAACATTTAGTATGTGTCCCATTCTTCCACATATTTGACGAGAGGTTTGTTGAAGGAATTGGCATCCTCTACCACGGAAGGAAGCGGCCTCTACCGGCAAGGAACGACCTCTACCACCACACGTCCACCTCGGAAAAATTGTCGTTGAGAAGCGAGAAGTGAGCGGGGAGGATTTGGATAGATCGGCCAGTTGTTGCGGCAATTGAGACTCTGAGTCTCATCTCATGTGTTTGAAGGATATATAACGTACTTCTTGGTGATTGATTCACGTGATGTCGATTTAATTACGACTTCAATTCTGATCCATTCACCTCGAGGATGTAGAGAGGATGAGTTCATCATCTGTGATTTGGCGACCGGCGACCATGAGAGACATTGCTTTCACGGTTGCATTTTGAGAATGTAATCCTCAGCGAGCTTGTTTCCCTTCTTCGTAGTGCGGAGAAAGAGCGTGGGTGAAGAGCTCTCTAGCCTTGAACTAGCGAGAAAAGTTTGCCCAAGAACAATCCACACCCTACGAAGCTAATTTACGATTGTAGAACATGGCTGGCATACGCTGGGGATATAGAAGGAAGCGACGGCTTCGGCCTGGCCCGATCGATCCTTCTCGAGAGAGCATTAGTGGATTAATTTGAGGAGGTGTCCCGGCATCGGTGGAATCGGTGATGTTGTTCTCATACGGTTTGAGTTTTGTATTGAGAAGAAAAGACTCAAGGTCTCGTGAAGCTCTCACTGTCGGAAGTATGCGTGACTTCAGGAACAAAAGTAATTTGTACGATCGAATTTAGTGTCCTGAGAAGGTAGGAAACGGATGGCATCGCGCCATTGTTGTGGTAGATCTTTGATGCGGGAGAAATAGAGCGGAAGGGGAAGGAGGAATGGTAGCCATGGATAATATCATACACCTTTACGATACCATGTTGAGAATCAAGCGAAGAGGAAACACTTAAAAGAGAGAGAAAGAAACCAGATCTGAAACTTTTTGAAAAATATTCTCTTACCGAGAAAAGACGAGGACGAACACTTTTTTATCTTATAACCATTAGTTACCATGAGACAATGCTTTGAGGTGCACCATAAGAACCATTAGGTTATTGGTGGTGTGGAGAGCATATGTGACTTGAGGTAGGCATGCATTATGTGACTTGAGACAAGCGTGAGGCTGCGATGGGAAGTGGAGGAGGTACGATCTGTGGTGAGAACGACCTTGATCATGCAAGCGGCGAGATCACGGCGAATGTGTATTACGATGTGTCTTGAGGAACACGGCGGCGTCTTGGCAGCGGCGGCATTATCACCTTCAGCGAGGCGACAACCTGAAGAAAGATTAATGGTGTTTGTGAATCATTTTTTATACTCGTCCTCTATTAAAGAGCACCGTATGGCGTCATGTTTTCATTATTTTTAAACCCGCCCAGTGCTTGATGGGAACTAAATCACGACCGTCCTTTGGTCGACAATTAGTCTAGTTAATATCCAGCATGCATGACACTAAAAATATAATTGGATAAGAAGCATTAGAAGAGTGAAAAGCATTTGGCTTGATTTGTATAATTTTTAGTTAAATATTATATATATACGAGATTTAAGTCATTGACAATTTGAAGAGCGTACACACCATCTTGGTACATGTGAAGAGGTGGGAGAGCGAGTTGCATTACATTATCAATGAAGAAATTGCAAAGTGATACGGAAATAGGAAACAACATCTAGACAAAGGAGATGGATGATTGAATTTCGGCGCACCAAAAATAGAGTATGGAAGCCGAGTTCGGGTCCTTGTTTTCATACTTGGAGGATGGTTTGGTCAAGTTTCATAGTGATGTTTTCGGTATTCATGTTTCCAATCATGAATCAATTACAGTACTGTGCATCTCACTTTATCGTTGAGCGCATGGTCGATACAAACTATCTAAATTAAGGATTATAGATGTTCTTAACTTGACTTTTATTTTTAGCAAGGCGATCACTTGAGAATTTACTTGAAGTGGGGAAGATGCAGCTAGAAATGAGTTAAAGGCTGCGGAAATGCCCAATCCGGGAATTCTGTATACAACTTTTAAATGAGGGATTTTTGTGATAAAAGACCTTAGACATCGATGGGAACAAATATAAATCGGGGATTGTTGATTAGTGTCTACAATATTTTACGCAGGGCAAACAATGAGTACTCTGGAACAATAAATTTGAAGACTTATATATTTTAGAAGTGGCTTTAAAGGTCATGCTAGTATTTGATGGGAATTACAAGTTACAGCCACTCCACATTCATATATCATTGTTAGAATGCTTTGTAGCATATGTTGTGGTATCAATTATCAGAACTTCAATCAGTTGGAAATTTGTTCCGATAATTATTATTGGAAGGCTATCTCCCCAGGCTGAATGGGTGAGAGTTTCAGTGTTCCTCATATGGCTGTTGATGTGGAGTTCAACCCATGGTCTCTGATAGGTACCCAAACCCAATAGAAGAACCCAACCCAAAAGATCGATTTAATAGGTAGGAGAACCTCTCAAACTTAAGTGTCATTCCATAATATCATATGAAACTGATGTGAGATCGTATCATTGCCCATCCCTAGAGAAGTCAGACGTCTGCGGACAACTCACATTTTGGATAGCTTTTACTCTGGACCCTCTTTCAGGCACCAGGTAACCCTCTTTCAAGTAGTCATTTCCCACTATGTACCGACTTTCAATTAAAGCACCAATGATAGGTATCCAAATCTAATAAGGGCGACTCGACCCAAAGCGGCACATGAGTAGGAGCCTCTCAAGTTTAAGTACCACTCTACAATCTCATGTGAAACCGACGTGGGATCGTATCAGCCTCAAAACACATCTCATCCAAGTCCCAACTAACGCAATGCCCGGCCTGAGATCAAAGAAACTCCGGCATACGTGCATCCCTCGATTAGACTTTTGCAATAGCTGCCGGCGATAAGCGAGTCGATTGATTAAGATCAACTCTCTGTCACCATAGGAGTACATTAATAAAAATGCCATGACAGCTCTACATTCATTGTTCTGGAAATGAACGATGGAAGCTCTCTACTTCCAACACAGTTCATGATCATTTTCCTACATCCTCAAGAACGTCAACCGCTTCTTCTTCCTTGTGACCAATAGTATCAGCAAAAACAATTTATGAAACTTAATTAGTGGAAGGAGCAAACATTTAGAAAAGAGCCTTTGGATGTCCTACACTAGAAGAAGGAAAAGATAAAAATAAAAATAATTCCCAACAAATATAGTGTGACTGCTGAGAAAATGCTAAAAGATAAACAGAAACTTCTAGCTAATCGGATGTAATGTTACCAAATAAAAATTGAGAACAAGAAATGTTAATTAATAATAAAAATGACCAAGATTCTAATTTCAACTGCGGAAGTTGTTACATAAAAAACCTGGATTAGCAAGCTTGCTTATGTCGGTTTATGCATGGATGGAATAAAATATCTATTTACAGGTGCAAAGGATATAATTGTTGAAGAATGATTCAAAAGTACCCACATCTTTATGTCTCTCATTAGTGTCCTATTATTTAATAAAGTCTTTGTGTTTATTTATTTCTTTAATTGTTAGTGAGAGAGTCAACGTTTTATTTGAGGGTTTTTAGCTAATGTGGTAAATGGAGAGAGTTAGTGGTGAACGGGAGAATAAGTGGGTCAAGTTAGTTTTTTATTTTTAATTTTATTTATCTCTTAAAAGCCTATTTATAAGCACTTTTAATGTTTGAAAATAATGAGAGAGTTGTACTTTTTTTTTCTACTTCTATTTTTTTTATTCTCTCATCTTCAAATTCCAACATGACATCGAGCCATATAGGTCTTAAGGATCTATGAGTGATTCTAATGGCAATGAATAATTTTTCTACTCCCACTCCTACTCTTACAGAAGAAAATTATCACATATGATGTGCGACCCAGAGCAGGGTCGGAGCCGGGTTAGCGGGATCGAACATGACCCAGGTGACCTTGAGCCAAGCCATTTGTCAAAATACATTTCATTCATAAACATTTTCATTCTCAAATCTTGGCAGAAGCGGTTTCATTTTGGGGCAAGCTCATAAACATTTACAAATTCAATAGGCCCATAACATTTAACAAAATGCATTCACCATGAAAGCAATCCATGCCTTTTCAAAATGATTTACAAAATAGATGTTCAGAAACTTCTAGCTAATAGGATGTAATGTTACCATATAAAAACTTAGGGGTCGTTTTCCTTGCTTTTCTCCTTAGTTCGGTGCGTCTTTCTTCTTCTTTGCCTGTTTTTCTTTCCTTGTTTTGAATTTCAGGTTGTTAGGGCGTGTTGGGTTGGGGTCCCACCTTTTTCGTTGTTTTGTTCATTCTCTCTCTCCGCCGCTTAGTCATGCGTGCTTCCTCACCGTCTTCTGGTTACGGCCAGGCTGCGTCGAGGAGGCGGGCGGGGAAGCTTTGGTATGGGAAAGCGGTGCGAACTCGGTATCTGCCGCTATGGTTGTCGGGGTCCTTCTAATAGATTATCTTCCTCCGCCAAGAAAGGGCAAGGGGAAGATTAGCCGAGGCCAAGTATCCAGGGTGGCTCGAATATTGGAGGGTCGCCATGAAAGTGCCAGCGGTCTTAGTGGGCCTGGCCGGGTTGAGGAGCCCCTTCGTACTCTAAAACCGCCGCTAGCATTTAGGTTATGAACCTCATGGGAGTTCAAATCTAGTGTCACGATCTTCTCCCGCGTCTTATGTTGTTCTCACCGTTCCTAAGATAGTACCTGAACTGCTGAGGTGGCCTTTGATAATGGTCTCCGCTTTCCTTTGCACCCCTTCATCAAAAGCGTTCTACAACATTTCAATGTATGCCCGTCCCAGCTCTCTCCTAATTTTTGGGGCGTCTTGGTCGGCCTTTTGGTTTTTTTAGGGATAAGGGCCTCGGGGTCCCTAGTATAGCTCTACTGCTGGATCTCTTCAGTGTGAAGGAAGCCTCGAAAGGCTTCTTGTATATTTCAAAGCGGGCCATTTCCAGACCTATCATTTCCGACCTCCCTTCTTCCCACAAGCATTGGAAATAGCGCTATTTCTTTGTCGAAGGGTGACATTGAGGAATACAATACGCCTACCAAGGCAGTGCCCCAGGGATTTTGACGGTATGGGTACCACGAACCCTGCGTGAGTTTTACGTCCTGCTGAAGTAAGGGTCAACTTTTTAGAGGCCATGTTATGTTTTTTACTTTGTTTTGGTTGTGTTGCTTTCAGGTTTCCGTTCTGACCTTACTCCTAAGGATGGGGAAGTAAAGCGGCGGTTGGGCAAGTGTTGCCCTCGAGCGTATTCCGATGTTGAACAACGGTGTAGGCCCTTCTTGTTCCCCTCCTTCGAGATCTCCTCCGCCCCCTGCTATGGAAACTTCTCTTGGGGGGCCTCTTGCTGTGAAGCTAACTCGGGAGAACCCGGTTGTCGGAGTTCTGGCTGGTGAAGAGAAAGAAGCAAGCGCAAGGCTGGGATCCTCCCGAGAGTGGCTTGTCGGCCTAGGAGTAGGCCGAGAAAGGCTGGGAGTGTCGTTACTTGTCGCTGTCAAGGAGCGGGGATCACACGTCCAAGTTCAGGTGAGGGGGAAAGCATTGCTCTCTTTGGCCAAGGTGTCCGAGGAGGCGGGTGCACAACGTCGCTCATCCTCTACTGTAGGGGCCAAGGGTTCTTCGAGAAGGGCTTCCGGGACTCCTTTGAAAGTTCTTCCTATCTCTATCTGGAGCCCTTCGGCTCAAAACGCCACGCCTTCCCCTCCGATGAGGGAAGATGTGGTGAATAATCGCTTTGGAATTTGAGAGTGAGAACCATTTGTTTACCAATCGAGCTATTCTGCCGGGGAGTACATTTAGATCTATCATTCGAGACTCTGATCTCAAGAAGGTGGAAGCCCTGTGCATTGAGGAGGCTCTGGCCCTATCACTCCAAGGAACCGTCTCTGTATGTCCTAGCGCCTTCTTTTATCCGTCTCTTCGTTGTGTTAATGTTATCTGCTAACTCCATCTTATTCCTTGGTAGATGGCTACTTATATAAAAGACCTGGCGATCTCGGGCTAATTCAGCCGAGAGCTCTGCTAAGGCGGCTAAAGCATACAAAGCTAAAGTCACCTCCCTGATCTCCGAGAAGGCTGAGCTATGAGCTAGGATACAAAGCTTGACCGAGAATGTTATGACTCATAAATCCGACTTGAAGCACACCTCGACCACAAAGGCGAGAGCTGAAGACCAAGAATAGAAGGCCATAGAGGGCCTAAGGGTTGTCCAGGATGAGCTGTGGGTGGTTAAGGAAGAGTTTCAAGTTGCTAGGGAGGAGCTATGCACCAAAGCAACGGCATTAGATCGGGCTGTCGGAGGTTTACGAGGCGAGAGCTCAGTGGAGCGCACTTGGGCGGGAGTGCAACGCACTGCGAGGTTCTCGGCGGGAGGCTATGGTTAACCATAGGGATGGAGTAATAGCGGAGCTGAGGGACGAGGCCTGCACCTTATGGGCCTTTGGATGGCTTGCTTTCCCGGCGCGGAAGCGACCAAGGCTCGGGTTTGGACTTCAATTTTTCTAGTTCGATCGATGAAGAGGAGGTAGAAGAAATCCAGTTTCGAGGGGCCAGAGCGGACCCGGTGTTCTCCGATACCTCGCTCTGCCCCTCTTCTGGTGAAGGTTGGGGTTCCCTCACGAAACTAGCTCTCAGCTCACCAGCCCAGGACTTCGCCTTCCTAAGCTTGCATGGCTGGAGGCTCATAGCTGTGAGAGCTTGTCGTGACCCTACCTCCCGAACATTTAGGCCCCTTTCTATAATCTTTGCTCATTTTGGTTGATTTTGAACTTTAAGCCTCGGACATCTATACTTGGCCAGCATTATGGTTTTGTTATTCCCATCATTCGTCCTTCTACCTTCTTGGTTTCCAGGTCTTCTTTTATGACACAGTGTTGAGGTTTCTGGTCATCGATCTTTAGATGGGTAATTCTTGAAAGTAATCGACCTTTGATTGGTTAAGCTATTGTGCTCTCATCAAACTAAGCTATGTGACTCTTTTGAAACTGAGCTGCAAGGCTCGTTTGAAACTGAGCTACGTGGCCCTTTTGAAACTGAGCTAAATGGCTCCTATGCTACTTGGCTTTCTAGGCTATCAGGTTCTTTAAGAACCAAGCTGCATGGCCCCTTTGAAACTGAGCTACATGGCTCTTTGGAACTGAGCTACATGGCTCCTTGGCTACCTAGCCTTCTAATTTGTTAGGTTCTCCAAATGAAGCTCACAGACCCTTACAGCCCAGGCTACATGGCTCTTTAGACGAGCTACAAGGCTCGTTTGAAGCGAGCTACATGGCTCTTTAAATGGTACGCAAGACTCGTTGAAACTAAGCTACCATCAGCTAACTGAAGCGAGCTACATGGCTCTTTGGAAACTAAGCTGCAAGGCTCGTTTGAAACTGAGCTACGTGGCTCTTTGGAAACTTATATGAGCTACGTGGCTCTTTCATATCCGAGCTCTTTGGCTCCTGATCTAAGCTACGCGGCTCTTTTGATATCCGAGCTCCTCGGGTTCTTGAACTGAGCTACGTGGCTCTTTTGTCTTCCTTCCCTTAGGAAAGCGCACACGGTTTTAATGCAAATCCATGGAGAATTGGAACAAGCTGCATGGCTTCCCAAGCGTTCCAGGTTTCATTATAAACAACCGTCTTTCTTCGAAGGTCCGTGTTATACTCCACTCTCCACCTTCTTCCCCTCTTTGACAATGTCGGATTTCGAACAAGATGAAGCTTCAGGGTTTGATCGCTACTGCGCGGAATCTGTTTAGTGACCACAGGCCGACGTTCGGTTTCGACGTTCTACCATTTGTAGGAGTTGTGTTTTTCCCTAGTTCCTCCCTTGTGGGAGTTGTGTTGTTCCCTAGTCCTGTCCATTGATGGAACTGGACCATGGAACATATTCGGAGGGGGCGGCGTGCTCAGAGGGAATATTTTTAAGTCCCGCTTCCTCCATTATTCCTTTTCTCCCCTCTTTTCTCCTTCTCCTTCCTTTTCTTTTTCTCTTTCTCTTTCTTGTGGTTTTTACCTTGATTGGGTGTCGGCCTATCGTGATCTTACAAGGATGAGAAACGGTGATGTAGAAACGACTTTGCTTGATTATGTGTTACGAGATGTAGAGAACGACTTTGCTAGTGTATTTTAAAGGATAAACTGAAATAAAAGTCTGATCTTTATAAGCGATGTGTACTTATCTGATTTTTTTTTTTTAGACTGATCTACGAGAATATTAATCGAATAAAATGAACACAAAATTGTTTATTAAGTAAGCGTAATTTCTTATTAAACGCTACAATCCAATGTCTATTGGTAGAATCGCCTGAGGTGCTCAGTGTTTCCAAGAATGTGGCAAGGTTTTTCCCTCTTCTGTTTGAAGTCGTAGTTGCCAGGTCGGATTATTCGCAATACCAAGTAGGGCCCTTCCCAGTTTGGTCCTAGCTTCCCTTGGTGGGGTCTTTCCTTGCTAGTAGGAGTTTTTTTAGAACTAGGTCGTCGGGCTTGAAACTCCTGGGCCTGACCCTTCGATCGTAATATTTTGTTGTCTTTCTGTGATAGTCCTCGGCACACTTTAGAACTTGCTCAAGTTTTTCTTCTAAAAGGTCAAGGTTCGGGCAGAGAATCTCCTCGTTGTGTTCGATATTTGCAAACTCAACTCTTGGTGATTTTAGCCCAACCTCGACGAGAGCTATCGCTTCAGTGCCAAATGCTATAGCGAATGGGGTTTCTTGAGTTATTGATTTGTGTGTAGTTCTGTATGCCCACAATACTTCGAGGAGGTACTCTACCTATTTTCCCTTTAGATTTTCCAGCTTAGTCTTTAATGCTGCATTGAGAGTCCTACCTTGTCCGTTGGACTGTGAATAAGCTGGGGATAAGTAGTAATTCTTTATTCCGAGCTCAGCGCAAAAGTCTCTGAACTTAGGATTGTCAAACTGTTTCCCATTATCAGACATCAGGGCTCTAAGGATTCCGAACATGCAAATTATGGAATGCCAAACAAAGTTACGTACTTTTTGCTCGGTGATCGTTGCTAATGGCTCGACCTCGGCCCACTTGGCGAAGTAATCCACTCCTACAACAATAAACTTGCCTTTGGCTCTTCCCGATGGTGGGGCTGATATCCAGCTGCTTGTTAGAAAGGCTAAGAAATTTAGTGATTAGGGTCGTGACTCGGAAGGAGGTGAGAGATCAGGGCATGCTCTTGACAGATCTTACATTTTTTAACCAGCTTCGTGGCATCTTTGAGCATTGTAGGCCAATAATATCCCTGTCCCAATGTCTTTACTACCAAGGATCTAGCTCCGATATAGTTGCCACAGATACCGTGCCTCTCGAGCCATATCAGTGGCGTCTTCCTTCAGTCGCCAGGATGGGTGTAGAAAAGCCTCTTATGGACATTGTGATGAATGGTGAATCTGGACGACCTCGTCCTAAGCTTGGAGGCCTCCTTTGGATCACTTGGCAATATTCCGTCATTAAATGGTCCCGGATGGGGTCCATCAACCTTTCGACTCGGACATTCAGGACCTTCTTCGTAACCCGGCGTTCATAGGGTTACAGGAGGTGCTTTCGGCCAGATACTAATCTGTCTAGATCCTCGTGATCTTTGTTGCTAGCTTTTTGCCGGGGATGTCTTCTTGCAAATTCTCTGCCCGCTTGGGACATGCTGACTGAACCCATGAACTTTTTAAGCAGGTTCTCATTACCTTTTAGGAGTAAAGGATCATTTTCTGCCCACAAGCCGTAGTCTTCCTATCACATTCCATGGCGGGAATCCTTGCATACCTCAGTTGATCGACTTCATCAGTGGGCAGATTAAGCCAGCATTATGGCACGCATCGTGCTCCGCCTCGTTATTGGGCTTGAAATCCGAATCGGTGCGTACTCAGCGTCGATCGTGCGAGGAGGTTGAGATGAGACCCTGCCACTTCCTGAGTGTGACCCCATTTCACGGACAACCTCCGGATCTGGGCAGAGTCGTCGAATTGAGTAGTTCCGATTAAAATTTTGTGCCGGTATTTAAGGGTAAGTTATGATGAAATCTACCAAAACCTACCCCTTGATCGCTATCCTTGGCTTGTATCTGATGTCGAACTCAGGCTCTATGGCCCGTTTATTAGTTTTCCCAGGAGTCTCTAAGCAGTGCAATATACGTTTCATTGGGTGTTCTATTGGGATTTCAATAGTGTGAGCCTGGAAATATAGTCGAAGCCTTCTGGCAGTGATTACCAATGCTAGGATTAATTTCTCTGTCTTTGGATACCTTTCCTGCGCACCATACCGAGCTTGGCTGCGATGTCATCGGTTATTGTATTCTATCTCGCTCTCGACCCGGTAGGCGCTAGTTAATCACGAAACGGCCAAATAAAGGGTAAGAGTTCCCCTCTCGAAGAGCTTACGGAATGAGAGAGCTCGAGGTAAAGTTTTGAGCGCCGAGAATGCCTCTTCGCATTGGGCATCCCAATGGAAAGCCTTTTTCAAAACCTGAAAGAATGGTTGTCATTTGTTCCTGGATCTAGATACAAAGCGGCTCAAAGCAGATATTATCCCAGTCAAACGTTAAATTTCTCTAGTGTTTGAGGGCAGTTGCATGTCTATCACGGCTTTTATCTTGTGCAGATTTTACCTATTCCTCGGTGTTATTATGAAACTGGGAATTTTCGGTGAGACTCCAAGGCACACTTGGTTGGATTTAGCTTCATGTATAGTTCTTCGAACTTTGGAGCGACTCGGCTAGGTGAGCTCGTGGGCTGTTATAATAAACTTCACCGGCATGTGATCTATATATATACCTCCATAGATGCTCCAATCGCTACGAAACATTTGTTCGCTAGCCTACGATAGGTGGCCCAGTAGTTCTTCAACGAAGGCATCACGGGTAATAGTAAAGTACCTTGCCGATCCTACAAATGAGGTCTTCTCTTAGTCCTTTGGGATTCCATTACGTCGATTATGTGAAAGCGTCTATGAAGTTGAGAAGCCGAGAATGGCTTGTGGCGTCTGCCCATAAAGGTCGTCAGGTAGGAAAGCTATCTTGCGAGCCAGACTCATTGACATCGGTGGGAATCATGTGGGTCGCCATTTCCATTGCCTTTCCGATGAGGACTCGTTCGGTCAGGTATTCTACTTCCCGATAGCTTTAGCTTGGAGGTTCATTAACCTTCTTGGTTGATCGCCTTAGCGGCTATGAAGTGGCTTCTTTTTGTTTGAGGATGAAGGAGGCGTGTTTAGCTTGTGTGCGATTATTGCGAGGTCAATTCCTCCCATATCCTCCTGCTTCTAGGCGAATACTTCTACATTCTGTTTTAAGAAGTGGATAAGGAGGTCCCTGACATCTTTGGCCAATTTAGATCCAATGTAAATGAGATCATTTTAGTGATCGTCAAGTTTAATATCAATTCAATTCTTTTGAGGGGCGTGGTCAGAATGCTTACCTCATCTCATGTCAGAGGCGCCGTCCATGTAGATGGCCTTGTAAGCTTTTGTTTCATTGATCTTGAGGTAACTCCTAGCTATGCGTTGATCTCCTCAAACCATTCCTACCCCATTCGCAATGGGAAATTTGATAATCATATGATAAACGGAAGGGATGGCCCTTATAGCATTGAGGGAAGGTCTACCCAATAGTATGTTATAAGCTGATGGGGCATCCACTATGAGGAACCTCACCGCCGTTGTGGCCTAGCACGGGGGATCTCCCAAAGTGAGCACTAGTTGTATTGACCCCAAGGGCAGCACTCTTTCTCTAGAGAATCCCCGTAGGTGGGTGTTAACCGATTCTAGTTTCTCCCTTCCGTTGCCCATTTTATCAAAGGTTGACGCATAGATGATGTCGGTTGAGCTTCCGCGTTATCGACCCGAGGACCACATTAATGCTTGTTTTGTTGGCTTCGGCGGCCCGCTTGTACGTTGGATGCCGTCTCGTAGGGATCAGCATGACCTTCCATGTCGGAGTTCGAAAAGGTTATGGTAGTGTCGGCTAGGGGTTGGATCGCGACGCGTTTCTATTTATCTCCATGATCGATCTTCGCGTAGATGAGCCTTCCGAGATGAAGGCGGACTCCTCCCCGCCGACCCTAAGTCCATGGATTTCTCCGAGGGTTCTTTGGTGTTGAGATGGGGTTGGCTGACGAGGTGATGGGGGCGATGCCTGGCCCTGACCCTCTGAGGCCACAAAGCGACGAAGATGTCCCGTGGTCCGGGTATTAATTCCTTCCCTCGGTGGATACAATCATCTGGGATGGAGGTGACGAGACGAAACACCCCATTGGTCGTCTTCATCTGAGATGGCTACCTTAAAGCTTTTCGTATTTGCGTCTCACGTAAGACTGTGACAGAGGCTATCTGGGAGTGAATTCTTGGTGGATATCCTTCTTCAGGCTCGAAATTGCAGGTAGACTGGCCGGTCCCACGACGTTCCTCGCCTCGCCTCTTTGGAGACCGTTCTCTGTTCTCTCTATCCCTTCATGGGAATCTATCCCTGTCTCCTCGTCTTTTGGGGCTCCACTCTCGCTTTTTCTCGCCCCTGTTTTTCTCCTTTTGTGCGGAAGAGTTTTCCCGCTTAGATAGAGATCACCAGATTGATGTATTTCTACGCTTTAAAGGCACCTTGTATCTCACTTTGAGGATTCTTTAAGATGAAAACATCGGGTCTTTATTTTACCTTTAACCTATGATAAGCCGATGATGCAAACTTCTCATTTGGGATGTCTACCTTTAATGAATCTGCGTTAAACCTCTAGATGTAGGACCTCAGGTTCTCCTGTGGGCTCTGCTTTATGGTCAGCAAGTGATAGCTCGGCTTCCTATACGTCCGAGCTCTGATGAAGTGGGAGATGAATGCAATGGATAGCTCTCTAAAGGACGAGATTGACGATGGCGGAGTCATTGAACGAATAACTTGCCGAGCCTTTTAAGCGTGATAGTGAGGCTCTTGCACCTCACGGGGTCTGAGCTATCCGTGTAGCTCCATCGGTTTTATGCCGTATTAGGTGGTCCTATAGGGTCTTTTCGTTCAGTCGAGCGTTCGATCTGAGGCATTACGAACCCCAGCGGGGAGAGTGAAGTGTAGTACCTGGCCGTGAGCGAAGGATGCATTTATTATACCAAAGCATCCATGGAGACTGGAGCTCGTCCTCTTACAGTTTCCTTCATGTGGCTGAGCTCTTGCTAGATGTCTCGGAAACGTTGCTCCCACGATCGTTCCCTATCCTCACGGTTTCTGGATAAAGGATGGGTCCATTGCCTCATTGTTTCACTACCGGGTATTCCCTCATTCTTGATCCTCTCAGGGGGTTTGGCAGGGATCAAGCTCCGCCCAGCTGGTTGAAGTTTTCCTTCTTCTTCAACGTCTCGAGGAACATCGTGGTGTTGTTGTTCTTCCTGCGGGCGTTGCTTTTGTCGGGTGAGTTCCTTCAAGTCTCTCAGAAAATGCTGGTTGGTGAGACGGAGTGCCTCCATCTCATCAACATTGGCCTGTAGAGTTTCGAGAGCGTCTCTTGGTGGTCGGCTATCCAGGTCACCCTGCTGGTCTTGCGCCCTAAGGGGGTTAAGCGTGAGCTCACCGCTCATGTTTTGAATTGATACCATCAATCGAGTCGGTTTGACTTGTAAGGCAGTCGTTCCAGATCAGCAGCTAAGCGTGGTGCTTTTTCTACCGATACTAGGCTGGAGCCGAGTCGATTGGGCGATTACGTTGAATCGACGATCGTCCTGACACGACACAGCGAAGGGTGATCGGTGAAATTGTGCCGGCCGCCACTCCGATGGCTAAGTCAATTTCTTTCTTATGAGGAAGGAAGAATTCAGAAGCGTTTTATGTATTTATTCGCTGGCGTGGCTTTGTGGTAGAATGGTCGATCTTATAAGGGAAAATGATGGTTACTTTCCTTGTTAGATGGTGACCACGGTATCTCCCATTGGGTGAGGTTCCTTTTCCTTATCATGGACCGACTCTTAAGGGATAATGGAGAATTAAATGTCTGTAGATCCTTCTTTCCTAATCTGTGGGGCGCGAATCATGGAGACTGGGCACTTTTCCTTTTACACAAGTTTTTAAGCCGCCTATATCACTTGATTACCTGGCAGTGTGGTTTCAATTCTGGGCATGGGCCCGTGTACTTTGGCATGGGTAGGATCTCTCTGTGGGTTGAGCTTCATTATTAGGTATGTGCCCCACTTCCTTCATAAGGCGAAGGATTGGGCTTTAATGAGTTCCTAAAACACACATATTATACCCGCGTCCACTTTATGTTTTTAGTTGATTTTACATTTAAATAAGCACATTATAGCCTAAGATCTGATTTGTGGAGTTTTTGTGAATTGCAAGTCAAGAGGGTGATTTTTGGGCAATTTGGAATGACGGAAGAAGGAGAAGAGAAACAGCGGCGGCCACGTCGCGGCCGTCCCACGATTCTGCGCCTTAGCATCATTAAAAGCAATGGAGACTTAATTCCAGGCATCGAAAGAACATCGCGGACGGGAATGTGACGAGCACGGCGACTCGGATCATTGGAGAAAGACACTTCCTTTGTATTTCTTCTTTTACGATAAAGCTGGAGTGGTTATAGATTAATTAGTGTATATTCGGTTCCAACATGTTCTAAGATTTCTATCTACAGGGTTTTTGTTGAACATTTGTCTGGTGAATGGATTAAGGTTTAAACATATATTATTCAGTTATTTATGATTTGCATCGATCATCTCTATATCTATGATTTAAATACATGGTAATGTCTGGCCAACATTGGCATGATCCTGCTGGGTATCCAAGATCGAGAGATAAGGACTCCCAAGGATCTGAATAGAGTGACCCTCAGTTAAATTGGTAAATAGAGATATCTCGATTCCGAGTGTGGCAATTAGGGTTTGCACATTTAAGCATTTCGAAGTATTGTGTCGGGGTAGAGATGCACCCAACCCTACATGCGAGATAGGCGGATATACCTTGAGATGGGGTATCTCGTAAGCACTATCACCCCGTCATCGAGAAGTCGTTAATAGACTGAGTAGTAATTCCTATAGGTAATAATCCATCAAAAGTGGTAGGGGGAGACAAATCCCTAATCTTTACAAGCAGAGTAATTCTACAAGTTAATTTAGCTTTATTTTTAATCACACTCATTAGTTAGATAGAAATTCAGAGTTTAAGTCGGATATGTGCCAGAACAATTTCAATAGTCAACGCACTTCTCCCCGTGGATCGATATCCGTACTTAGGTACACTATATTACTTGATACGATGCGTGCACTTGCGCACATAGGCGTACACATTTTTCACATCACGCTTTCGGCCTATCAAGTTTTTGGCGCCGTTGCTGGGGATGAAGTTTTAGAGTTGATATTGAAAAGTGCAGTATGCCTCTGGAATTTCCTTCCCCTTTATTTTATTTTTCTTTTACAAGTGCTTGTAATTTGGTCTTTGCGTTTTGTGTGTGATTGTAGTTAAGGTTACTGTGAGTGTATTCAAAGCCAAGGTCAAGCTGAACTACATCCTTTTGATCCTGAACCGAAAAGAACTTTACACCGTTTACGCAAAGAACAAAGAGAAGCACAACACAGAAATCTAGCAATCATACCAAAAACAATCTTGAAACAAGATCATGGCCAGAAACAAAACGAGCCTGAGGGTCAGCGATAGGGTAATGGTAGAATCCGGGCGCCAGTTTATCACGGCCGAATGATCCATTCATGTTGCTGAAAATTTGCCCACCACCTCACCGATTGAACGGCTATCAAGACCACCTATTGAATAAACAACTTCAGTGAAATCCGGTGACCTTCTGATCTTGAACATCACATTCCACGGATTGCGAATGAGAATCGAATATACATGACGGCTTCATGAAGTATGTGACCGCGGTCAAGTATAATGGAAGTAGCTGAAGAGGCACTCAAGCGAGATTGTTCAGCTCTCGATGGGTGATAGAGCTAAGCATTGGTTGACAAGTCGATACAGTTCTATTACTTCATGGAACAACTAATGCGAGAAGTTTCGACAAAGTTCTTCACTTTAGAAAAATTACACAGTGGTGCGAAAATTAATACATTCGAGCGACTGAGAGAGGCTTGGCGAAGCATGGGATAGTTTCATGGTGTTAAGGAAGTGCCCACCCGCAGGTGACCAAATGGATGCAAGTCCATACAGCTATAATTACGAGGCATCTGTAGAGCGATTGATTGATGCCACCGGTAAGAATTAAATAATGAGAGAAGACTAGGACTAAGCATATGAAATCACGGGGATCATACTAACCTGTCGTTGGCCTATAGATAGGATTACCGGTGAAGTGTGGTAAACCTGAGATAACGAGGTTCTCGACTGTCGGCAGCACATGTATACGGCTTACTAAGCGACACTAGGCGGCGAATTACGTGAATGCCATTGGAACCGGCCCATGGGAGTTATGTGTAGATTCTGTGGGGGCGACCTGTGATGCAGAATGTTAGTTGGGACAATAAACAGTAGAGCATGCCCAGTACGTGTCGAGGTTTAATCAGAATCAACCATTGCAGTCGAGTAAGTATGGGAGCAACAACTATCAGAACCAGAATCAAGGCCAAGGGTGGCGTAATAATCAGAATAATCAGAGCAATCAAGGATATGGATGGAGGAACAATCAGAACAACACGCCACCACCCCGAATGAGCGAACCACCTCAGGAAAGGTGGACTTGGAACGAAACCCCTTGCGCCAAATTCTCACCTCGCATACACATGCTTATGAATGAGACAAAGGCAAATATGGCTCCATTCCTGATTGAACAATCGAAGCAATGTAGTTGAGGGAATTTAGAGGTGCGGATGGGCGAATGTGATCTATTGACAAAAAGAGCGGGGTTCCGCCACCAAGCAACTCAGAAGTGAACCCCGAGACGGGAAGGGAATGAACATGTAAAAGTAGTCACGCTGAGAAGTGGTAGAGAATTAGCAATACCGGGGCAACCACTAGTGATAGGGGAGGTAGAAACTAAGGAAGTCATCCAGACCAGTCAGAATAATAAAACAGAAAGAGAGTAGCCTCAAGAGAAAAGTTTAGGGGACAAGAAACTAAGGCAAAGGATCATCCAGTCACGATTGAACCCATAGCCCCAATTTCGTATCCCCAAAGCCTAAAGAAGAATAAACTGGACAAGCAGTTCACTAAGTTTATGGAAATTATTCAGCGCACATCAACATTAAGTTTCTTGTGCTACAGAACAAATGCCAAGAAGTTATGTCAAATTTATGAAGGACATCTTGTCGAAGAAGAGAAAATGTGGATTCAGAGCAGATTAATCTCAGTGAAGAATGTAGTGCCATTCTTCCGGGGAAATTTACCGTAAAGCTAAAAGACGAGCGAGTTTCACTATCCCACACCATCGGGGGCACCATCTTTGAGAGGAGCTTTGTGTGACTTAGACTAGTATCCAATATCATGCCCATATCCATATTTAGAAGCACAGGATTAGGTGAAACTCATGCACAGTCCTCTGATTAGTGTGGTCCTTAAAAACATCAAGAGGGAGGTGATAAAACGTTCTAGTAAAGGTCGACAAATTCATCTTCAGTTTCATTATATTAGATAGCCCAGAAGAAGATAAAGAAATACCCATATGTTAAGGTGAACCATTTCTACTCCATGACTAGAAGGGCAATGATTGACATCACAGAGGGAAAGTTTGAAATTGAGTGTAGGAAGATGAGTTAAGTTTAATGTGTTCATTTGTGAGACACCCGGCAGAGAGTGATATGTGCTTCATAGTAGAGACCGTAGAGGCTATAGTGTCTGCTTGAATGTGGTCTCCTTGATCCTCTGAAATCCTTTGAGTGAGTGATTTAGAAAATTGGGAGAAAGAGTAGAGAGTATGTAAAATGGATGGATTCATTCAAACCTAATAGAAGGAAATATTATGAACCTCGAGTGAAAATACCGCGTCCCGTGCCATCTGTGACGACCACGAGATGGAGGCAAAAATCCACTACCTAGCCATTTGAGGTATGCTTATCTCGAATCACGTCCACCTTACCAGGTGATTATTTCGGCGTCTTTGTGTGATAAAGGAAGATAAGCTATTGAGGGTACTCATAGATCATAAGAATGCACTTGGCTGGTCTCTGACTGATTTAAAAGGATTAAGCCCTTCTATGTGCGTAATGCATCGAATTTTGCTAGAAGATGGTCATAAACGCCGGTGGAATAACGGAGAGTGAGATCAACTATGAAGAGGTAGTCCGCAGGAGAGTACTAAAGTGGCTAGATGCGGGGTTATTTACCCTACTTACGGCCGGTGCATGCAAATTGATCCGGTACAAGTGGTGCCTAAAAAGGGAGAACAACGATGATAAGAGCGAGAGAATAATACATTACCTTCTAGAGCAGGTCAGCGCTGGAAGTTTGTATTGACTAGAGCCCGAATAAACTACTCAAAAAGACCATTTTCCATTGCTATTTCTCGATCAGATGTTGGATAGACTAGCCGGACACGAATACTATTGTTTTTGGATACAGGTACTGCAGCTCTGTCAGTTGCTATAGTCGAAGATCGAGAAGACATTCACATGCCCCTATGGTACATTCGCATTCCAGAGGATGCCCTTCGGGCTGTGTAATGCACCAGGCACATTCCAGCGCTATATGATGGCCATATTCTCATATATGGTTGAAAAGACAATTGAGGTGTTCATGGATGATTTTTCTGTATTGGGGGACTCCTTTGACAATTGCCTGGAAAACTTGAGATCAGTGTTGATTAGATCACGAGGAAACCAATCTTGTACTTAGTGGGAAGTGTCATTTTATGGTACAAGAAGGCATGATATGACACTGATTTACGCAGAAGGTAGATGTAGACAAAGCAAAAATTGAAGCAATAGAGAAACTTCCTCCACCCTCATCTGTAAAAGGCATAATAAGCTTTTTGGGCCACGCAGGGTTCTATAGACGTTTCATAAAAGACTTATCTCATATTGCAAAGTCGTTGTCTAATTTACTAGTCCAAGGGACACCATTTGAGTTTGATGAGCAGTGTGTGCAGGCATTTTCAGTCTTGAAAAATAAATTAGTATCGGCCCCTATTGTAGTAGCACCATATTGGGACCTCCCATTTGAGCTAATGTACGATGCAAGTGACTAATACAATCGAACTTGGTGCTAGAGTGTAAAAGAAAAATATTTGGTTATCTACTATGCTAGCCGAACCTTGAACTATGCCACCACTGAAAAAGAACTATTGGCCATTGTCTTTGCCTTTGACAAATTTAGGCCCTATTTGACTAGCAATAAGGTAATAGTGCACACTGACCACTCAACCATAAAGTACCTAATGACTAAAAAGGACGCAAAACCAAGACTAATACGGTGGGTACTCTTGTTGCAAGAATTCGACTTAGAGATTAAAGACAAGAAGGGAACAGAGAACCTAGTCACTGAACCATCTATCCGCAGTTGAGGCGAGAGATTATGAGGTCCATGTGAATGATGATTTCAGGATAAGGCAGCTCTTAGCTATCGAGACAAAAGTCGGTTCCATGGTTTCATGCATTATGTGAATTATTTAGTGGCCAAGGTGATCCTCCCGAGTTTAGCTACCAATGAAGAAAGTTCTTAGCACATTTAAACTCTTACTAATGGGAGAACCTATTCTATCGAACAGCTGTCAGCGACAGTGATAAGGCGATGTACCGAGAGAAGATGATGGTCGGTGTTCTAAACCCTTTGCCACACTTTACACCATGTGGGGGGCATTTGGAGGAGCTAGAGAGCAGGCCGGCAAAGGTCTGCAATCAGGTTTTATCTTGGCTAGCGTGAGGATGCTCACCCAGGTTCGTATCCACTGCGAAATGCCAAAGAATGAGGAGCATATCTAGAAATGATGAACCACCACGTGAGCCTGATTACGGAAGTTGAACTATTTGATTTGTGGGGATGGACTATGGTTATTTCCTCCATCATTTAGTAACTTGTACATCTTGCTCGTAGTAGATTACGTCTCTAAATGGGTAGAAGCAATACCGACATGCACTAATAACGCTAGTGTGGTAGCCAAGTTCCTTCACAACCACATTTACATGGTTCGGCACTCTGGCTTCGATCACGAATGGGGTACTCACTTACGCAATAGATGGTTGACAAAGGTATTGCAAGTATAGTGCAACACCCGCACATCACTTACGCGCCACCATCCTGAGAAAATGGGCAAGCGAGTGTCGAATCGAGAGATACAAAGTCGTTAAGGAAAACAATCAGCGACTCAGGAAAGGATTGATGCGAAGAAGATTGAGAGATACTCACGGGCTTACGGGCGGCATTTAAAACACCATTGGGTATGTCGCCATTACGAATGGTTATGGGAAGCGCCTTTGGTAAATTGGAGCATAGAGCCTACTAAACTGACTTCGGATGTTGAACATGGACGGTAAGTGGTGGAGAAGGCGATGCTACGAAGCTTAGTGGTGGATGAATTCCGCAATGAGTCGTACGAGAATGCTCGAATATATAAAGAAAAGACGAAAGCCTGGCATGACAAACATATCATGCGGAAAGAGTTCAAGGCAGGCCAGAGGGTCCTCTTATTCAATTCCCAACTTAAACTTTTTCCTGGGAAATTAAAGTTACGGTGGTCAAGACCATTTATGGTCACCCAGGTCTTTCCACATGGAGGAGTGGAGATTATACACCCTGAGAAAGGAACATTCAAAGTTAACATACAACGGTTGAAGCCATACTTCGAGGCGAATCCATGCGAAATATCTGGCTCATTAAAGCAGTGTACCCACGGAAGCATTACGTAGAGTTTGGCGGTCGAGAACTTAGGAACATTGAAGTCTAGGGAGATCAATGCGACATTAAACAAAGCGCTACTTGGGAGGAAACCCAAGCTTTTTGAACTCTTTCTTTCCGTAGTCTACCTTTGCGTGTTTTTAGTCTTTGGCATTTTTTTTTGTCAGTCTCTTTTCCGTGTCGGCGTTTATTTTGATTGTACGTTTGTGGGACAGAGAGAGAGAGAGAGAGGAGAGAGGAGAGGAGGCAATGGAGGACAGAGGAATGGCTCTCAAGACACTCATTTCAGACGTGCGAAGGGGTCAGAATTTCATTCAGGGGGTTTTCTCAACACTTAGAAAATTTCTGAAAATTTTTCAATTTAACCTTCTCTATCACGTCGCGACGTTGGATCTCAACGTCGCGACGTTGCCTGAATCATGAAAAATTAGCCTCGATCACATCGCGATGTTGGAGTTCAACGTCGAGACGTTGGCTACCTCTATTTTGGACACCTCCTTATCACATACATAGCGTTAGCCTCCATGTCCCGCGGCGTCGGTTGGCACCGCTCTGGAGCGTCGCTGACGTGGGACCTCGGCGTCGGCGCGTTGGATTTATAGACTCTGCGACGCGTCGATGTTGGTCTCAACATCGCGGCGTTGGCTTAATAAACCCCTCCGAGCATTCATAGCGTTGAGCGAAAGTCGCGACGTTGCCCCGTTTTATGAACCTCAACATTCTTTCTTCTTCCCTACGTGAACCCTAAGACCGAGCTCTCACATCTCTCTAATTTTTTGCAGAGTCCCGACCACCCATCTAGGCTTGCTTGTACCAGCCCTAGGCCACTCTTACCAACCCTGAGACCATCCCTAGTGCCTCCGTTCCCCATTGCCCTACATTGCTTAGTGCCCTAATCCAGGTTTGTGTATGACTCTAGGGAAGCTCAGAACCATCCTCGAGTGCACCCTGCGTTACTCTTTGGGTTTCGTTAGGTCTAGGAAGGCACCTAGGGTCTGTTTAGGGTTATAGGTAGTCTTCGGGTGGTGCCACAAAGACCATCTCCACAGTGCCCCTTAGGCGTTCGACAATTTGCCCGAGTGAGCTTTGGGTGGCTCTAAGTGAGCCAATTGTTCCCACTGCATCACTTGGGTGTTAGAGGTGTCGAGACCACATAGAGGTAAGGCACACTTTGGCCACCATCTCAGCCCGCCCATACGCACCAATGTCAAACAAGCGATAAAAGATGATAGCAAAAAGAGGTCGGGCCAGTGAAGAGCCCGCACACAGTTATGACCATGACAAGTTTGTCAATGAGAGTGCGGCCGAGAGGTTCAACCTCATCTCCAAAAATAGGTCGTTCATTAAGGAGAAGGTTTATTTGCTTAGAATTTTTTCTAAGAAAATTGCGAACAAGAGTGGAGAGGCAATGTAACCCACACCGGCTGCCACTATGGTAGTAGAATTCTACGCCAATCTCGCCTCCCACATGAATAAAAAGGTTAGAGTGCATGGGGTTTAGGTCGACTTCTGTGCGAAGTCCATAAACGAATTCTACAATTTGGAGCCTGTAGACACTGGGGCGTTTGATAGCCTCTATGCGGCCCCGAACTACCCCGAGATCCTTAGGATATTGACCAATGGAAAAGGGGAGTGGAAACTAAGCCGATTGAGGGCATGCTCGTTTCTAGGCGAACACCTTGCACATATCCCCAAAGGTTTGGCACTACTTCATCGCGCGCGGCTCTTCTGGAGCTACCAATGTCTACGAGGTGACAGCAGAAATGAACTTTATCAATTTCACCATCCTTGAGTCCCCTTCTATGTGGAGTCGGGTTATGGGGGCCAGCGATCCTCTATAACAAACATGCAGATGAATTTAGGATACCCATTCCTTATTTTGGCATTATCTGGCTAGGGGTCCCCACAGAGGATAACCGGCGTGGATACACCCGTAAAGACTATATCGATCCAGGGATGAGTCGGGTGTGCCGCCGAATCGATATATTTCGGGCAATGAACCCTCAGATGAGGATGAGCCGAGTATCGAGGCCGAATTTGGTCTCGGTGACCCACATGGTGGCGTTGGCGGACCTCCTCCCATCCACCCGCAGCCACGGACACTCCTCCATCTACCACCACCATGACCATCCCGAGAGGAGGATCGTCCCGGTCCCTTCCATATCCTCGGGCCGATTGCTTGACCTCCTGGCTCGTTTGAGGTTTCTTGGGATGAGAACCAAAAACCTGGAAGTCCTCGTCAGCCGGGATGTGGAGGCCCTCGGTGACATCGCATAGTCACGGCCAACCAAAGAGACCATCCTCCATGTCGAGCGGTCCACAGGACAGCTCGCAGATCCTCACCCTCGACCATTGTCGCGCCTCCATGATGATCAACCGATCACCCGAGGAAGTTTCACCCTCTCGTTCTTTCATAGACATTGGGGATAATGTCCACACTTGTTTGGGGGAGTGTGGGTGATCGGGTTTGGTAATGTTGGGTTGTTTTGGTGTTTGTGTGTTTTGTTTTTGAGTTATACTTGTGTTTTTCTGCTTTAGTATGTTCTAGGTTATATTTAGTTATATGTGTCTTGTTTAGGGTTTGTGTGAGGTATTTTTCTATTTCGGTTCCTGAGGTTCCGGTTTCGGTTGTTTCGGTTTTAGGATTGTTTTAGGTAGTGTGTGCGCGATGCCATGAATGCTAATCAAGGATCACTTTTGACCACTTCAAATCTTGTTGGAAAAACACAGCATAATCAAGAAAGGATCAGTAGAGTGTTAGATGCTCGAGAATTTCATGTTGGATAGGTAGGGAGATAGAGTGAATCACCTCTGGGATATTTAAGAAACCAATTCCCAACTAGCCCTGCTCAGACCCACACACCTGAATGATCGCTAGGTGTACACAGGCTCGAACACAGCACTGGGATCCAACTAACCTTGGGGATTCTAATACACAAGTGATAGGACACCCCAATCAAAAGAAGTTGTATGAAATTTAATTAAAAAACAAAAAACAAATATGAGCAGAATAAGTGGGATCTTCTGTCGGAATCTGGGCATGATCCGAGGGCCTTTCAAAGCCTAATGCCTAGGCCAGCGGCGGGGTATTGACTTCAACGCCCATTACATGCAGGACCGGAAAGTGGAAGTTTCCCGACTTAAGGGCCCTTAGGTTTAGTTGGAGTTTCGAGGAATTGAAGTTGAGGGAACTAAGAGTAATGGGTGCCCTTAACCAAGCTGGTAGGGTACTGACAAATCCCTTCACGAGGAACAACTCAACATAAACTTGCAGTACTAGTTTTTCTTTTCCAGTAGGTATGTTAGTGAATGCAGATAGTGCGTTCTTATCCTTCTGTAGTTAGGCAGCTTCGAATAGATGGGTTGAGATTCAAGTTTGGGGTGTCGGAGCCAGGAAGTTATGCGCTAGGAGATCATGTATCCAATTGCATAGGCTCCTTGAGATGGCTATTGAAGATTTAGGAGGTTGAGTCACTTGTCAGGCGAGACCATGTTCAAGCGAGTTCCTTAGTCGAACATCATATGGATCCTGCGAAATTCAGTGAAAATGCAAGATTTGTAAGTCAGTCCATTTTGATCCTTCTTCTAGCAGCATGGGCATCACAATCATGGCGTCGAGTTTAGTATGTGTTGGGGTCTTGTGTGTTGAGTTTGATCGGTTTCTTGGGGACAAGCAAGAGGCTAAGTTGAAATTGAGATGAGTGCCTAAAACACTCATAATTATACCCCATATCCGGCTATGTTTTTAGTTGATTTTACATTTAAATAAAGCGCACTATAGCAGATCTTATTTGTGGAGTTTTTGTAGATGCGAGTCAAGAGGGTGGTTTTTGGGCGTTTAAGTGAGCGAAGCGAAGAAACTGCCCGGCAGCCACGTCGCGGCGTCGTTGATGTCCGCGGCGCTGGTCCAGCGGAGAAAGTCGACCAAGTGACCCGGCGTTCTGCAGCGTCACCCGCAGTTACGCCTGATCATTAAAAAATGGAACCTAATTTCCGAGGCATCGAAGGCGTGAGGGCGGCGTGGAAAGCAAAATGACGTGACTCGGATCGTGGAGAAGACACTTCCTTTTTGTATTTCTTCTTTTCTGATAAACTGTCGATGATTTATAGATTGATTATGTGTATATTCAGTTCCAACATGTTCTAGATTTCTATCTAGGGTTTTTTGTTGAACCCTTTCACAATTGAATGGATTAAGGTTTAAACATATATTATTCAGTTATTTATGATTTGCATCAATCATCTCTATATCTATGATTTAAATACATGGTAATGTCTGGCCAACATTGGCATGATCCTGTTGGGTATTCGAGATCGAGATGTGACTTGGGGGATCTTAATGAAGCGACCCTCGATTCATCCGGTAAATAGAATATCGATTCCAGTGTAGCGGATTAGGGTTTGAACATTTAAGCATTTCGGAGTATTAGGTCAGGCGGTCACCCAACCCTACTGGCGAGATAGGCGGATATACCTCGAAAATGGGGTATCTGTGAGCACTATCACCGAGTCATCGAAGTCGTTAATAGTGAATTAGTAATTCCTATTAGGTAATAATCCATCAAAGTGACGAGGGAGACAAATCCCTAGTCTTTACAAGTAGAGTAATTCTACAAGTTAATTTAGCTTTATTTTTAATCACACACGTTAGTTAGATAGAAATTCAGAGTTTAAGTCCAAATAATATTATAAGAATAATTTAGTAGTCAACGCACTTCTCCCCATGGATCGATATCTGTACTTAGGTACACTATATTACTTAATACGACGCGTGCACTTGCGCACATAGGCGTACACATTTTACACATCATGCTTTCGACCTATCAGGCTTGCGCTCTAGGCCTGTGCACATATTGTTTTCTACCCCATCAAAGGCCTATCTAAAATGTTTGAGTTTATGGGAGGCTGTTGAGAATGATGTTGATCCTACTAATCTTCCATCAAATCCAACACTAATTCCTCGGTGTGATCATTGCAAAAAACCTAGACATGAAGAGAAAGAATGTTGGCTGAGAAATTACATGTAATGCTTCAAGTGCGAGGAAAGATTTTATCTAAAAGATTGTATGGCAAAAATGGAGCGAAGCAAATACGATGAGAAAGAGGTTGGAGAAACTCTCTTCTGAATTAATTGGTGGAAAGTGCACCAAGAATAATTTTTAGAGAGAAGTGATCTAACAAGTGAAGATTGATGAGAGAGTGAATCAACAAAATGATGAGTGTGAATCATGAGGTGAAGAGAAGTGCTTTACAAATTTGAAAATGTAGAGAGAAGAGCTCCATGAAAATCAAAGATTTCTACAACTTTAAATCAGGGGGTGTTGAAGAATGATTCAAAAGTGCCAACATCTCCACATCTCTCATTAGTATCCTATTATTTAGGAAAGTCTTTGTGTTAATTTATTTCTTTAATTGTTAGTGGGAGAGTCCACGTTTTATTTGAAAGTTTTTAGCTAATGTGGTAAATGGTGAGAGTTAGTGGTGAATGAGAGAGTAAGTGGGTCAAGTTAGTTTTTTATTTTTATTTTTATTTATTTCTTGTAAGCCTATTCATAGGCACTTTTAATGTTTGAAAATAATGAGAGTTTTTTTTTTTCTACTTTTATTTTGTTTCTTCTCTGGTCTTCAAATTCCAACAATAAGGTGCCAGAAATTCAATAGGGTAACATGCGTTGAGATGCAACCTGAAGAGTCCTATCGACGAGAACTAGTTATGAATCGCCAATGTACTAAATGCATATATATGTATCTAATAGTATATTGTAGATGATCAAAATACATGTCTTGGCCGTGTCTGTAAGTGGCTGCCTGCCAAAGGAGAACTTGCACTTTAATATGCAACTGCACCAGAGGCCTGGTGAGCTTGGCCGGTGGTGACATTTATATTTATACCACCTTAGAAGAGGAATATCCAAAGAATAATGCCAATATGTGAATGCTGTCTGAAATGCCTTCGTTGTACCAAAGTTTAAGAATTTAATTTCTTAATTGTACATATTGTTAAAGAAAAAATAGATTTAATTATGTGAAAACTCTAAATAGGAAAAGACCATGTGCATAAGAGAAGAAATCCATGATCTTAAATCTAGATAGATGATTGAAGTATTGGTGCATTGCAGCTTAGAATGTCTACAATACATCTCAATCACTCAAACCTTAAAAAGTACATATATTTATAGGCATCCTAAAATTGAATAGACTCATACCCTAATAAAATCAATATCAGGCCATGGGCCCTTTGGTAAAATACCTAAAAAAAATTGATGATATTGCATTGCGATACTTTTTCGGGTTAAGCCAAATAGAATTCAAGTCATCAAGTTTTATCAAACTCCACATTTACATGAATTCCAATGTAAAGAATGAACAAATTTTAATCTTCAACAAAGAAAATCTTAGCCTCTTCACAAAAGCCCATAAGGGTAAAGATCAACAACGAACACCAACCATGCTCGAGAAATGCTTAAACTTGGCTACAAGGAGTGACTTGGTAATCATATTTGTAAGCTAGTAATGAGTATTAACTGTATCCATAATAATAATACCATCTAACATGAAAGGGGTAGTGGTGGTTGCATCCCTTGTAATAATAGAACCATGGAAAAAGTTTCAACGATGTATCGGTTATTGAATGGCTTCAAAATGATAATGCTTACTGATTATTGGTTAAGCGAAATATTGGGGATTGAAGAATCGAACCAAAAATGTTAGCATGTTTGGAAAATCTGTTAATTGTGGCTGAGGGGAATTGATCCTTGGCCACATGCATAGGGAAGAAAAAGGTGTAGCTCACCTAGGCTACGTTAGATATTGATTAATTATATGCAAAATTTGTATAAACAGTGTTCTTGTTATTTAAATATATAAATTGAATTTTAAATCTTAAATAAGATATCTATAATATAAATCATTGGAATAATTTAATTTTTATTATCTAAAACATGAAAAATATGCTTTAATAAAACTAATTTTATTTTTTAAATAAATAAATAAAAATATATTTTAAACAATTTTTCAAAAACTAATAAATACTCTCATTCACTGTACTTATCAAAATTATTTTTGATATGTATATTCTTATTTCAATATTTAAAAAAAAATTTAAGTACTTATTTAAATTTTGAATAATTTTTGCTTCACCGATATTCATGTAAAAATATCCATCGAAATATCTTCGATATATCCGTAAAATCCAAGTACCGATATATTCGTTAAAACCGATATTTTTATCCTTAGATAGAACCTTGCATTGTAAACCTTCTCTTCCCTTTCATAACAATATGGGTGAGGTGATTTTCTCCTGCAAAAGATTATGATTCAATTATTGAAGATGAATCCAAGAGATAGGGTATTTCGAAATTCTTCCATTGTTTTTCTTTATTATCCATGATAAGTGCATCTTGCCAAACTCTAACAATGTGTCATCGAAATTCATTTGGGGAGCCTCGCCTTTTTACTTGCCATAACCAAAATATTTTATTTCACTTCAACAACGGAATATCGTATTTAATCATTGTCATAACTGCTTGGTTTGCTCTATAACCAGTTTATTGAAGAAAAATAACGAACATGCAACAATAAATAAAAGACGAAACAAAGAACACAGATTTATGTGAAAATCCTAAAAACAGAAAAACCACAATCAACGAAGGAGAAATCCACTATTTCAAATATAGATAAATGCATGATTCGGTATTAGCATAATACAATTATTAGGAAAAAACTACAAAACCCTAAAATGGCCACAATACTTCTCAACCACTCAAATCCCCGACAAGTATAGGTAAACATGAATATGCCTTGTTTTTCTTTAATAAATTCCTAAAAATCATTTTTGCACCAATTGAAATGACATCCCTATGCTTTCACAAATATAGATATATACAAAGAAACCTTCTAATGATTCTTTCCGCAGTCCTCATGTTAGAACATATTTCCGACATAAATGAGTGAGTATCGACTTTGTGATTTAATTTTGTTCATGGTTATGATAGACGAGACGTTGAGAACATATTGTAATGTCAAGAGAATAAACTATAATGGATGCTTTAAAGGGTAGATATTGATAAAGGAAAGTCAATATCAGGATATACTTCTTCTTCATCAATCTCCTCTTGATTGATTCTCTTTCATGATAAAGGAAAGTCGATGGTAGAGAATATTTTATCTCCATGAACCCTCCTTTAATTGATTTGATCTTTTTTTATATTGCTTGATTCCTTCTCATTGTATATGGATAATTTGTATATTTACTAATTGTATTTCCTTTTACAATAGCATCCAAGGATGCTTTGTATGTGTTTATATATGTATCATTCATTACATAATGAAATATATGTTATTCTTCTTATCCTTTTATGTCTTCATGGTATCATAGCAGATCTGAAAATCAAATCTTACTTTTTCTTTTCTTTATCTCCAAATCTATCCCACCTTAGACATGGCTACCGAAAGTGAACAAGTCAAAATCTCAAACTCTCTAGAGCCCACAAAAGCCCTTGTTATCATCAATACCAACAACATAGTCAAACTCACCTCTACCATATCTATCATGGAAACTTCAAGTTGAAGCCCTCCCTAGTGACTATGATATCTACAAATTCATAGATGGGTCAAATCCTTCCCTTCCCTCCATTATCACTACCAACGATGTTAAATCATTCAATTCAGAATTTCAATCATGGTTTCGTGAAGACAAGCTTATTTTTGGTGCACTTGTTGGATCTCTCATCCCATCTATCATTCCTCTCATCTCTCAATCGCGCACGTCAAAGGATGCGTGGGTTGTCCTTGCCAACACCTATGCCAGACCATATCGAGGGTATATCAAGAAAATTAAATAACAAATCAAGCACACAACAAAAGGCACCAAGACTATCTTAAAATACATCCAGTTCATCAAAGCTCTTGTCGATGAACTAATGTCTCTCGGTAAGCCCATGGATCATGAAGATCTTTTGGAGAAGATTCTTGATGGCAGTAGAGTGATATCAATATGTTGTATTACTATAGTCAGTAATTATAATACCAGAATTTCCTTTGACAAATTACATGAGAAACAAATCAACAAGAAAATCACACTTTAACAACAACATTCACTTTCCTCTACGGTTCCTGTGTGGCCAGATCCTCGGGGTCCATTGACTAACAAATGGCCTGCGAGGAATCTTTCGTGGATGTCGGGTAACCCGACACTACTCCCATGAAATGGACAAGTCTCCCTTTATAAGGGGAGCTCTACCCAAGGTACAAAACATGTCCCAACAATTAACGACCACACCGGGTCCATGTGAGAGTAAAAATGGCCACTTGGGTCCATGCATCAATACTCACAAAATTACATCAACTATATACCAATAGTTCAAGAGTTATTACAATACTCTTAACCAAAACATATATCAAAATTTAAAGTTTTAATATGTTCTACAAAACGAATACCAAAACCACAACCAAACTTTCTTCACAAAACGGCCTCTGTGGCGTAGATCCTCTGTACACTCACTGTGCACTGAAATAGTGATCCCTCGACATGATGAGCAAAGCCTAGTAGTGATAATCTTCTACGTGGGTTACTCCCCACCTAAGTGCACATATCATGGCAAACAATCACACTCAAGTAAATACATGATCCTACTTGAATGTCTACATGCCCAATCCCATGTCTCGAGTCCTCAAGCTTTCTCACCTAAGCGAATCACGAGTAAAATACAGTTTTCAAAACAAAGCGTTCTCAAAAAGCTTACTACCAAGTTTAGTAAAATTTATTGGACAACCCTCGGCGAGATCTATTGGATAACCCTCCGGGGAAATAATTCAGGGCCCTCAAGTGGTGTTAGACAATCTCCCGACGATTCTTGAGGAAAATCTTCCGTTGAAATTCCTTTCACAAACAATTTTAGTTTGTTTCTTTCATGTCATGCACTCACACCCTAATATTCCTAGGTTGCCCGGTGCATATGGAATGCAAATATGTCAATTACAAATATTCATGCTAAGTACTTATTTTTCATGTATATATTAACATAAAATAAATTCACACAATTCATGTAATTCAAATTACAACAATAACAACCAAATTAATCACATGGAGCTAATTAACCAATTAACAATTCACTTTGAATCACCCCGAACCACACAAAATCCACGTGAAAAGTGAAGCCCACGGTCGAAGCCTTTGATTCCGGCCACACAATAGGGATTTTCTCCACTTTCGGTTCAAATGTTTTGAGACCGAAATCGCAAACAAGTCAAACCTGAAGATCGCCAACAATGCGGCTCCCTTGGAGACCGGGTGAGAAAGGACTCTACATGGGTTGTCGAACTGCAAATCGGATTGCCTGTGTGGCCCTCACTTATAGAAACGACTTTGCTTCTTCTTTCAGTCGAAACCAAACAGATCGAAGCAAATCTAGAGAGAAGTATCTCTCTCTCTTTCTAAAATTGAATCTCAGCCCTTACTGCACCTCACTGCCGATTTTGTGTCTCAAAATGAAGTAGAAGACTATTTCAATTTTTGTCTTATTCAATTAAACTTTTCCAAAATTCCTATCTTGTCCTTAAGTTTTGGATTTTGACACTTAAACCATCTGCGTAATTCATCTCCATCATCCACTAATCATGCAACATGTGTCACATGGGTACATGTAGTAGGTGACTTTTGTCACATCACATGCCTTTTACAAACCGTTTCACGGCACGGAACACCGGTGCCTCCGTGAATTTTTACTTTCTTGGGGTCGACAAAACCGATGTAGTAGCTGAATTTGTGACGATTCCAATGGTAGTCCGTTTGTCATCCGAGAACTAGAAAAATTTTGGAGTTTTGACCAGATGCAGATTTACCTTTTCATAAAATTGAATTTTCTAGGTTTTACATTTCTTCCCTCCTTAAAAGATTCGTCGAGTGCATGCAATTTCAATGAATCACATGCATATGCAACGTACACTATATCATGCATGTAAACTAGTCATTTAAGTATTAAACCACGTACTTTCATCCCTAAACAAGAAGGGATAGGTGGCGCCATCGTGTCACCGTACGTTGGCTCCTCCACTCACGGTGCACTTACTTAGCACCTCACTATCTCGGTCTTGCGTCATAAGAGCACGATCCATTTATCATAATGCAAACTAGTCCTCTAAAGGTCTCATACGTGTCGCCTCAATCTCTCCCAATCCACTACATGAGTTGGATGCGGGTGTACCTCCGAGCATGGACCCGTGGGATTCACCGTGGACACGGCATGTTGGGCGTCAGCCGGCTGTGCGTTCTGATGCTACTCTAAAGTATCTCGAAGACCCGATGAACCTCGTGATAGCTTCACACGAACTTGACCACTCAATCTCTTGACATCATATTCAAGAAGAAGCGCTGATCTCAACCTCGAACTCTAAGGGTGTGTCGTACATCGACGTAAGCTCTTACATCGGCTCTAAGCGTGAGAAGATGTTGTTAATGGTATCAAGCTCGCCTTCTCGGAGAGTTTCTCCTGTCAGTCGGACTAATTGGGCTCTCCCACCTCGGTCAACATGTGGTAATCATGGCCTCTATGCAATGCCTCATAGTGCATCTGTATACTTTTCCGCTGATAACTGTTGTTATAGCGAATTCCACTAAGGGCAAGTGCTCTTCCCAGCTACCCTTATGATCTAGGACGCATGCTTGCAGCATGTCCTCTAACACCTGTATGGTCCTCTCTGACTGACCATCTGTCTGTGGGTGGAAAGTTGTACTCATGGTCAGCCGTGTGCCCATAGCCTTTTGGAAACTCTTCCAAAAGTGCGCCATAAACCTCGGGTCTCTATCTGACACTATGGATACTGGTACTCCATGTATCCGGACTATCTCTTGAGCGTGCCGGTAGAATCTCTCAATGTGAAGGTCATCCTCACAACTAAATGTTTGACCAGTGACGGTCCACTATCACCCATACCGCATCATGTCTTGCGGTGTCCGTGGAAGTGGTCGCAAAAATCCGTCGTGGCGTGCTCAGCTTCCGCTCCAGCCACTTATCGATGTGGAAGTAGCGCCGGCCTGGTGCTTTCCGGCCTTAACCTGCGACATGGGCATGGTGAACAAAGTCCCCCTCCGTGTCTCTTCATCCCGCTCGATAGTACTGCCAGCGAAGATCCGGTACATCTTTATGCCACGATGCACGGAAAATGGGAAGCGAAACTCCTGAGAATCTCCTCTCAAATCGGTCATTGAGAACCCACTTGCCGTCCCTATCAAAGACTACCATCTGCGTGGGCGGTCTGACCCTGCGTCACCTTTTGTGGTGCTGATCCCTAGCCAGACACTATCTCCGGCGTCTTGTCCCTTGGGGACTCAATCACTCTGCTCAATAGAGCGGTGCCAACTCACCCAAGCTCCCCAACGTACCCTATGCCTGCTCGCGATACTCTAGCCCAATATACAATTTGGGCATCCAGTATAAGACTATACTGGCCAATGCTCCCCATGACTTCCATTGATGCATCGTACCACATTTGCCTTACCAGGTGGTAATGCGAAGTGAAGTCATAATCTCTAAGACTCCATCCATCGTTACTCATATTGGGGTCATTCTGCGTAATATACTTGGACTTTGTGGTTTGAGTACACTTGACACTCACCATATAAGTAGTGGCGCCGATGCTAGGCGAAGACTCGACATGACTCCGTATCGTGTGTAGAGTAGTGCTCATGATTCACTTCAACACAGGAATCATAAGCTACTACCCTCCTGATTGCATCAAAACACATCAGTCCGGCCCTCGAGGGCATCACAATACAGAGTAATACCCCTGTCCTATCCGGGACTATCAAGACCGGTAAATGCGCCTCCTCTTGACTCCTGGAATGCCTTCTGTGGTCATCTCAATCAAACTTAGCCTCCTTAGAGTCAATCTAAATCATGAGTCTTGCTAATGCGGAGAAATCCTCAATGAATCTCTGTGGTACAGTAATCCCAGAAACTACGTATCTCGAAGGCCGACGGCCTCTCCAAACTCATCACGGCCTCGACCTTCTGCAGGTCGCGACACGCCTGATGCGACACCATGTAATCTCACCTCGAGTGTGAAACTCGCACTTCTTGAACTTAGGCATCTGACTGATGGTCTCAACAAGCCTTAACACAATCCTCAAATGATACTCATGCTCCACTTTGATGGAGTAGATCAAAATGTCATCCGAAGACTCACGACAAACTGATCTAGATATGGTTGGAATACCCTATGCATGAGTCCATGAATCTTGGTTAGGCGCGATGCGTCAATCAAAGGAGCATCACTATAAACTCAAAGTGCCATACCGTCCCTAAATGTCTTGAGATGTCATCTCCCTAACCCTCAAGCGGCAGTGGTAACCCGGTCACGAAGGTTTATCTTGGAATAGACTCACGCTCCTCTCAACTAGTCAAACAAATCATCAATCCTCGGCAATGGGTATCGATTCTTGATCATAACTGTTCAAGCCCATGCATGATCAATGCACGATTGAAGGAGTCTTATCCCCTTCTTCTTATGAGCAAGACCGAAGCGCCCCCTGGTGAAGTGCTGGATCTATTGAAGCCCTTGTCAGTGGCTCCTGTGGTTGGACTGGTTTCTTGCAACTCCAGTAGGGCACATCTGTCTTGAGTCATAGAGATAGGCGAAATGCAGTGTAACTCGACATCGAAGTCTACAGCCTCTGGAGGCAATCCAGGCAGCTCATCGGAAAAACATCCTTATACTCACAATTACTGGGTGAATCTAGTCAGGTCTTTCAGTCTCAGGAGATGGGCTTGCTATTGACCCTTGACTATCTGGCACTGGACTCCATGCTGTTGGGACAAAATATCATACTTGTCCCCACTGGAGAAATACAACACGATGCGATCCCTACGTATGGCCAGTAGCATACTACAACAAAATGGTTTTATTAGACATTTGACTTATATCATAATAGGAAAAAAATATCACTTTAACTTTATCTGACATTTTACTAACGTAAACTATATGTTACCTAGGCCAATGTCACTTTTTGGTCTATAACATCAAAAGAAGCAAATGTAGGTAGAGTATACTTTGTAGTATCGTACTATATTTTGACATGTTATTAAATCCTTTCAATTATGTGTTGTAATACATAGTTGTTAAGGCATATTATTATATGCTTAAATATACTATTCCGATACTTCCAGATGTGCCATATAAAGTTTATTATGATAGACCTTATGACATTTTTTAAGTGTTATTTAAATCCAAGTCATTCTGAAATTAATATGTCATAATACATCCCTATAATGACATTTTATTTATGCTTAAGCTTACATCCATTCAGTTCTAACATTATTATCAAATCTGTATACTATGATGGCGACATTTGGTAGTGTTGATTGAATATAATGTTTCGATATTTTTTATTGTGTAATGTCGATGCTTTCTGATGTTACTACTAACATTTGTAAGTGTTTCTGAAAACAAACTCAATTCTGACATTATCGTGTCATGTATATATCTGCGACATGTGGTTCTGTAGTTTCAAGTATAATGTTTTAATGCTTCCAAATGTTGCCATATATGTTATTACGATAGTACTACTTACGTTTTTATGTATTTGATAAAACAACTCAATTACAAGCGTTAATATCTTTGAAGTGCGCCAAATTTCTATACGTCGCCAGATTTCGGGATCATAGTGATGATTTGTGAGTTACCACAATTATATGTCGTAGCGTAAAATCGTGAAAAATTCTGACCTTAAATAAACAAATATTTTGTCTTTTGGTCGAATTTTTATCGATGTAAAGAGTAGTGCAGGAAACCATTGGCTTGATCTCACGGTTGTGTGACACAACAAGCGAATCTTCCAAGAGTCGTGGGAATGGGAAGCGACTGAAAATATAAAGGCTACTTCTGGTGTGATCCCCAGTTTCAGTGAAGCTCCGAAAGCTCCATACTGGTCCATCTTTGCCTTTATCCCTATGCAAGGATTAAACGCATATTCGAATCCCATTGTTAGTATGGTTTCTTTTGTGGCCATATTTCTGGTTACTTCCCACACTTGTACTCCGGCTTCTTACCTTCTCCGGATGCCAACACGGCCCCCTTACAACATCCTTTTCCTCCCTACAAAATACATGTTATGTTTTTTGGGGAATTTGGACTAATATAGTCAATAAAATTATCCTATGTGGAGATGGAGATAGATGAAACTTACAAAGTAAAGAGAAGTAATGAAGCGATCCATCTTCTTGTAAACCAAAGATTGCAATAGTCCATTGCTTGTTCTCACGAGATAACGCCGCCACCATAAAATAACTTCGAGCGTACCAAAGGTTCTTTGAAGCGTGTAAGGAGTTAATTGGCGGAAGGTTCTGAAACGTTCGCAGAAAAGCTAATACATCAAATTTTCTCGTAGTTGTATTTCCCACTAGCATATGAACCCTAAATGAAAGACCCGGAAACATGGAAGGTTACTATTGATATTGAAGTTGTATTCTTATGGAAGTATTGAAACCCTCGCTGCCAACCATAGAAGAGACATAGAAAATTCAATTTGATGATAGTAGACAATAAGACGGTAATAGTAGTACCATTTTTTTCGTTTATGTAATCACTTTGAAGAAAAGGAATACGTCAAGAGATATCATTATTAGTGCTCTGGTTGGTATAACGATATCAAGTAATGTTAGTGCCAAAGATTCATAATTGAGATCTACGCTCGCCATTCATGCCTTTCTCCATCGTCCTTTAGTAGGACACGGGAATTCCGTCGATCAATAGAGAAATAGCTGTGGTAATTCCTTGCCTCGGTCTGGCCCCAGTGCATCTACGGAAGCGAAAAGAAATCGATATTGATCATGAAGCTATATATATATATATATATATATATATATATATATATATATATATATATATATATATATATATATATATATATATATATATATATATTTGAAATTCTTTTATAAGCTATTTGCTTCATAATATTTTGATAGACTCTTTCATTAATTTGTATGAATATTATGATATAATTTTTTTCTTTTTCTTTTCTCAACGGGACTATGCATCCTTATTTCCTTTAAAACCAGCCAATTGAGAGAGTCTACCTAATCAGACAAACATATTCAATCAAAGAAATCATCAATCTAGCAACCGAGAGAATCGGATAAGTCTCTTAAGCTGACAAAGAAGATCGTATTCACATTCAAGAGATTAGAAACAAAGCGGATTAAGTTCATACCTCACGTAATTAATGTTAATTCGAATTCATAGATTATCAAAGTTAGTCCCTCATAAAATACACAGAAAATACAATCAAATCAACGATTTATAAATGCCAAAAAGCATGATGTTAAATTTAAAGATACAATAAAATTGTATCATAAATCGACCTTTGAGACGATATATCATGAAATGGACCGGGCCATTCTCCATATTTATAAGCGATTTTGACTTTCCAACAAAACAAAATCGTGTTCGGAAAAGACCAATGTTGTAAAACTAAGGACAATTGTTCATTCAAAACACTATTTATAAGCCTCATAAAGTTTCCAAGTCTCGTAGAGTTTTCTTCTTTTTCCGTAAAATTCTCTTCCCTAAAAACGATTTTGATCCTTTCAAATAAATAAATAAATAAAATGCTTTATCTTTTATTATTTTCTTTTCCTTTTTAATTTGATCTTACCAAAATCTTCTTTGCGTGAAGATTTTCTTTTCTTTTTCTTCTTTTTTTCCTTAAAATTCTCTTTCCTAAGCAATTTGATCCTTTCAAAATAAATAAATAAATAAAATGCTTTATCCTTTTTTATTATTTTATTTTCCTTTTTAATTTACTGTCTTACAAAATCTTCTTTTGCAATGAAAGATTTTCTTTTCTTTTTTTAATCCTACGCATCTTACTTTTTATTTTTTTTTTTTTTTTTATAAAAGTGGGTTTGGTGGAGTTTTAAAAAAGGTTATGTAAAAAACTGTAACTTTGATAATAAAAATTATTATATTATAATTTGAGAATATATGGATCTTTATATATTATAATGCCATTTTGATCCAACAAAAAAAAAAAAAAATGAACAAAATAAAAGGCGGTTCCTTTTTTCAAAAAAGTGATTTCATTCACCCATGTATTGATATATGAAGTAGTTATTAATTAAGACATTTTTATTCATTTATAAATGAGTAAGCTAGATCACATATTATTGCTCTACCCATACAATGTTATCGTACAACCAAGACAAAACAAACATATTGGTCATTTTGTTTTCTCATTAGGAGTCTAAATGATTATTGTTGGATCTTAAACTACATAACGATGAAAAATCAATTTTTTTCTAAATTCGTTTGATCCCTTTTATAAGTACAAAATTTAATCATATAGATTATTTGACAATATAATACAAGTAATTTAATAGGTATTTAAATTAATCGGATATATTTTTTTTTAAATTAACATAAAGTTAACTTAATATTACTTTTTTTTTTCATTAAGACCATTCTTTTTTAGTAAAATAAATAATTCACATTTGAACTAATACATTTATGATATATTTTTGGCAATGTTTGTTAAATTGCCACAAGTAATGTCACTAACATTGTCTCTGTTGCAATCCTTTGTCGAAAAGTCACCATATGCGTCGCAAAGTGTAGGTCTATAGCTACGATTTATAAAATGACATTTAAATGTCGTAATGGATTATCGACGTATATACAAGTATTGCTAAAAATGTTGGCACAAATATATGTTGTAGTTACATTTTGTTTTAATTGTGGAGTTATATGTCACAAAACATAGCAATGTTTGTTAAATTATGCATAAACAATGTCACTAACATTTTTTCTAATACAACATTTTGACAAAAAGTCACTATACATATGCGCAAAAATATAAATTTAGAGCAACGCTTTATAAAACATCATTGAAATGTCATAACAAATTATTGACATATATATATATGTATTGCTAAAAAACGTTGGCACAAATAAATTTGTAGCTACAATTTATTTAATTGTTGGTTATATGTCACAAACATAACAATGTTTGTTAAAATGTCGCAAAAGATGTCACTAATATTTGCTCTATTGCAACATTTGTTAAATTATCATAAAATTATCACTAAAAGTTTTCTGTATTGCAACATTTTATGGAATTGTTGCTAAAGTGTTGGTTTATATCGTTTAAGTGATGTTTACAAAAAACGTTGTCTTAGTAATGTGGTTATTGACCAAATTTGTTGTAGTGACTCCTGCTGGCTGTCGATGCGGCTACGTAGGCATCGACCCGATCCATCCCGGGATGGCGTCGAGACTCTAACATGTCCATGACCCTCGGGTCCAACATGAGTAGAATCGGAGATCTCTAACTGCATAGCCACGACATATCATCTCTATCCTCATGCAACCCCTAGGGGAGGCTCACATCTCTGAGGGCTCCACCAAGGCCTCGACCTGCAAACCCATTCTATCCTGGTAGTCACACGACATCTCTAAGGTGTAAACCACGACCGAGACCTTATTCACATAGAAAATTTTATACACTATTTCCATGCATTCATAAGTAATGCAAGACAATAATTCCATTTATTAAGTCATACGCAACAAAAATTTTATTTTATTTCATTTCATTTTATTTTTATTTTATTTATTATTTTTTTATTTTTTTAAGCCAGCGTGAGCAGTCTGCCGTGAGCAGTGTCCAAGCAGTGACTCGAAGCGGTGCGAGTCAGATTGGGTCAAGTGCATGTGCACACCCGTAGCGGTACTGCAGTTGTCGTTGTTGGGGTTGTGTGCTCGTGGCGCACCGGAGTCTTGATGTCATGGTCGTGTTACGGCGCACGCCCGGGAGTGTCGGAGCGCACTCCAGTGCCTTAGCCTTACGCCGGCCGTGGCATCAGCGCGTGCCGCGCGGCCCGGGTGGCATCGTCGCCACCCGGGGGCGCCGTGTCGTGCACCTCACACGCCGTATCGTGGCTCGATGTGCGCCAAATGCTCATTTGCCCGACGAAGCGGTATCAGCGCCCAGTCGCCCCCTCGACCCGCGATACAATTTTTGTATGCGTGACCTCTGGCCCGGGCCGCGCGCGCGTGGGGAACAGCGCCGCGCCAGAGAGCGGCGGCGGGTGTCGTGGCCTCTCCGTCACGTATATCGTAAGCCTCCCGGGCCGTGTGCGGGGCCTTCTGGCGCGCCAGTACCTCTTGTGTGCAATACAATTCCATTGTATCGTGACCCTGGCCCCGGAAAATGGGCGTAGCCCGTTCGATCTGCACCTTTGTTTTTTTTTTTTTTTTTTCCATCATTTTCCTTTTTCATTTTGTTTCACCTATTGGAAGACCACAATATATATATATATATATTTTTTTTCATTTTCCAATAGAACCAAATAAACTCATTAGAATTTATTATTATTTTTTATTTTTTTATTTTTTCCAATTTTACACACTATAAAAGCTCGGAAATTTTTTTTTTCAACACACCTTTTTTTTTCCTATGTGCTATTCACCAAGCACACAAACCACACAATTCATACACAAAAATTCATACAACACATGATCACACATCAATCATCAAAGTGCACAAGGAATGCGTGATCTAACCCATTTTCTATCAAGCCCTAGGTATTCGTATACCTAAGCTCACGATGCAATTTGGCATGCAGATCCAGGGGGTCGGGTTGTGACAGATCAGCACACTTGGAATACTAGTGGATGTCGGGTAACTCGACACCACTCACAAAAATCGGGTAGAGTCTCCCACAGTACAAGGAGACTACGCCGGTTGCACAAAGTGGTGTCGGTTACCGCCCATCCCACCAGTGTCCCAGCTGGGATGACAGGTTGTGCTGAGCCCGAGTAAAAATGTAATATGACCGGCACCGATGGGGGTGTCGAGCAAGGGTGTCACACTTCGGGACTTGGACTCTTTAACCTTTTCTTTCTCAGAGCTGACACCTGCATTCATATGCACAATTTTTGTAATAACAAAAATTCTTTTACATATACATTATACATACCACCATAGTGGCATTCATTATACATATACTTGAGTCCCATTACTTGTACTATTACAATTTCACTATTACAAAACTATACATATACATCCCAGTAGAATCGGGTGCGGAGCAGTCACGGTGAGAGCACTATCTACGAGATGGCCTATCTTCTTAATGTGGGATGTCTATCCTCTTGCCTCAGCAATACTACCGCGGTTAAAACTCGTGCTAAACTTTTCGCTTAGTGGAAAAACATATACATGGGTGACGATAACGATGATCGTCGCAAACTGACCGAATGCTTTCATATGTCTTTTACCTGTTTAGTCTTTTTTCACTTCATCTTCGGTTACATGAAGCTTATTACATTCTATGTACTATTACATATATCATTTGTATCTTGTACCTATATCATGTCTCCTTTCATGTAGGTAATACACGCCCATGCTATACTATTTATTTCTTACATTGTTTTATTATATATTTTCTTATACGATCTTGTATTGTCATATACTTTGCATTTGCGTTTTCATATGACTATAAATTGGCATTCACAGTGGTCGAGAGGCCTCGTCGCATTTGTCATTTAATAGCAATGTGATTTCGCATTTAACAGTATGATTCACTTTGACTATAGAATTGACATTTACGACAGATTCGAGAGGGAATCTCGTCATGTTTGTCATTCAGTAGCAATGTGATTTCATGTATTTGCATATTTTGTCATATATTTTCATTTCATCTTGTACTGTCATATTGTACTTCCCTATATTTTCATCTTGTACTTTTCTTATACTATACTTTCCTATGATTTTCATATACTGTGTTTTTCATATACTGTACTTTCATATGTTTTTCATATACTTTATCTGTCATATACATTTCGTGTCATTGACACTTTATTTCTTGTACTTATATACTTGTCATCTGTTTTATGTTTCATGTCTGCATAAACCTTAGAAGCGGATATATATAGGAAATAATTGTATGTACCGAAGTCTTATCAACGTATGAATGATGATCTCTATACGTATGATGACGGGCGCTATAATGATCGAAGCGGGATCTATGTCATTGACAAGCAGGCTGCGATATATAAAGCGTATCGCTGCGGCAACTACTCCCCATAGGCATGGCCTTATCTATCCCTCTGCGGGTTCTAAGCGAGATAATAATCCATGTGTATTTTTATGTTCGATCACGCTCTCGTATTAAGAATAATGATTGTTATTCGGTAATCATATGCGATATTTACAATCATATATTTATATCTTTGCATTTTTCATATATCTTTTAACTTCAATTTACTGTATTCATAATTTTTTACCATACATGTAACTATTTTCCTATCATTTGTGCATTTCTAACATGTGTTGTCTATTGAGTATACGCCCATAATCTCGTATATTTAAATAAATTATATTCATTTTAAGTATATTCACATATTCATCTTGTTAAGTACATTCATATCATATCATCTATTCATATATATTCTTATTTTTATCTAATTTATTTCCTTGTCTGATTCGGAATTTGCCGGAATCAGTCAAAATTTCCAATATTCGAGTCCTAAAATCTTGGGACTAAATCACGGCTATTAGGCCCAGAAAACAACACATGTCATTACATGGTTTTTATTCTAAGTAGGAAATTCCTTACCTCGTGAGTTGTGAAACTCAGATTTTAGTCTTACGCGTGGCTCGCGTGCGTGGATCGACTTCCATCTTGGTTAGACCAATTCGTAGTCGGGTTGTTAGTAGATACGAGAAAATGTGAAACTTAGGATTTTCCAAACTTCTTATTTAAATTCTCGAGCTGAAATCCGGAGTGTTTTTATACTCCACGCGTAGCCTCGTCGAGTAGATGAGCTTTCGTTAACGCGACCAATTAAACTGTCGAAACTCAATGCTCGAAAAGAGAAGAAGAAAATAAATAAAATAAAATAAAACTCTCTATAACATTTTCTTTACTCCTCATAAAAGCTATTATATATATATAAGCTTAAGGTGGGGCCCACATGTCCCCCTTGTCCATCTCGATCCGTTTCAGCCCCGAAACAATTGATTTTCTTGATTCGAGTTTTATTAATCTTAAATAGACATTAACGCAAATATTATCGATTTTGAGATTTTCTCTGAATCCGTTTTAGGGTTCGCAGAAGCGCCGTTGCCTGAAATTCGTGAAAATTCCGAAGTCGACAAGGTAGCCCTTAGATTTGTGAGCGATTCAACGGTGATGTCGTTCCTCATCTGAGATCTAGAAATTTTCCAAAGCGACAAAATTACCGTTTTGCCATTTTTCATAAAAATGTCATTTTTTTCGAACGAATACAATTTTAACTTATTTTATATCCTAAACATGTTTTAAAACTGTTAGGGTATATTTTGGGGTGTTAAAACTCTCCCCCCCTTCAAGAAATTTCATCCTCGAAATTTTATTACCTGAACCGAAAAGCTAAGGGTATTGTGCCCTCCGCATGCCTATCTTATGTTTTTACTTCTTGAACATTTGATACTCCTCATCTATTCTTATACAATAAATCCTCATTTTCTATCTAGTCATTCCTATCCCCATTTTTTTACTTTATGTTCTATTTCTTGTTACTTGGCATCTATTCTCGAATCGTCAACAGTATCCAACTAAATTCGTGACTTTCTCACCTTTATCACTTTTCGCAAGGTCAATTCCATACTCTCTGTACGCCTTATGGCCTAGGAATAATGCTTAGATTAGCGAAATCACATTTACTTTGCTATCATTACTTTTTCTCTCTCGAAATGCAACACATCCTCGATGTTATTCTAATTACGGTGCATTTTAGAATACCTTGAGTGTCATCTATAAATACTACGACACACTGGTCTAAATAAGGGTAGAATACCTTATTTCCAATTGGATACCAAGTAAAAATACCCATTTCATATTTTCTTGGGTTTATTTCAGTCATACTATTTTCTTATCGGTTTCATTTGTGGCAGATGTTTGGATAACTTGATCCATGCCCAAATTAACTCAAATTCATGGAATGGTAAAAGCGAGGCGGTCAGCAGGAATTCCCTATCATGAACTTGACATGAGACAATTTTACATGCTCTCTTGATTTCCCAACATGTTCGGAGGACTAGTAACAAGCATATTATATAGTAATTGCTCTTGATGGCATTCTACTCCAGTTACATGTTCAATCTGAATATACAAATCACGTGGGGACAGGATCTATTAATGCATACATCTCAATATCATAAAGCGAGAAAATACTCGCTATAACATCGAGAGCATCCTGATCCTCACGAGCCTGCATAGCATAAGCTCGTGTTAGGGTTATAGGCATTAGACGATCCACTATCTTTGACACTGGACCTCCACATCCTCTGTGCTAAATTGGACCACCTCGACCCCGAGTCGAAGGTGTTGCGACCAATCTCCCTTGCAGACTTCTATTATCCCCAGACTCTCGAGGACAATTTGCTAGAAAATGTTCAGTGCTTCCACATCTGAAACATCCTCCTGTCAGTAATCTGCAAACACCCAAATGCCACTTGTGGCAATTAGGGCATCCCAGACTTTCTCCTTGTTCTGAGGCCATGCCTTTACTATAACTAGAATGACATTAGGTACTGCCTTCTACCCACACAATGGCGAGGCAGGTAATGCGATCAACTGACTCGACCCTTTTGAAGAGGAACCTCTTGAGAATTCCTTCTTCTGAGACCTTTCTTTGTTACTTGATTCAGGTTTTTCTAATTTCATAGCATCTTGTACCAATTGATGGAAAAGTCACACGCTGAAGAGAATTCGCAAGTGTTAAATAGCTCTTGATAAACTCATGCAGTCCATCCAATACCCGAGCCATGTCTTGCGATATGCTTAGCAAGGCTTTATTTGGTTCGTTAGGGACATTGCTTTCAGAAGGTTGAAAAGCTGATAACCCTTGTTCCCTTGGGTTAACACTTTCGTCAGCTTCTTCAGGACGATCCATATATACAACACACAAGGACATCCACATCAGGCCAATGCATTTCTATACATAGACGTTTCTATCTCTAATACTCTATCTAGAATCACATCTTATACTCTATCTATGTTTAGGCAGTTCGAGGCTTTAAGCCTTTGCTCACCGATCTAACCTGGCTTTGACTACGCTGGCCGGCACGATGGGGTGTGGCGAAAGTGTCACTTCGGGACTAGGACTCTTTAACCTTTTCTTTCTCAGAGCTGACACTTGCATTCATATGCACAATTTCTGTAATAACAAAAATTCTTTTACATATACATTATACATACCACCATAGTGGCATTCATTATATTCTATACACATATACTTGAGTCCCATTACTTGTGTATTACAATTCACTATTACAAAACTATACATATACCTATCAGTAAGAAATTAGGGATTCTGCGAACGGTCACGGTGAGCACCTATCTACAAAGATGGCACATCTTTAATGCATGGGATGTCACATCCTCTTGCCTAAAACACGTACACCACACGGATTAAAACCGTTCTAAGCTTTACGCTTAGTGAAAATATATACATGGACGACTGATAACATTGATCGTGTGAAACTTATTTAAAATGCTTTCATATGTCTTTTACTGTTTCTAGTCTTTTCATCTTCCGGTTCTATGACTTATTACATTCTATGTACTATTACATATATCATTTCTTATCTTGTACCTATATCATGTCTCCTTTCATGTAGTAGTGGCTACCAGCCCATGCTATACTATTCATTTCCATATTGTTTATCATATATTTTCTTATCACGATCTTGTATTGTCATATACTTTTGCATTTGCGTTTTCCTCGACTATAGAATTGGCATTCAGCTGATTAGAGGGGACCTCATCACATTTGTCATTCGAATATAAATGTGATTTACGCATTTAACAATATGATTCACTTTGACTATAAAATTGACATTACAGTTCGAGAGGAATCGTCATGTTAGCCGTCGGTAGCAATGTGATTTCTTGCGATACCCATATTTTGTCATATGCTCATTCATCTTGTCTTTGTCATATTGTACTTCCTTTATATTTTCATCTTGTACTTTTCTTATACAATACTTTCCTATGATTTTCATATACTGTGTTTTTCATATACTATACTTTCATATGTTTTCAAATACTTTATACATCGCATATTTCGTGTGTTGACACTTTATTTCTTATTGCCCACTTATACTTGTCATACATTTTTATGTTTCATGCTTGCATAAACCTTAAGCGGATATATATAAAATAAGCATGTACGAATGTACTATCCCTTTGTATGAGACAATGATCTGTCTGTATATTGAAGCAGAGGCCCTTTATAATGATCCAAACGGGATCTATGTCATCGACCCAAATGGGGCCCCGATATCTATAAATTGTATGCTGCAGCAACTATATCCCTATAGGCATGCCTATCTATCCCTCTACCAAGTTCTAAGCAGACAATCCATGTGTATTTTATGTTCAGTACATATCTCATATTCCCTAATAATGATTGTTATTCGGTAATCATATGCGATATTTACAACCATATATTTATATCTTTGCATTTTTCATATATCTTTTAACTTTAATTTACTATATTCATAATTCTTTACCATACATGTAACTATTCTCCTATCATTTGTGCATTTCTAACATGTGTTGTCTAATCGTATACTTCCTAATCTCATATATTTCTATCATATATTCATTTCATATATTCCTATATTCATATTATTCATCTATTCATATCCTTATCATCTATTCATATATAATTCTTATTCTTTATCTAATTTATTTCCCTTCAATACAGTTCAGGAATTTGCCAGAATCGATCCCAAAGAACAATGTCGGTCTAAATCTTGCAGGACTAAATCACCACAGCCTATTGAGCCAGAAAACAACCTATACATTACATGGCTTTTATTCTAAAGTAGGGAAAATTCACGCCTCGTGAGTTTGTGAAACTCAGATTTTAGTACCAACGTGGATCAAGCTTTATCTATGATCGACGATTCATTAGTTAGACCTTAGTAGGCGAAATATCGAGCTTAGGATTTTGAAACTTAACTACTTAAATTCTGGTGAAATTTCGTGTTTTTGGTACTCACGCGTGGCCCCTCGTCGAGTAGATGAACTTTAGATTCTTGGCGGCAATTGACAGGTCGAAGCTCCACATCATCATCAAAAAGAGAGAGAAAAATAAAACTCTCTTTGCTTTCATTTGCCCCTCCTCCTCCCTCGTTATATATATATAAGCTTAAAAGGTGGAGCTACATGTCCCCCCTTGTCCATCTCGGTAGTTTTATTGAAACAATTGATTTCTTTGGGTTCAAGTTTCAATAATCTTAAATAGAAATTCTTTAAATATTGTCAATTTTGAGATTTTGCAATCCTCGTTTGGGGTCCGGCTTCGGCAGATTCTTATAAAAATTCGTGAAAATTACGTAGTCTCGGAATCAGCGAGAATGAAACGGAATATTTAGATTCGTGAGATGATTCAACGGTGATGTCAGTTCGTTATCAGTTTAGAAATTTTCAAATTTTCCGTCACGACAAAATTACCCAGTTTGCCCTTGTTCATAAAAATGTCATTTTTTGAACGAAACTCTAATTCTTATTTTATACATAGCGTGTTTTAAAGCGTATGAAACGTTATCGTACGAGGTGTTACCGTCACACGCCATGCCCCAATCACTTGCTCCGCGCTGAAATTGACGACCATGGATTATCTGGTCATCAAAGAGGCTTTTTCACTAGGGCCCTCCATATCCACACAAGCACTGACCCCACATTCTCTAGCTTTGGAGGCAATTTGTCTACTATCACGTCCACCATGGTCGTTGTCGGTAGTGTCGTTGAGTAATAGTTATGCGATGCTCTCTCTTTTGGCGGAGTCGTCAAATATCAGTATACCATTGACTCTGGGGCATAATCTCCATAGTGGCAACCACACACCCCTTAGCAACCACGGGCTCATGCGGCAACTCATATCATATCATCGAATTAGCTTCTTGACAATGGGGTCTCTCATCATGTTACATCATATTTGGGTAATCTCTTTCTTCATACTCCCTATGATGGGCCTGACGACATTATGATCGACGATGGCACAGTCTTTCTATCACCCACACCGGTTCTAAGACTCGCTCTTTGTAAGACCCGAGAAATTCCAAATTTTGGAAAAAGGGCAAAATCGTAATTTCGTTACAAAATTGTTATTTCGGCTAAAAAAATCCTTACTTTATTCATATAGATCCGGATGGCGAAGCCAGTTTCAAGTTGGAATCGTCTCGAAAAATCTAGTTATCATGCATTTAGTAATATTAGGGACCAGGACCGGGTTGGCACATTTTCGAGGCATCGCGCGTTCGGTCTTGTAAAGATTTACTACCGATGCGACGAAAGTCACATATAACAAATTATATGTATATATTAGGTATAATTAGAGAAATGATGGAAATGAATGATTGAGATAATTAGAATGTAGAAAGCTGAAGGAAAAGAAGGACGAAATGGTCTTTTTTTGAAATTGATTTAAGTTAGATAAGGACAAATTAATAATGAGTACTTCTTACTCCCGATTAAAGGCTAAGGGATGCGATGGGGTACAGACGGGATTTTGGGAGCGGCGGATTTTAAATTTTGTTTTAGAGAGAGCCACTTCTCTCTAGTTTTAAACAAATCAAGATATGACGGTCTTCGGGACAAGAGGAGGCTGGCTCCTGCCTTGGAAGGGCTTGGCGTGAGTGGGATTTAGGAGTTTTCTCAAACTCCTTGAGGTACGAGGTTTGCCTACTTGGTTTTATTCCCTGCTTTTAAGCACTTTTGTGTCTTTCGTTGGGGGCCTTGAGCGGCGGCGTTTGGTCGATCCCAGCTTGGGGCCAGAATTGATTGATTTATTGAACCCGATGTGGCGGCAAAGTAGCAAGTGAGGGGCCCGTTTGGGGTCTTTAATAGCCTCAAATTATGTTTTAAATCATGGTTGATTTGGATGGCGGAAATGGCCGAGAATGCGGAGTTCACTAGTGACAGATGAATTGTTGAGTGTTGGGCCGTGACCTAGGTTTTTCTTGTTCCCAGGAATGGTGACACGAAAATGTATTTTCATTGAAAACATGTGTGTTTGGTTAAATAATTGAATAAAATTGCTTTGTCTGTTTGAACATTAGCCCCAGTGAGCTAATTTTGATGTTTGAAATAGTAATTACATAACATATTTGTGTTTAATTTTGTGTGAATATATTACGACTAATATATATATTTGCATGTGATTAGGCTTGTATTGGAATTGCTTGCATGCATTCCCATATGCAGCTGGAACATCCTAGGACTAGAGAGTTAGTGCATGAGATGAGTCTAGAAAATGGTTCGGTAGTCTAAAATATTAATTATCGGAGGGTAGTCCCTGGAAGCTAAAATGTCAATCGTCGGAGGCCGGCCCCCGATTGATATTCATGGGAGGAGTAGTCGCGAAGCAAATAATATATGCTCGATCGTCGGAGGCGACCCGATTGATATATACATCGGAGGGTTGTCCACAAACTAATAAAATAATAATTCTCATACGAGGCTTAGGCGAGTGTGAGAGAAGTGAGTCAGGACTCAAGGGATGAGTTGGTCATGTAGACATTCAGTAGGATATTGCATTTTGCTTGAATGTGTGTTTAAGATCAGTTTCATTATGTGCATAGGTGGTGAGTAGCCCACTTAGGCGATTCTCTGATGAGCATTAGCTCACCCTGATGGGACCCCCATACATTTCTGATGCAGGGCGTCTGTGAGGGACGCGTTTGGTTGAGGCGGATTGTGGCTTTAATTGGTTTCATTGTATTGAGCTCTTTAAGTTTAATATATGTATGGTTTTAAGAGTGAAAATATTGTAACTCTTGTAACTACTCGGATACATAGTTGGATTCATGGATTGGTATGCATATTGAGAATTGTTTATGGGCCCAGTGGTAGGTATTGGATATATATATTGGACTATATTGCTTTGTTTAGGACGGGATATGCGGGTTTTAGACGGTTTGTATTTGGAAGAGCTCCCCGTCTGGGGGCTGCCGATTTTAAATGAGAAATCATCGGGTCACCAAACCTTGCGTATGTCGTGATTATTGAATTGATCAACGGACCCTGGTTTTAAAGTGAAGGGCGACATCAGAGCAGGTATACGAATACTAGGAGCTCTGGTTGGGTATCCATCACCCTTTAGGTGTTTGATGTAGATATAGGCCATATGGAAACCTATAGATTGAGGATTTGGGCTTAGGCCATAGTCAGTGAAACATCACCACTAGGTGTGGTTGATCTTGGGTTTAGGTATGAGATTACCTAGGAAATCAAAGGGACAGCCCAGGACCTTTGCATGGATGTGTTAGATATAACATGTGATTTGATGAATTATTGTATGATGATGTGTATATGTGTATGTATGATGTGAATGTTTATTGTGCTTGAGCAAATAGCACATAGGTGTTGGAAAACTTTGGGTTCTGATTGGCTTAGGAAGGATAAAATAAAAGAAATAAATTTTTAGAAATTTATTTGGTATATGTCGGATAATGAAGTGTTTTAAGAAATTTGAGGTTGAACACTAGGGTTGAGTGTTATATAAGGAGGCTTTGAAATTTTGGGCCTTTCCCGAATTAAATGAAAAAATAATAATAATAATAAACAAAATAAATTTTAAGCAATTTATTTGGTTTATTGAAAAAAAAAAAAAAGGTTATATTTTTTTTTGTAGTTTCCAGTAAATGAAGAAAAAAAAAATTAAATTTTATAAATTTATTGGTGTCTTGGAGAATAATGGAAAAAAAATTTAGGATAAGTATTTTGGTATTTTTCAGTAGTTGAAATAAATAAATAAGGTGGAGAAAAAAAAAGATTTCTGATTAAAAGCTGGAAAAGAAATTAAAAGAAAATAAATTTTATAAATTTATTTGGTTATGAGTGAAGAAAATAAATTTCTAGGTTTTACAAGTTGTAAAATTGAAGAAAATGGAGTAAAATAAATTTTATAAATTTATTTGAGTATTATGGAAAATGAAAAAAAAAAAGGTGTATAAATTTTTTTATGTTCCAGTTGTTAGAACAAATGAAAATAATAATAATAATAATAATAATGAAAAAAAAAATTGTGCAGAATCAGTTGGGCTATTGCTCAATTGTGTTGTGAAATTTTTTTTTTTTTGTATTCTGAGGCGGTATTGTATTCGCTGATAGAGGGTGGAAATTTGGCAACTAGGAGACCCAAAGGGTGTATTGCAATGCGATTATTGTATTGCAGAAGAAGGAGCTTGATGGGCGGCTTAAGAGTTTGTGTGCGATAGGGTGGTGTATTGCAAAGTGTTGGATTAGTAATTGCGAGCTACGGGGAAAATTAATATTGCGGGGTTGCATTGTATTGCAATAGAGAGTGCGATGAAACCCAAATTTGTATTGCGATAGCGGGAAGCAGCGAGGAACTGTTGCGATACGAGTGTATTATGACCCGGGAGGTGTATTGCGGTGGGCAGTTGTATTGCGGGAAGCAATCTGAGTGGGTAAATTGTATTGCAATAGAGTGGAGTGTATTGTGATAACGAATAACAGTCAAGCAGTCAAGCGTGAGCATTAACGATCAATATCACTGTGAAACGATAAATTTCGAAAAATTTTTTGAAAAATAAAATAAAATAAATACAAAGAGACAAAATTTTGAAAAATGAAATTTTTCAAAAATAAAATTTTTGATGTTAAAAAAAAAAAATGATTTGACATGTGGAAATTGGTTGTCTTGCATTGCCTATAAATCCCGAGGATATAGTATATAAAAGGTTGCATGTTTTTATCTCGCGTGATTTTATGTTTCAAATTGCGTGGAAGGACATATCTGCGATTATGATGTATATGGGGTGTGATTAGCGATTGTTGCGTAGGAGTATATCGTGGTGTAATGCGTATAGGAAAAATGGTGAATGCTAAGGTTAGGAACTATATGACCTTGCAAGGTTGGAGACCCGAGCAAGAAAGCAGAATTTTATTGAAATAAATGAATTGGTGGTTGGAATTTAAGCGCCACTTAGGAAATGAGCAGATTAGTTCATGGTTGTCAAGTCTATTAGTAATTAGCATCTACATTACTAGTTAGACTGAAATGAAAATTAAATGATTCTTGTTGCCATGTTAATTGTGTAAATGGCTAGTAGGGACGGGGCGTAGAGGACGTCCACGGGGCCGCCGGTCGGGCACCAAATGATTAGGCCATTTCTTAGGCATTTGATCGGCGAACTGTAGAGGCCGTAGGTGTTGCGAGGCTACTATTGCCGCAGGCTGCCGCGAGGTGGTCGAGGGGAGATCTAGTAACCCCAGGAGGTTTAGGACGCATCATCCTCGGAGCATTCACGGGGGAGGAGATCGATGGTGTAGACCATTAGTTCATGTAGATCGAGAAAGTGTTAGGGCTATGGAAGATTACCTGACACGACCGAGGATTAGGCAGGCTGCGCTCTAGATGAGAATGAGGCCCAAATATGATGGGGGCAAGGACCTCTAGAGACCTTAGGAGCGGGTTGTACGTGAGTCTCCTAGGGTTAGGGCGAGAATGGGGATGATATGTCGAGGTTGCGAGTTAAGTCTCGAGGGAGCTCTGCTGCGGTGGGCTGCGAGGATCGTGGACATGTCGAGGAGTTCGATGTCATCTGGGGATGGATTGGCTGGCCGACTACGGTCGTTCTGGGTGTGAGCGTAGGAGGATTCTGCTATCACGCGGGGCCCGGTACTACGTGTGGTATTCGGGGGCAAACATGATATTTTGCCCCGGGCGGTATCACGAGTCAAATTATCGGGGCGGTTAAATTTGGTTGGCTCCCGAGCCTTACCCTGAGACGGAGAGATCAGACTTAGATCTACCTCGAGTAGTGTCTGAAATGTGGATGTTTTTTCGGATAAGGCTACGGACTACCTCCGCGGAGGAATTCGTAGACCAGTGCATAGATTACACTGTACTTTACGTCTCTATGACTCCGCGCTAGGATAGCGCAGGTTGAAGTGCGGGAACTTCCGAGTCGGCTACGGGAGCTCTTGAATGAGGGTTCATTAGGCCAGGAAGCACTTCACCATGGGCGCTCAGGTTACATTCTGCGAAGAAGAGGCGAGACCAGCCGTGCATTGACTCTGACGGAGTTGAGCGAACTGATCGAATCGGTACCCATTCTGGGGATTGATGATTTATTTGATCGGTTGAGAGGAGCGAGTCTACTCCCGAGATAGACAACTGCCTTTGGTTACCATCGGTGAGGTTAGGGATATAGATTTCCACAGACAGCGTTTAGGGCCTTGGTGCTATGGGCACTTTGAGTTTCTGGTGATGCGCGGTTGCAATCTTGTGGCAATTCATGGATCTCATGCATAGAATTATTCAAGCCCTATTTCGGTCAGTTTGGCGTAGTCTTGATGGATGACATCTTGTCTACTCCCGAGTCGAGTGGGGCATAATTATCGCGAGGATGATCTTACGAGTTGTTGAAACCATGTTCAATATGCGGATTAAATTAAGTCACGAGTTTTTGGCTTACTAAGGTGAGGTTTTGGGACACGTGGTGTCGACATCGGGAAGTGTTAATTCGACCGAGAGAAGGTTGAGCGTGATGAGTTGGTAGAACGAATGTCAATCTTGAGATACGTAGTTTCTTGGGATGGCTAGGTATTACGAGAGATTCAAGAATGGGGTTGGGGGTGTCCATTGGGCGGGATTGTAGATTTCGCCTGCCGGCATGGTTTCCGTGGATTTGGGGCGGCCACGTATAGAGAGAGAGATTGAGATACTTGGAACACTCGGGATACGGGTGTTGGTAGTAAGAAGGGAGGATCGGCTTCTTACAATTCGGGAAGAAGACGAGAGGCACCTTCCCACCTGGATTCGGGACTAGGAGCGAGATTGAGCATGAGTGGCCAGGATTACACTTGACGGGGATCGAGACTTTGGGATGATACGATCCAATTAGCTAGTAGAGACTAGGGAGAGTATACGCAATTCATTCCTCCACCACAGTGAGGGGTTAGAGGGCAGTTTCGTTGGTGTGCTATGCAGCTTTAAAATGCTGAGATAGGCCGGAGGGGCTGGGGTGTGGGTCGAAGTCGAGGGCCGGATCGGAGATTCACGCGATTAGGAAGCGTAGTGGATATGGGAAGTGGTAGACATATTGGTTGTTGATCTTGAGCGGCATGGATGGATTAACATTATCAGGTTAATGATGAGTAGGACCTAAAATTTGGGTTGTCATACTTTCGACCTGGCATTGGATTTGAGCTTAGGGTTAAGGCCTTTAGAGAGAAGCCAAAGAAATATGAGTGTTCTTCCTTAGGGTGTAGGGTGGGGGTTGACTGATAGGTCGAGATTCACAGTGAGTTATCTCTAGGTCTGCTGTGGTGGGGCCGGGATTGGGTGTCTGATGTAGCGTGTACAGCCGTGTGCATGGTAACATCGCGTTGAGTTGGGTGTGCGTGCACGGTACGATCATTCATCACTCTTGGTGAGTGTGGGTTAAGTTTGTCTTTAGAATCGTGATGAGACTCGTAGTTCAATTCGGGGAAATGAAGTAATTAGAGTGTGTTGGGCAAAGCAAAGGGTAGATTAATCCCTAAGGTGAGAATCACAGGTTAGGGTGTAAGAGACTGGGAAGATATCAGGAATTTACGTGTGAATCTCTATGAGCTGAAGTGTAAGTAGAAGAATTATGTTGCGAAGATCTTGAAAACACGGACCCGGGTTATCATGTAGACTTAGGATTGGATGATAGAGTCGGGAAAAGGCTGAGATTTGGATGCCAAATAAGGCGGTTGGGTGTTGAGCCGGCGAGGCTCGGTATCACGGATGTCATTCATGACATGGACTAGGTTGATGGTCCATTGGATTGTCGGTGATTATGACCTTGGAGGTTCGCGTTTACACAAACTTAAGGGTTTGTGTAGGTTAGGTGGTATGGATAATATACACGGGTATTAGAAGGACCCTTTCAGGCATGCGTCTGGATCATAAGGAGCAGGCTGGGAAGAGCAGTGCCCTTAGTGGAATTCGCCTACAACAATAGTTATCGGTAGTATACAAAATCTTGCAGTATGAGGCATTGTATGGGGAGGCCACATGTAGGTCAGATTGGGTTGGGCCAGAAGTGGGAGAGAGCTCCATCACGGGTCTGATATGATTAGAGACACCTTTGAAGGTGAGCGATCACATTGGCGATCTTCCTCACGGCTCGAGGCCGGTAGAAGAGCTTTGCGGATGTCTGACGTCGACCCTTAGAGTTCGGGGTTGGGGATCGCGTCTTCTTGAAGGTGATGCTGGGGGAGTGGTCGAGGTTCGAAGCGCGCGGGGAAGTTATCGTAGAGGGTTATTGGACCTTCCCGAGATGCACTCGAAAGGATAGGCCTTAGTTCGCGTCTGGTTGGCGTTCTGCCCGACATGATGGGTGTTCCGCGAGGTATTTCACGTCTCCATGCTCAGAGTATACTCAGGATCCATTCAAATGCGGTGGATTGGGGACGGTCGAGTTGACACGGATGGGACCTTGGAGGAGGACGGTATGTATTTTTAGATAGCGTGATCGGGTTTGCGTGCAAGGCGGGTGGGGGCCCCAGTGAGGTGCTATGGGCGTTGTGGGTGGAGGAGTCGAGCGTGGGACGCGGGACGCGATGCGAACACTATCCACTTCTTATTTGGGGATGACGGTCGTGGTTTAGTTGTTTAAGATTTAAATATTTGTTTGTGTGCGTGATAAGATGCAGACTGCATATATATATTTGATTGTGATAGTCCAGAATTTCGGGACGAAATTCCTTTTAAGGAAGGGAGAATGTAAGACCCGAGAAATTCCAAATTTTGGAAAAATGGCAAAATCGTAATTTCGTTACAAAATTGTTATTTCGGCTAAAAAAATCCGTACTTTATTCTCTAGATCTCGGATGATGAAACAGATTTCACCATTGGAATCGTCTCGAAAAATCTAGTTATCACGTAAAATTTCGTAATATTAGAATGACCGGAGTTGGCACATTTTTGAGGCGTCGCGTTTAGGTCTTTGTAAAGATTTTTCGATCTGAGTCACATATAACAAGTACTCATGTACCATAAGTGGTATGAGTAAATGATGGAAATGGACGGTCGAGAGATAGTCATAGAATGTCAAAGCGGGAAGAAGGGACGAAATGGTGCTTTTTGAAATTGATTTAAAGTTAGATAAGGACCAGAGTGTAAATAGTGCTTCTTCTCCAATTAAAGGCTAAGGGATGCAGTGGGCTAGACGGGATTTTTGGGAGCAGCAGATTTTCCATTTTGTTTTAGAGAGAGAAGCGAAACCTGCTGCAGTTTTTTAAGCAATCAGGCCAAATCGACCGGTCTTGGGACAAGAAGGAGAAGCGCTCACGCGGAAGGGCTTGTGAGTCTTAGGATTAGGGAGTTTTGCTCAAACTCCCTTGGGGTAGGGAGTTTACTCACTCTTGGTTTATTCCCTCTTTTAGCACTTTGTAAATGTTTCGGTTGATTGAGACCTTGAACGGCCGTTTGATCGGTCCCAACTGGGGCCAAGATTGAGTTTGATTTGTGTGAATTGATGTGAGAAGCGGCAGTAGCAGTGAGGAATTTGTTTGGGTCTTTAATAGCATAAATTATGTTTTAAATCATGGATTGATTTGGATGAGGCCGGAAATGGCGAGAATGCGGAGTTCAACTAGAGTGAGTAGATGAATTGAGTGTTGGGCAAGTAAGCCCTAGGGTTTTCTTGTTCCTAGGAATATTGTTTCTACGAATGTATTTTTCGTGAAAATATGTGTTTAGTTAAGTAATTCGAATCGAATTGCTTGTGTTTGAACATTAGCTAGTGAGCTAACAATTTTGATGTTTGAAATGATAATTACACTAACATGTTTGTGTCATTTAATTTTTATGTAGATATATTCGTGTATATATATTTGCATGTGATTAAGAAACTGTATTAAATTGGCACACATGCATTCCATATGCACTGGAACATCCTAGGACTATAGGAGTTAGTGCATGAGATGAGTCTAGAGAAAATGGTTCGGAGGGTAGTCTAAAATATTAATTATCGGAGGGTAGTCCACAAACTAAAAATATCAATCGTCGGAGCGGCCCAATTGATATTCATCGGAGGGTAGTCCACAAACAAATAATATCAATCGTCGGAGCGGCCCAATTGATATATATACATCGGAGGTTGTCCCGCACTAATAAAATAATAATTCTCATCTGAGGCTTAGAAACGAGTGTAGAAGTCGATGAGGACTCGGGATATGAGTTAGTCATGTAGACATTCAAGAGTAGGATCATGCATTTGCTTGAATGTGTGTTTAAGTGGAACATTACCTTTGCACTTAGGTGGTGAGTGGCCCACTTAGGCGATTCTCCCTCGCAGGCATTGTTAGCTCACTTGTCGTGGGACCCCCCTTTATTTTACATGTACGGGAGTGCAGGGGACCAGGCGCGTTAGAGGTTGGCTGGGATTGTGGCTTTGTAGTGGTTTTACATGTATTAGAACTCTTAAGTTTAATATATGTATGGTTTAAGAGTGAAAATATTGTAACTCTCTTGTAACTACCTAGGATACATAGTTGGATTCATAGTTGGTATGCATATTGAGAATTGTTTATGGGCCCAGTGGTAGTATTGGATATATATATTGGAATTTATATTTACCTTTATTTGGGACGGGATATCTCAGTTTTAGACCCGATTTTGTATTTGGGTGACTCCGTACAAAGGAGACTGCCGATTTTACGTGAGAAATGTCGGTCACGGGCAGCCACAGTATTCCGAGGTTGTGGTCAGTCAACGGACCCTGAGGTTTTGGGGGTCACTCTTCATCCTTTAATTCTTTTAAATTAAATCATGTTGTTTATGTTCCTTCCATGCAAAAGAACCTAATTTATGTTTATAAATTTTATCACCAAAATAACACTTCCATTGAGTTCTCACCTTCTTCCTTTTTTGTAAAGGATCTCACCAAGGGGACAACTCTCCTATAAGATGCTAAAGACGAGTGCAGTGGTCGATTTTCTATCCTGATCATCTCAGTAATTTCTTTCTACAGTACGAGTCTTCTCCCAGCTATGGCATCATAAATTGGACATTCGTCATCATCTATCTATAAGCACATTATTTTCTTGGTCTTAGATTATCAGGTCTTCAGTTTCAACTGGAGTGTAACTGCTTGGTCTGTCAAACTCATAAATTATCATTTTTTACTTCATCTCTTGTCTCATACTCCCCTCTAGAAATTATCTTCTTAGATGTTTGGACCTCTCCTATCTACTATGTTGATGGATTTAAATACTATGTTATATTCGTGAATCATTTTACAAAGTATATATGCTTTTATCCACTCAAACAAAAATCCAATGTTCGTGACATTTTTGTTTGCTTCAAGGCTTTGGTTAAAAATGATTTAAAAGCAAAAACTGTCACTTTATATTCTGACCAAGGGGGTGAGTATCAAGCCCTTAAATCTTTTCTAGCACTTCATGGCATTTCAACTTTACTTCTCCTCCACATACACTTGAGCACAATGGCTATTATGAACGTCGTCATCGCTACATTGTGGAAACACGCCTTTCTCTTCTTTCACATTGATAACCGATCAAAAGGGCATTTTTACATGCTTAATTTTTCCCATTTTAAAACCCTTTTTGAATTGGAAACTCACACTTTACTAACTTTGTGCGTTGTTACCCCCAAAACTCGTTACTAATAGTTTTATCAAGTACAGGTATGCATAATGGCCTTTTAGGTAGTTTTTACGGCTCTTTGGAATCATGAGGTAAAAGCAATGAGGAAATCTCATATTGGTTACATGAGCTTAGAAGCATGTGGAAGCAATTCAGCCGAGTTAGGACCATGAAGGAATGATCGCACAAGAAGATGGAGGAATTGAAGCCATTCTAGAGCATTTCGCACTATAACAATGCAATTTTGCATTGACTGCAAATTTCGCAGCGTCTCCTCACTTAAGTGGCCTAATCTCATGATTTCACACAGACTTAGGCAATGGGTGCAAAATTTCGCACTGACACCCAGACCTGGTGCGAAAGTTGGGATAGACAAAGAATAGCAAGTTCTTGAGCTCCAATCTTCAAGATTTGATTTGTATTAGGAAAGTACTTGTCGTGGACACGAATTAAACCTCTAGATATGTATTATAAATAGGGGTAGATGATAAAACCAAGAGACATTCGATATTCAATATTGAATTCTCTTACTTTAGTTTAGTTTTTTAATTTACGAGAATTCTCTCATTTTCTCCCTATAAAAGCTTTTAGCACATTTTTCTTCTATTTTTCTACCTTTTTTCTATTTTATGGCATGTTCAAGACTCACCATGAGTGAGTACTAGTCGATTTTCTTAGGGTGAGGTGGATTCGATCCACCACACCATGATGACCGAAGGGGAAGCTGCGCTTCAAACCAAGAGTAACGACTTCAACACTATATAGAGAACACTGTTTAGAGGCCTGAAGGTCGGGTGTCCATTAGTTGGGGACTCTCTATATGGGGAGGCAGCAGTCCTAGTTCCCTCAACCATCCGTATAGGAGTCTCTCTTATCTTCAACCAGTCTTCTTGATACTTGGCAAGTCTGAATGGTATGTTGGATGCTTAAGCAACACACTTTTGACCTAGCATGCGTAATGGATTGTCTCTTGTCCAAAAACCACCAAAGGATTGAATTGAGAACCTACTAGACACCTCTAAAATTAGGTATGAATGACTTACTCTACACCTAGAATTTATGCTTCAGTACTTATAACACCAAGGAGGAACTATCTGCGGAGTTTAGGGATCGGGTTGGTTTCTTAGGCGAGACAATGAGGTACAAACTCCTTCGAATCACCATGGTGAGGTTAGATTTGGTGAATCCAAAGCCCGAGACTTTCTTTATATAATTTTCCTAAAAATGAGCAATCAACTCTTTTCTCAAGCAATCAAAAACGAGTCTTTAATTTCCTATTTTACTTTCAATTTCTTAAAGCAATCAATTAGAGTAATTAGGACCTAAGGTTACAAAACTGAAAGAGGAAAACCCATCCAAGTGGATGACCCTATAGCTGCTATACATACAGTAGTTGCGCGCTACGCTGGGGTTGGTTTTAGGTTTATATATTTTTGTGTTTCTCTCTTGTCTCCAGTCTAACAACCCGATAGGGCACAAACCACATGGCACCGTTGCCGAGGATGGTGCCTTTTTTTTAAGTAATATGAATTTTTAGTTGCTTTCTTTAATTGCTTTATATTTTTCTAATTTTTTTTTTACTTAATTTGAGTTTTATTTTCTTTTGGGACTAACCCTATTAATAGTTTTCTAGTGTATTTTTTTTTTCTTTTAGTTTTATTTTTCTTGTAGGATTAATATCTTGGTGATCATGGCTTATCTCAATTACATGGACGAATATACAAGAGGGTGGGGAGAACACTATTTTCGAGATATGGATTAAACATGACCCCATTCTAATGCAAGACGACTATGAGATGACACATTTCATGAGCAGATCCAAATATCCTGAGAGTATGGAAACCTATGGGCTATATACTACTAATGAAGACAAGTGGCAGCCCACCTCATGTTCTAATTGCTATTCCATTACCCATCTTGTTGAAGATTGTCCTTCACTACCAACCATGATGCAGCCCACTCCTTGCTATATTTTCCAATCATATGAGCATCAGGTTGTTGGTTGCCCTTCACTACAAGCCATAAGAGAGGAATTCATGAGCCAAGCAAATCAACATAAGCCTCAGAGCAACAAGTAGTATGGAAATCCCTCAACTTCTAGTTGGAGTAATCACTCTAAACACTCTTGAATGCAAAGTCAAGAGCAATACCAAGGAATGGACTACATGGAGGAGATATATGAAAACTTAGATGATATACAATACTCCTCCTCTCAACTCTCTAGTGACTATACTACATAAGAGGAAGGTAAGTTTCTTTCTCAACAAAATTCTACAACCATATATGAAGTAGAGGTACAAGATGAAGATTTACCTAATATACTTGAAGAGAAATCAATTATAGCATTAGAGAATAATGAGGGAACTAACCATCCCACTCCCCTTCCATTGCATGAGAAATTAGATGCTGGAAATTTTGAAAAACATGAAGAGGTAATAACTTATGATGAGGAAACTAGGGTAGATACACTCATGAAGTTAGAAAAGGGGTTAACAACACTTGAAGATGAGGAACCAAATTAAGGAGATGAGCATAATTGAAATACCTATAGAGAAACCAAGTGATCCTCCCAAACTAATTTTAGAGCCTTTTCCAGGTGAGTTAAAATGTGTATTCCTTAGAAATGACAAGACATGACCAGTAGTGATACCTTCTTACTTATTTGAGCAAGAAGAGGAGAAAGTACTACATGTACTAAGGAAGCATAAAGAGGCTATGGGATGGACTGTTTTTGACTTAGAGAAGATTGGACCAAAAGCACGCACATATAACATTCAGAGTGATTTGGGAAACATTTACATACTTAATGTCATAGTGGAGGAGGATCATATGATGTACAAGGATGAAGTCAAAGAAAGTTGTCCACTCAAATTCGACTATGAGGAGCCCACCATATTTGACCCCAGTTGAGCATTAGCAATTTGACCATCTACGTAGGATTAGTCTCTAACTTAAGGCTAGCTAGCCTAAAATAAAATAGTTTAGGATTTCCCTGCTTTCTTAGGTAATTGTTTTATTTTATTTATATTTTGTCTTTTAACCCCATTTTTTTGGAAGAATTGTTGTCTTTCTCTTAAGCTTTGTAGGTTTTCTCCGAAATTAAGCATCAAACATACGCCCTAAGCTTGGGAACCACATAGTGCTAATAAAAGCACATCGCACTTCAAGTCATTGGTGTACCACAATGTGGATGTGGAATTGCCCACACATTAGGAATCACATGGCACCATCAAACTTTAAAGGTTGTGCATTGGAGAGTCATAAATAGAGTACCCTTCTTCACTTAAGGTAACCCTTATCCTACCTTTGAGTTAAAAATTTCCTTTAGTTTTAAATTTTATGTATGATTGTGTGTCACATGAGATAGAATGTGCAAAATATTGTTTTATTTAGTATTGACATTAGTCTTGATAATTGGTTAACCTTGTTAGGACTTCTTAGTGTTTACAAAATCTTGGATTTGAGGAAAATAATGGTTGTAGGGGACATGGCTTGATCGGCCCCCTTGTTTTCAAGAAACCATTTCTTTTTTTAACTTAAAATTCACACACACAAAAGATCTCTTTTATACACTTTGAGTTCGTGCCCCTTCTTCTCAAGTGTCACTTACTTTGAGATGCTTGATTTATTTTATTAGTGATGAGACACCTTCAAAAGAGGGTCAAGGAGCCCCACCTAAGAAAAAAATGAAAAAAAAAAATTGTGAGTTGATTCAATCAGAATCCCAAGCACAGTCCCAAGGGAATTTAATGCCTAGTGCCCTAAGCCAATAGATTGGGAGTCACTAACTTCACTACTCACTACATGGGAAAGAAGATGGATCATTCTCACCTTGTAGGTACCTTGTTGTTTGGAAGGTTAGCTCAGAGTGAAGTTCGAGGGGAACTTAATGCCCAAATCCCTAAACCAACTGGTTGGGAGCCATTGATGAATCTCTTCTACAAGGGCTACCATCTAGATGACTTTGGTATTGCACCTTACATGCAAGAAAAAAAAAGAGAGAAAGAGAAGAATGAAATAAAAAGGTGCATTCTCAACCTACTTTAGTCTTTTTTGTATCAAAATGGTGATAGACATAGGAATAAAAACAGGTTGTTCTTTGAACACAATTTCTCTTGGCCCTTGGCTTCTACCAACATCATTCTCAAAATAGATAGTTCAATCTAACTCAATGACTCTGGTGGTGTACGATGGGCAATAAAACCTAGAGCCTCTTGATCCCACACAATAACCAATAAAGTCCCCGCTGATGGTCTTTGGATCAAGTTTCTTGGATTGCGGGTTGTACGGTCTCACTTCTACTTTGCAACCCCAAACATGGAAGTGGCGAAGGCTAGGCTTCTTATGTGACCATAGCTCATATGAAGTCTTGACTTACTATACACTTGGTTCAAAATATAAGAAGCAGTTTTCAAAGCTTTACCCCATAAGAACTCAGGTAGTGAGGAATTAACTAACATACATCACACTATATCAAGAAGCATGAGATTTCTCATCTCCACAATCCCATTCTATTGAGGAGTACTAGGCAATGTATATTGAGCATCAATGCCACATTCCTGAAGGTACTTTGCAAATGGTCTAGGGTTGCGTCTCGTCTCATCATTTCCACCATAATACTCATCACCTCTCGGCTAAAATGAACCACTCAATCTTTCTTCCCTCATTGAGCTCAACTTTAGCTTCAAAGCCGAAGCCTAAAGTTTCGCACTTCACGAATGAGCCTAATAAAACCATATCGGGAATAATCATCAATGAACGCGATTTAAATATTTCGTAATACCCATGCAAGAGGGACGACGGTCTGACAAATATCTTCGCATGAATAACCTAAGCAATTCAGTGCATTTGTTAGCCTTAGCATTCCTAATCTTGACAATTAGTTTAACCTTGATGCAATCTACACATGTATCAAAATCTAAGAAATCAACATCTGGAATAATCTCATCCTTAATTAATCTCTCTATTCTCTGACTAAAAATATGACTCAATCGCTTGTGCCAAAGAATAGAAGACTTTTCATTCAATCTCAAACATTTGGTGTGACTAATAGTATTTACAGCAAGAGAAATAGAAAGCAAGCTATACAACTCTAATCTATAAAGATTTCCACAAAGTGTTCCATTGCCAATCAATAAAGAGTCTCGGTACAATTTAACTTTTCCAGATAAAAAAAGAAAACTATATCCAAATCTATCCAAAATAGGTACTGATATCAAATTTCTCTTAATCGAGGGTATGTACACCATATCCTGCAATTCCAAAAAATTTCCTATACTAAGTTGTAATCTAACAACTTCCATAAAATCAACTTAGACTATTGTACTGTCTCCCATGTACACGTTTTGCTCCAAACTAGTTGGATTTCTTTTGCTTATCACCGCTTGCATAGAATTGCACGTCAATGACATTGGATTCAAAACAAACATTCACACAATGATTATCAGATAGCAAAATTTTCTCATTCTTTGAAAACTTTGAAATTTCTTGTTAATAGCATCCAAGAACTCTTTTGCATTCTTAATCTTAGGAATGCTTACATAAATAGAGTCCTCCATATGATTCTCCATGATCATCAAATTAACAACAACTATTGGAATACCCCAAATCCTCATGGAAGTTTTTCTCATTTTGCAGAACTCTCAATAGTGGGTTTTGGAGGAGCTATAACTTTTAAGGTCAAGTTCAGTTTCATATTTGTAAAATTCACCATGAGAGATTGAGAGATTCAACCCATTGCTTGTAATTAGTCCCATTAAGTTTGGTGGTGGCAAATAATTGAGGAAATCTCAAAGTTGAAGAATAAACAAGAGAGCAATGTTAAAAATACTTGTAAAACAAAAACATGCAAATTACTCTATCCTTCGGCTTACCAAATGACTCACAAAAATGGTCACAAAATGCTAAAGTCTATAAAATACGAAAAAACTCATACACAAGTAAGGTCAATTCACCAATAATTACAACCAAATGCGCCAATTTCCCACCGATATGGCAGTAAAATTGTGTCATTCATGACATTTAATGAAATATCTTAACCAAATGGAGCATCCCACCAAATAATCAAGTCAATAATAAGGCAACTTTATTATCCGCATGAATTTTAGTGAAATTGATACGCAAGACGATAGAAATTAAAGTTATAACATCAATTACAAAAATATCTGACATGCTCATACTCACTGGAGGCAAGTTTACAAACATTCAATATTTATCAATTTTCACCCATTAGCAATAACACTAATAATAATCATATTCATAATATGATGGTATAAATAATCACAAATAGCACAAATATAAATTACTAAAATAATATGTGAATCGGAAATAGTAAAAATATTGTAAAATTAGGTTAAAAATCGATTTTTGAGCCAAAACCAAGATTAGGCAAATATTGAAAATATGGTGTCTTTACTAAAAAAAATGAAAAAACCAATTTCCAAAAAACTTGTTTTAATTTTTCTTTCTCTCTTTCTTCACCTTTGGTTGGTGAACTAGAGAAGTCCATGGTTGGTGACCAAAAAAGTACAATCAACTCCAACATTATTTTAAATGTTTTTTAATAAATTTTTTTCTCTATTCACCATTGGTTGGTGAACCATAGGAGGTACTAGGGGTGCTAATGAGACGAGACAACTCGCGAGTTACTCGGACTCGATTCGATCAAAACTCGACTGTGCGAGCTCGGACCAGCCTGAGCCTCGACCAAATGTTAACTAATCGAGTCGGTTAACCCGTAACCTCGACTAAAGTTCTCTGCAAACTCGAATATTTATATAAAATTTTAAATTGTTTTTAAAATTTTATATCTCTACTTTAGGGGATGACATAAATAATATATCTCTATTTTTTATTCTTAAACAATCATACATTTTTATTATTTATTTAGTTATAAATATATTTATTTTAAAAATAATTAATTTTCTTTAAAGAAAAGATGTAAAAGAATAGGATATTATTCTATAAATTATATTAATATATATATATTCCATACACCGATTCCTAAAGTCGGGATATTTAATACCAGTGCATGCACGAACGGCAACTCGCGGTGCCCACTCCTGACTCGACTCCATCAAACTCGATCAAAACTCACTCGAGCCCGAGCCCTCGAGCCCGACCTCGTACAACGAGTCGAAATGAGCTTGGCTCGAGTAAACTCGACTCGAGCTCGACTCAATGTTAACGACTCGACTCGAGTTCAATTGAACTCGAACTCGACTCGCATCATTAGCACCCCTATGAGGTACGGTCAAACCCCAACGTTATTTTAATTTTTTTTTTTTCTCCTTTGGTTGGTGAACCAACCGAAGTACAATCAAACCCAAGGCAAATCAAAGTGCCTTTCAAACTGTTTGATAGATGGAAGTAGACAATACGAGAGCGGAAAAAAGGAGATATATAATACCAAATCAACTCAATTATTATTATTTTTTATCTGCATCGAAATTGAGTTGAAATTCCGAATCCTAAAACCAGAAGGTTGCCTTTCCTTTTATCAATTTTCTCTTTAATTGAACAAGAGCCAATCAAATAGAAGGAGGAAAGGAAAAGGAAAGAAAAAAAAAATCCCAATATGGTTTAACACCCAATCAAATACTGAAAAACAAAACCCATGAACTGCATAATTGCAAAAACCCAGGACATACATATAGAGGAAAAAAACGAATAAGACCCATAAATATAAAAGAACCAAATTTAATAACTTCAATGCCAATAAAAGCAGCTCTGATATTATTTGTAATAACTCGATCAAACTATGTAGATATTGTCTGCTTTAAACCCAAGGGGCTCTCATGGCTTTAAAATGTGTTTTATAATTTGAGAGGATCTCATACTTATATAGTGTCAAAAAGTTTCTTCCTTATTCGATATGAGATGTGATAAACACACTCCCCCATGCAGACATAATGTCCTTTATTGTGTTCCATGGAATTGCGAAGCCAAATGAACAAATACCCCCTATGAGGCTAAACGGAACAGACCCCCACATCAGGGTTAAGGATACACTCTGATACCGATTGCTAGATTTGTAAAAATGAAAGCATTTATTGATCTAAAAAATAATTGATCAAAAATTAAAAGACTCAATAAATGTATTACAAAATAATAACTTAATTTATTAAACAAAAAAGTGTATCAATTCATAGTGTATAGAAAACATACCTGATGTAGATCCAAAATTGTTAGCGGCAGTAAGTCTTGAACATCTGTAATAGATAAGATCAAAGAAGAGCTAAGGTTCAATGACTCTTTCATTTTCCCTTTTACGTGATCTAAAAAACCCTATAAAAATTATAGGGCTCTATTTACTTATATATATATATATATATATATATATATAAAGTATAAGAGAAAAATTGGATTTTGGTTCAATGGACTTACCAAAGCAATAGAGAATATAAAAACCATGGGCCCATAACAAGTTAAAATCAAACCATCCCATAAATGACCCATAGTTGACGTGCACAATGACATAATTAAAATTGTAACATGATTATGTTTGGTCCATAATTAATAAATTAATCTAACATACACATGATAGAAACCTTATATTCATGATCTCATTATAATTTCTTTCATACTATATCATGTATCATGAACTTTATTAATTAAATAAAGATCACTATCAATTCATTAATAAATGAACATATTAATGAAGAAGCCTTTTTATTAATTAATATAATAAGTGCTAAAGATGGCCTTTAGAGAACTTCCTCTAACAGTTCAACCCACATTCTCTAAATATGTCTCATCCGAGTCCCAACACTACATCAAACGGTGCCTATAGCAACAAACGGTTCATATGTCTCATCAAGTGCCTCTACATGACTAAGGATATCAAAGATACCGGCAAAATGTGGGGCGGTTTCTTGATCAGTTGCTCCGTGTTGCATGGAGTCTTGATCCTTTAATGAGATTTTGTAGTTGGTGTGGGTCTCACTGATTTGAATTTGACTCTTCTACCAAATCTAAACCCATCCACCGAGTATTAAGTTTTTTTTTTTTTTTTTTAGTTATTTTTTTATCTTTCTATTTTATCTCACTAATTTATTTTCAAATTTTCGAATTTGTTTTCTTTGTCCTATTAATTTATTTTCAAAATTTTTAAGTTTTTTTATTTATCCTTTTATCTTTCTTATTAATTTATTTTCCATCTCGCGGAAAACATATGTGAAATTTACCCTAATAAAAAAAAACTACTCTCAATTCCTACTCCTTCCCCGCGCTTGTCTCTGTTCTCCTCTATATTTGAAGAAACCCTTACCGCCTTTTCTCAATGAAATTTAAAAGCCTAGCACGTCCCTTTACTCGTCATCTCTAGTTTGAGGTTTCGATCTCTTCTATATGAATGCATGTTCTCTCTTTCGTGGGTTTTCTACTACTCGTCGTCTCTGGTATGGGGTTTCAATCTCTTCTCTATTTCTTGCTTGTTCTTTCTTTCGTGGGTATTTTGGGTCCATTCTTCTCTCTCTTCTCTGTTTCTTGCATGTTCTCTGTTTTGTGGTTTTTTTGCATCAATTTTTCTATCTCTTGTCTGTTTCTTGATTGTTCTCTCTTTCGTGGGTTTATTTCTTTTTTTCTAGATTCGTGTATAAATGTTTCGGTAGTTAGTTTTACATGAAATGTTTGATTTCAAATGATGAGTATGTATTGACTACTTCTTCGCTTATTATTTGATGCCTTTAAGTTCACATATACTTGATTGGGTATATTCTTCAGTAGGTCCATTTTTTCAAAACTCCCAAATTCCATGTCTTGGGGATGATTCAAAGCACCAAGAAAGAGAAAACTTTACAGAAAGCCAAAGGCACGAAGGGACTAGTAGTTGATAGATCTATAATAATTAGAGGTGAGGGATTCATATGGAAATTTTATGATTCCTTACCCCATAAAGCAATTGAATTCCCGCCTTTATTTTTTTCTTTTTCTCACCGGAATCTCATTTTTCTCTATGCCAAGAAAAACAATCATGGAAGCAAAGGTGAAAGAATCCCTCCGCCTCCTCATCTTCTACTCTCAAAAAAGACACTTTAAAACTTCTTTTTCTATCTTTCCTTATCAAATGTGAGGCAAAATGAAGTTAGAATGATGGAAAAAGAGAAGAAAGCTTAAGATAAGATACACAATACAAACAAGCTTTTCATCTCACTTATAATTGTTAATTCCAATGCTATCTTTCTTTTTTAATTTACAGATACTGAAGAGCAAAACACGTGAACCCTTAGACAAACATCAAACACAGAGAAAGAACTTATTGAATATGAATTATGTTAGTCAAATCTTAATTCAAACTGTAGTAGAGCATTGAGCTCCTTCTTTTGAAATCAGTGGACCATATGGGATGGTTGGTCCAAATGGCATTATAGCAACACGGAGCATTGAGCTTCTTCTTTAGTAATGAATTGGACAATAGAGTTTTTTGAATAAGGATTATGATTTAGCTCATTTAAATTCTATGCTCCTTGACTGTTTCTTTGTTTATTTTTTCAAACGTTCTCATTCTAAATATTTTTCAATGTATTTATATCATTTTAATGTTTTTTAGATGTCTAAATATTTGTTTCTAAACTCTAGGAACTTATTTCTTATTTTTTAACCTATAAAATAGATAAAATTGGATGAGTAAGAGTAGGTCTAACACTGAATATAGAGAAGGCGTGAAAGATTTCCTTGATTTTGCATTCCAAAATGCATCTCGAGATGCAAAGATATTATGCCCATGCATTAATTGTGTTAATCGTTATCTTCAAACTTATGAGGAAGCCAGAGTTCATTTAATATGTGATGGTTTTTTGAGTGGATATACTCATTGGATTTGTCATGGAGAGAAGTCTTCTATTGATGTTTCATCATCATCCTACTCTTCAGCTACTGCCCATCCTTGTACAGTGCAACAAATTTAGGAATACGCTTCTCTACAACCAAATATGCATAGGTCTGGTGACATGGTATCATTATTATGTGATGCATTAGGTTTTGTTGGCCAAGTAGATAGTAGAAGTCCTTTAGATAGTGATGAAGATTAAATTAATTTACAAGTAGTACTAGAGCTAAAAACACAAGGGGAGATAATGAATTTCTTGAATTGTTAAAGGTTATGAATGAGGAGTTATACCTTGGATGTAAGACATTCTCTAAATTCTATTTCATCTTGCATTTATATTACTTGCAATGTTTGAATGGGTGGACAGGAAAATCATTTAGTACATTGCTGGAGTTGTTGCTTGATGCATTTCCTGAGGGTGTTTCATTGCCTATATCATATTATGAAGCCAAAAATATCATCTTGGCATTAGGTCTTGATTATGAAAAAATCCATGCATGTAAAAATGATTGTATGCTCTTTTGCGGTGGAAGATCGAATGAAAAACAATGTCAGACATGTGGTTCTTCATGATGGGTTACTTCTCGAGAATTAGACAATAAAACTAGTAGGGCTAAGAAGCTAGTGAAGATCTTGGCAAGTACTTTCCTTAATACCAAGGTTTCAAGGCTATTTCATGACTAAAGAAGACTTTGATGACTCCTGGGTGGCACTATGAGGAGTGAAAAAGAAAAAAAAAAAAACGGAATGCTTAGACATCCTACAGATGGGGAAGCATGGAAAGCATTTGATGCTCATTTTCTAGATTTTGCATCTAATCTACGTAATGTAAGACTTGCTCTTGCTAGTGATGGCTTCAATCCTTTCAAGACAATGAGCACAAACTAAAGTACTTGACTAGTTGTATTGATTCCATATAACATGTCACCTTGGGCTTGTATAAAACAATCTTCCTTTATTCTTTCAATGATTATTCCAGCAGAGAAAGGTCCAAGAAATGACATTGATGTCTATTTGTAGCCTTTGATCAAAGAGTTAAAGCAGTTGTGGGAAGGTGTAGAAACATATGATGCTTCGGCCAAGCAACATTTTTTCATGAGCTCTACGCTATAATGTGGACAATAAATGATTTTCCTGCCTATGCTATGCTTTTTGGTTGGAGCACTAAAGGGGCATTTGCATGTCCTCGTTGTGCAGAGTTCACAAATTCCAGATGGTTAGAAAAAGGTGGTAAAAACTATATGGGTCATCGTAAGTGGTTACCAGAATGTCATCATTTATTGCTACAAAAGATTTATTTTGTTTATGAAGAATTATGTGTGGCACCTACAAGGCATAGTGGCAGTGATATCTTAAGGAAACTAGATAATGTCTAATTTACATTACGAAAGCACTCAAAATCTAAACAGCAAGGGAAAAAGGAAGTAAAAAGCGAACTAGAGATGAAAAGGAATCAAATGATGTTGGGCAATCTTAGTACTAAACAAAAAAATCCAATGGATTGGTGGAAGAAGAAGAGCATTTTCTTTATGTTACCTTATTGGGAACATAACTTGCTTCGCCATAATCTTGATGTGATGCATATTGAAAAAAAATGTGTGTGACAATTTTGTTGGCACTTTGTTGAATCTTGATCACAAGTCTTAAGATAATATGAAGGCTTGTCTTGACTTGATAGATATGGGAATCATGCCCGAACTCCACCCTACTAAGGATTTAAGTGGGAAGATACATTTGCCCTTAGAATCCTTTGATCTAATTATGAAAGAAAAATATATTTTTTTTGTCAAGTTCTATAGGATGTGAAAATGCTTGATGGATATGCAACTAATATTTCTAGATGTGTAAACTTGCAAGATAGAAAAATTAGGGGCTTAAAAAGTCATGATTGTGACATTCTAATTGAAGATCTCCTCCCATTAGCATTGAGAGCTAGTAGTCCATCTAAACAAGTTAACTTCAATCTCAATTGAGCTAGCTTATTTTCACAAGGCTATATGTTCAAAGGTAATCAATGTTAATGCACTTGATAAAATCCAGCAACGTGTTGTATTGATGCTTTGTCACATGGAGATGACATTTCTTCCTTCCTTTTTCACTATAATGATCCATTTGATGGTTCATTTGGTGGAAGAGATAAAACTTGGTGGTCTAGGGCAATATAGATATGTATCCAATTGAGAGGTATGTAGTTTATATATTTTTATTCTTTATAACTAGTTACTTGAATCCTTTTTCTTTTTCCTAACAAACCCCTTTGGAATGATTTTTTTTCAACTTAGATCTTTTGTTCCTTATAAATCATCTATTAGAAACAAGGCTCGTCCGAAAGGGTTAATTGTTGAATGGTACATAGCCAATGAATGTTTAACATTTTGTTCAAGATGCCTTGAAGGGGTTGAGACAAAATTTGACCCGCCAAGAACCTAGACCCACCTATAAACATCTCACTAAGTATTTATTTTTAAAAGTGTCGACAAGCCAAGGAAGTTGAAGATGTTGTCCTAGATGATCTTTCTTTGCTTCAAGCACATCAATATGTGCTACGACTCTTTGATGAGATAGAAGGATTTCGACAGTAAGTTCTTTTAACACCCCAACTCCGAACCAAGGGCATTATTGTTCATTCGCATATAGGGCTCTAAAATCTCACATTTAAACCACACTTTCAAATTTTCCGTTTATGAATTTTGTTTGTTTTGAATATGCTCACAAGAAAAATTAAACTAATTTCATAAAATCAAAATCTCCCAAAGGCACAAAACCTTACAAAGTATAACAAAATGTCATTGAATCAACATCTTCCAACATGATTAAAATTTTCAAAACTAATAATTTTAAAATTTAACATTCTAGCAACATAAAATTCTTCAAATGAAAGTTTGCAAACATTAATTCTCAAAGCATTAAAGTAGTCCAACAATCCTAAGTCTTTCCAACAAATACCAAGTCAAAAACAAGTCAAAAACAGTTCTCAACTTCCATCCCTGCCTACCCCAAAATCACTATTCGCCAAGATTTACGGCACCTAAACATGATCAACAGTAAGGAGTGAGCTAAAAAGCCCAACAAGGAATGTTAATACATTTTCATGGATCAAATATTTTCCATTAAAGTGAATCTTATATTTTCTTTCTTAAATCATAAATCATGGTAAAATAATGAATCTGAAATATATTTCAAATTGATGTTTCATCTATATTTCACGTTTCTCAACCATATCATAATCATCACAAAATATTTTAAACCATACTCATGATTATAAAAATTTGTTTCAATAAATATCAATATTCTTTCGTTGGCAGGCCATTCAAATACCACTCTGGACATAAAACATATTTCTCTTTCAAATAAAATCATCTAACTCTGTTCACAACCCGTTGACAAGGGTCATTTTGTCAACTACTATAGCCCATTTACTAGGGCCGGATTTGTCAAGTTTATACCCATTGACCGAGGCTATATTTGTTAAGTTTATATTATTGTGAGACACGTGTTTGTCAGTTTGTGCAAGTGATAGAAGTGCGTATTTGTCAAGTTTATATCCATTGATATGGACCATATTTGTCAAGTTTATACCCATTGACGAGGGCCATAAAAACCAAATTCAAATATTTCTTTCATGTTTCCAAATTCATAAAAATACAAAAATATATCTCCATAACTTTCAATTCCTACCATGAACATTCTCAAATCCATTTTTTAATAACTTATATTTGATCATTACACCTAATTAACAATTTTCATTATCAACTCTTAATCATATTTAATAAAAAAAATATTGTTGCTGTTTATAGGAAGAAGTTATCGTCTGCTATAGAAAACAAGAAGTCTGCCAATGATCTATCACAAATTCGACTCAATTAATAGTCGTCACCTAAACAAATAAAGAATAAAGACTCATTAATTATCCGAACTATTATTTCTTTTTCTTCAATGTTATTTTAATTTACTTATTTATTATTTTAAACTTACTATTATTATTATTATTATCATCATTATTACCCTTTGAATAATTTGCTCTCAATTATTACTCTCTTTTCCAAACTAATTTAAATGTAGTTTGATCATTGTCACAAATTTGCTCCAATATCTCCTTCCTCAAGTCATAAATTCTGATCTTCACCGTTCATAATTTAGATCAGAATATCTAAAATATATCAAATTCTTAGTATATTCAGTGGTTGAATAAGGAAAGCAAGGCACACTAAACTTACAAAAGCGACGATTTCAAAAACTGCTTGTTCTAAATGAGTATAACTCTCATGCGAATCCTTAAACATGATCTGAACCCCGTTCAGATCGTATATCGATCCTCCAAATATATCCAAAATTAAGCAATCCGACGGTTGAATATAAGGAGAATGAGGATTACATTTATCTTAAAAACTAAAACCTAATTTCCAGCTGTTGTGAGCAAGAATAACTCTCAACTCAAACCTTAAACACGATCTCCTCCATTCGGATTGTAGATCATTCTCATCTCAAACATATCAAAATTCTAAAGCAATTCATGGTTGCATAAGTAGTGCTAATCAAAAACATTACAAAACCTTTTCACTTACTTTTCTTCTCTCAAAGATTTTCTTCACTCTTAAACACATTACATGCTTCAAACTAGAGAGGGAAAAAGAAATACTTACTTGGGGTGGATATTTCTTCAAGCTTAAAATCCCACTTTTGAAACCCTAGCTCACCTATCATCTCCTTGAGAGAAAAATGAAGAAGGTTAGGATTGTGTTGGAAACTTTTGTTGTTTCTTTTAGCAAAACATTTATATATTTTTTGTTAAGAGCCCCTTCCAACTTTGAAATTTTTTATTTTAGCCCTTCTTATTTTGGAAATTTTGTTTTTGTTTTTATTTTTTATTTTGTTTTATTTAGGGGTATTACAGTTCTTGTTATTCTTAGTACTCAACAATTAAAATTGTATGCATATTATAGAACTTTGACAATAAATTTAAAATGCAAAATTTTCAGAGAATTCGTCAATTTTGAGAGAAGAAGAAGACATTGACATGCTTGTATGGATCAAAGCCAGTGAAAGATAATAATAGTGGGTTCATTATTGGTTTCTATATTGAAATAATACATAGGTCACCATATTAAGTCAGGCATATTGGTGGGTATCAATTTACAACACGTGATCCAAATATACACGAAGAAATTGTTGCTCTTAGTAGGGGTTCAAGCAAAGTGGTAAAAAGATTTTATGGTTTCATTATCAATGGAATCAAATTTCATACCATGAACCGAGAAGAGCAAAGATTGACTCAAAATAGTGGTGTTGTTAACATATCTAAAGTGGGATGAACGAATTACTATGGCAGATTAAGAGATAAAATTGAATTGAACTATTATGGTCATTTTAAGATTGTTCTATTTAAATGTGATTGGGTTAATGTAAAGCAATGCATAACAACAGGTAATTCAGGTTTTATTATGATGACTTTCTAACATGCCTGCAGGGAAGAAGAAAGCGGCGATCATAATGTATTTATATTCTGGTCAGACAATGTTAAAGGCCAATCTTAATTGGCATGGCTGTATGAGTTAAACCTAGAGATGTATTTGATAGGGGTACATAAAGAGGATATTGATGATGTTAATTGATTAGTAGGTAATAGTATAGTCAAACTTTAGATGAACTTCAACTTAACTAGGTTCAAGTGGATGTTAATGATGATGACTATTTGTGATTGGTATTATTTTATGTGTAATCAAAGAACGATTTTAATCTTTATGTATTTATATTCCTTATTTTTTTAGAGAAGATGTTGATTACACTTACTGATTAATAGTGTGACTCAGTGTGCAAGTGTGTAATCTTGTTTGTGAAATCCTGGACTGCTTATTTTATATTTTTTTATGGTCTAAATGTTCATGATTACCATATCTTCTCTCTATGTGATTCATTGGAGGTTGGAGGTTCAATCTTCTACTTTGGTGGCTTTTGTACATTATTTATCTTTTTGGTTTTTCATTTTATAATATTCAGTGGATGCTTATTTGTTTGTGACGGAAGAAAGGACATAAGGCACAACAATTCATCATTGTTGATAAGGCATAAGTAGCAAAACTTCCATGATTCTCTCTTTCTAGATTTTGTTTCATCAGTTTAATATGTACCAAATCTGCAGAGTTTCTCCATCAGTTTCACCAAAAATCTATTCTCACCTTAATTGAGTGTGTTCTTGTATTTAATCTTGTCAGGAATACCAGGACTCATCCGCGGCAATGTTTATTCTCTCAACTTCCACCACCATCGATATTCTGATGCAGATGAGAATCCCAAGTATACACGAATATTATTCCTAGCTTGTATGTATGTTGTTTATTATAAATGCGTTTTTCTTTTTGTGTTAATTTTGTTTCTGTTAGTGCTAAACATTTTATTCTGTTTTCTATGGATTGACATATTGCCACTTTTAACTTTTTCGTGTGTAGGTTTAGATTTGAATTAATGAAACGGTCGAATGTTAAGCGGACTTGGAATAATGACCAATAACTCTAAATTTGAAGAATCCATTCCTGTTAAACAATCATTGGGTGATGCTGAATTTTCACCTTAAGATTCAGAAGTTAACTTGTACGGTTTTAAACTTTATTCAGTTCAAGAAAACCTTCAAACTAACTGATGATTAGAAATGATAATTAATATCTCATTAAAACTTAGTCAATTTGTTTATCTCAAAGATTGTATTGTTATTACTACTTGTTCTTACATGTTGGTGGCAAGCGTTTAAGTGAGGTTGAAACGATGGTATGATATATATGGAAAAATGAAAAGATATATTTAGAAGTGGATGAATATGGTTCCATGTTCTAAAAAGAAGATTGCTGGATCATAGACTTAAAAATGTTTATGATGACATCTTACAACTGTCTGAATTAAATCTATATTTATTATTGGATGGAAGTATAAATTTTTATGATATTTGTACTGTTAGTAGATTGTCTATTAAGGTATAATTATTTAGAAGAATTCTTTCTAAAAGCAGATGGATCATCAAGTTTATAAACAAAAGAAGCGAGAGGGATTTTAAGTGTAATTAGAGAGGTTTTGAGTCCTTTCAAGTCAAAGGAATAAATTCAAGAAATATACCCAATTGGTGACACTCAATGGCAATGCCAGCGAACATTATATTGAATAAAGCCAGGTTAGTACTCTTGAACTTAATCAACATAATAATGATGAAATTTTATTATCTTGTTTAAATTATTAACTTTATTTTTATAAATGGTGAAACAAAGCCCACTATTTTAAGAAAAGAGAATCACAGTTGGAAAAATGGCTCTAAGGCTTAGAAAATAAATGGTAATTTTACTTTGTACGATAGCTCACCTATGTTATGTGTTTTGTTGTAAATTATTGATGTGATATTAGAAATTTTTGGATAGGAAAAAAGAAGGAAAAAGCACAAATCGCCTAACTGTTGCTGTTAGCTCACAAAGAAAAATCATTTATATGTGGATCAATACAAAGGAGATTGATGATGACCTTTTTATATTTATCCATGTTTGATTCTGCTCTTACATAACTTGTTTATATGTTAGTATATATTTCATGGATGTGTGCTTTATGGTAATATAATTGCTTTAAATTTGTAGGAAAAGCTTTTCTTTAGGTGATATAGTGAAGTTTCCCAAATTTAGGAAAATGCCAATCGTTATCTTTTTAAAGAATTTTTCAGTCATGTTATAACGAGTCAAGTATGAGGTCTTGGTTTGGGGACTATACAGATACCCAGTTGACCGTGAATGATGTAGTTGCTAGATGGGAGTAGTGATGATATGAATCAAGTCAAAATGCTGGAAGTGGTAGAAACTTAGAGCGAGAGACTTGATAAGTCCGCATTACAGTAGTAAAGTATGGGGATATTACAAATTTTAACTTCATTTATTAACCAAATGTTGGATATTCAGCAGTTAACAATTCGCAGAAGAGTATAATTCTAAATTTCTTTCTCAAAATCTCATTTCTAATATTTGTTATGATTTTATTGTCATATATTTCTTGCCATTTAAAATCATTTTTTCTGTTAATGGTCAACATGCGCCTTCTACTAACAATCATTCGTCATATTCAAGTTATGATCCTAGACATAGTTTTTAGTTTTGAGTTATACATTGAAGTAGGAATGAATTGTAGACCATTTTCTATTAGAGTTTACATAAATTAGTTTTTTTTATTGCTGATACAGTTATGATTATGACTATTTTAACTGCCTCTATCAACCAACTCTATCCCGCCGGACATAAAAATCGCCTCTAAATGGTAGAGACGGCATGAACAACAGTGGTTTTGGGGCAGTTGTTGAGACCATCACTACACTTTGTTGGGATGGTTTAAATTGCCCCTATGACCTTAAAAAACCGTCGTTGTAGCCCACATTTGTTGTTGTGCAATAACGCAATGCCTGTACTGATCAAAGAAACTGCCGCATCTGTGCATCCTCCAATTGACCTTGTAACTGCAGTAAATATAGATTAAGATTATTTCTCGGTAAGCATAGAAGTACATTAATAAAAAAGTCATTACTGCTCTACATTCATTGTCTGAAAAAGATGGAAGCTCTATTTCCATCACGGTTCATGATCATTTTCCTACATCCTCTAGAATGTCAATAGCTGCTTCTTCCTTGTGACCTACAATATCAGAAGAAACAATTCATGAAACTTAGTGGAAGAAGCAAACATTTAGAAAAGAGCCTTCCAATCTCCTACATTAAAAAAAGTTCCTAATTAAGTTAGTGACTGCCGATAAAAGGCTGAAAGGTAAACAGAAACTTCTAGCTAGCTAAGATGATGTAATGTTACCATATAACAATTGAGAACAAGAAATGCTATTAATAATAAAAATACCAAGATGCTAATTTCAACAGAGGAAGCTGTTACCATCAACAACCTGCAGGATTAGCAAGCTTGCTTATGTTGGTTCATGCATAGATGGAATAAAAAATCTATTCATAGGTGCATAAGAGATAATGTACTAGATATTCGATAGGGTTACATGTATTCAGATGCAACCTGATGAAACCTATAGATGAAAAGTAGTTATGAACCATCACTGTACTAAACAAATATGTATCTACATAGTATTTTTGTGGATGATCAAAATGGAGCTGCAGAAGAATTGCCGGGCAAATCTCCTTTGGCAGAGAGCAAACTACAAGAATGCACGGCTTGGGCGTGTCTGTAAGTGGCTGCCTGCCAAGGGAGAACTTGCCCTGTAATATGCAACTGCACCAGAGGCCTGGTGAGCTTGGCCTGGTGACATTTTATTTTTATACCACCTTAGAAGAGGAATATCCATGGAATAATGCCAACATGTGAATGCTGTCTGAAATGCCTTCGTGCGATTGAAGGCTCTCCATCCCTTTATTCGTCGTCATGTCATAAGCTACCTTGTACCAAAGTTTAAGAATTTAATTTTCTTATATATATATATATATGTGTGTGTGTGTGTGTGTCACCCCTGTAAGCAGGTTAAAATGAGTATGCCTTTTTTTTTTCTTTAATAACATCCTAATCATCATTTTTGCACAAATTGAAATGGCATCCCTATGTTTTCACAAATATGAATATAGAAGCCTTCTAACAATTCTTTCCCCATTCCTCATGTTTGAACATGTTTCCAACATAAATGGGCGAGTATCAACTTTGTGATTTAATTTTGTTCATGGTTATGACAGACAAGACGTTGAGAACAGATTGTAATGTCAAGAGAATAAACTGTAATGGATGCTTTAAAGGGAAGATACTAGAGCTTGTTCTCCATAACTTTATCCGGATATGTCTTTCCTATCATGTGTGGCTGTCATGACTTCTCAAATACACACAAAATTTTGATTTTAGGATATGTGGAAGCTCGTGTTGCATCGCATTTTTGCGTATAAGTTTATGTGGTATAATTTATGTCATGTACATGACAACTGACCACAAGCATACGTAATGAATTCTCATGATGGACATGGCATTGAGGTTCAATCCTAGAGGAAATACAAAGAATATTTATGCATGTGAATTAGAAGGAAGTGTGGAAAAGAGAAAAAGTAACCAGAAGGCCAGAAGACTCTTTGTTTGATGCTTTTTTGGGGATGCTTCCACCGGCCCTCAACCACATCCACACATTGGCAACCGTATCAGGAAGTTTCATTTTCCAATGTTGTGTAGAAAACAATCACATGCAATTAGCAAAACATAGAGAACGTATGGTCATGAAAAATCAATATATAGGATTGAAAATTTTCTATTCTTTCAGTGAAAATTAGAAGCCAAAGGTATCGAAATCATGCTATCCAAGAGGAAGATTGTTATTCCGGGTTCCATATTTGTAGATGAAAGGCGAATACATCTAAAAGAAGAGAAAGAGAAAAAGAAAAGAAAAGAAAAGAAAAGCATGAAAAGTCAAGTAGAAATGCAAAAGTGAAAATGAAAGTTGTCTAGGAATTGTGCTCGAGCATATGCCCTAGTAAAGTCCAAACCCTAGCATATCCAAAATCTAATGTCCGGATAAAATGGTGGAACATGCATAATGCAAGTTCTGGAGCTGCTGTAACATGATCAGAGAACCTCTAACAACTCACTTCAGAGAATGTATGATACAGAAGACGAAAAGTGAGCTCCTTGTGTAGGCCAAAAGTTCATCTGATAAAACTAGTTCTGCAATATTTGGAGGGGGACATGAATGACCCCTTGATTAAAGCCTTCCATGGTCAATTGAACTGATTGAAGGGCTGGTTAATAAGCCAAGCCCCAAAATAACGATAATTCTGATTATTTTTTTGGCAATGGTTTCTAGCCTCTCGTGTGATGGATTCAAATAATTATTGTGACCTGTACTTTCATGCTCAGACCACATATACAATATATACAGACATCTAAAGTCCAAGGAAAGCCCTAGCCTTACCCATATAAGTGGAAAAGTTTCTGCAAGTGCACAGGAATTAATGACCAGTCACCGGCCAGGTGGCATGAGAAGTGGGGAAGAACCCTTTCTTTTCCTTGTTCCTGTAACATGCATTAATTCATTGTGATAACCCTAGATGATGAGATTAGTTCATATTGCTCAAATGTTACTAGTATTGAGCCTCATAGACTAAGAAATTCAAATTTTTTTCAACCAATTACATCATAATGATGGAAGTCCCTGTGTTATTGCAATTAGAAGACAATTATAGAAAAATTAAAGGCACCTAGAATTCAACTTCAAGCACTAAGCCATCAATCAAGTTTTCTACTACCGTTCTTGCAATTAGAAGACAATTAAAGGAAGTCTGGGGTCCAAGCAGTCAGCTGGAAATCTTCCATCAATTCAGTTTTCTTCTACTCAGTTTGTTTCTACTGTTTCTTCCTGGAATTAGAAGACGATAGGATGTGTTTGGTATATTGGAATGAGAAATGGAAATGAAGAATCTTTTTCCATTCTTATTTCTTATGGAATTGATTCAATAATTTGATTTTATTCTTAGCGTTTGGATTAGTTTAGGAATCTTATATAGAAATGATTGTTTATTTTCATTCCATTGTTTGGTATTACTAGGAATTGGAATGAAAAATAAACATATTGAAAATAATACCCTACCACATTATTTAAAAGAATCTTTATTTCATTTCTTTCTCTAAGAAAAATGTAGAGTTATTTCTAAAAATAATTTCCAAATGCTTTCTTTCTTTTAGAACTTTTTTTCAAAAAGGTCATTTATTGTTAGATAAAATATTTTAATTATTCTCTAGTGTTTTCATTTTTAAAGTATTTTTCAAAAATAATTATAGTCATGATTAAAAATAAATATTAGAAATTAAAATTAATTTTAATATATAAATAATTTTCAGAAGTATTTTCAGAATTGGTTTTTAGAATCAATATTAAGCATCTTCTTAGTTTTTATGTAACATTTTTATTAAAAAAAAAATTATCAAAATTATATATTTAATGATAAAATAAAATGTTAATGTGCTTTCTCACAAAAAAGCATAAATAAAAAAAATTCAAAACACATCCAAAACAATTTATTTTGATTTTCAATAAAATGTTTTAAATTGCTAATTGGAATTGTGGGCTGACCACAAAAGATTAAAGGTAAAATAGTAATTTTAAGTTTTTATGTTTTTTTTAAGAAGGGTGAATAGTTGTAAAAAAAAAATGGTGAATCAAAATATTACCTAATTTTAAGGAATCAAAATCCTACTTTGAAGTACAATTTGATTGTCTTTTAAATTAGTTTTCATTAATTCTCTTACTTAAATTTAATCCAAACATAGGAATAGGCAGAAGAGGTAATGATATTCCCATTCCACCTCTTGATTTCCATGATCCAAACACATCCTTATAGAAATTAATGGAATCCAAGAAATCAAGCCATCTGACGTGAAATCACTTAACTTCTTTTAGATGATCCTTTCTAATCTAGTTCGTCCACTATATGTTTACACCAGGTTGATATGGATATCTTGAACTCTGGAAATATAGATCACGGACATCGTAGAAGTGGCCAAAGAGTCGATCAAAAGAAAATTTTATTTCCTCAAAATATGTTATCTTCATTCAGTGCAACCTCCATTTTGATTGCCTGTTCATGCAATGACAGAGCGAAAAAATATAGTCATGGGGGTATAAACAATTTCAGGGGTTCATGATAGTACGATGATTAAGTATCATACCTTCCAAAATAGAGATTAAGGGTTCAAACTCCTATGCAAACAATTGCACCCCCTAAACCCTATGTAACTCCGCCACTGTGTTCATGCATGGAATAAGCTGCAGTCCTAATTAGCCTCTAGTCCTTATGCTTCTTATTAACTAATTCTTGTATTTGCTTTATATATATATATATATATATATATATATATATATATATATATATATATATAGTCAATAAAATATACACACATATGTAGATATATACACACACATAACATATGAATACACAGTTTTTGCGTTGTTTTAAATTAACTGACTGGATCATAGGAACTCAAAATTTTGCTTCTGGAAAACAGAACAACAGAAGAATTGCAGGGAAAATATCCTTTGGCAGGAGAAAGACTGCATAGCAGACAAACCTGCCAAATGGACTTCATGCTAAAGGGGATTGGGCCCTGTATAATGCAACTGCAACCTTCAGCCGCTGGGAAATGACTTGGTAACGTGTTGAATATATGAGTCTGAATAATGCTTTCTTCATGTGGATATAAAGGGATTTGTCCAGCTTTACTCATATACAACCTTAACAGTAAAAAATGAACATTCATGATGAAAAGGAGATCATCCATGGCTCCACTGACTTAAAAGCATACCACACTATCACCAATGGGGGGGACCTTATTATTTTTACAGCTTTCATCACAGCATTATTTACCAGTACAATGGACAAAGAGTACATGCAAATAGCAGAACATTCAGTAAAGTTCATGCAAAACGGCCAACTATTGAATTCCATTTTTCCAGCCATTTCTGAAGCCTCAGATGCATTACCAGTACGAATCATGATGACAGGTGTGCTAACTAAGCTAGCCTTTCTCTTGATCTTTTCTGCCCCATATGTTGATAATCCTATTGGATCCATTTCACTGGAGCAAAATTTTAATCCTATTACATGAAAAAACTGGCAGGTTGATTGAAAGAAGTCCTCTGAAAATGGAAATCGGAATTAGGGCATGTCTAATTACAATTTTTAAAAATTGTTTTTTGTTTTGAAAAACAATGAGAACAAGGAACAGGCAAACCTATTTTACTTTGAAAAATACAGAAAACAATAAATCCAGTTAATAAGAATATTTTTCAGAAAACATCAACATAGTGTGCTTTATATTTTCAAAAACTTTTTTCAAAAATAAAAACCAAACATTCCCTGACATTCATGTAGCTTAATAGGCAAAAGGGTAAATGGGCCTCGACATGGCATGGCTCACTGGCTTCTAAATTGAATGAAGTGGGCTTCCCATCGAGGCCTGAATCCGAACACTGACCTTTTGTCCAGGCCTTCCTGCTTCTGTTTTTGCAGGGAAGGGCAGACAAGAAAGAATTGTGAAACATTTTCAGAATATAGTTTTAAAAATAATTCTTTAATGCTTTTTTTTTTAAAGATAATTCTCTAATGTTTTTACTTTCACTATATATATATATATATATATATATATATATATATATATATATATATATATATATATATATATATATATAACATATATATATACTATTTATATTTTTAAAAAATTGTAAGAAAAAAAATAAAAACAATTAAAATATACTTTTTAAAACGTTCTATTTTCATATCAAACTGCTTTTTCAAATGAAAAAGAAAAAGTGTCAAATAGGGCTTAACTTTGACGAGGCTAATGGTAACATAGGTTTTTTTTTCTTTTATGTTAAGGCATTGATACCACAAAAGTTCATCTTGTTAGAAAAATCAAAAGGCTAAGAAGAATACCTCATCCAATTATCTCAGCATTGAGATCAGTTGCACCTCTCATTGGGACATGACCACTTGTATTTGTTCTTCAGTACCCTTGACTAGATATGAAAGAAAATGGATTAGGGGTGGCGCTCAATTGGCTTAAGATTTAGGGTTATGATTGAGTTAATTTTTTGAACCTCGAAGAATGTCATGATGTTGCAATTGAATCTTAGATAACTTTCTTCATCATCAATCTCCAGCTATTTCATAGCAGTACTTAAGGGAGACACCAAGTAAGTCAGAAGTTGAGACATGGTTTTGAAGTTTTTGCTGAAGGAAATGTTGCTTTCTCATGTAAAACCTAGCTACTTTCTATAGGTTCTAAAATGATCATGTGAATGCTGATTCCATGGACAGCCAAAAAAAGCCTAAGGGCTTCAACAAGTAGACAATAGTAGATGGAAAGGTGAGCCTCTCCATTTCCATGTGTGAGAGAGAGAGAGAGAGAGTGAGAGACGTCAATGAGATGGAGCCAAAGGAAACAAATGGGAATGAAGATGGAGTACTGATAACTTTGGAATATATTATATCAGAAAATATAAGGAGACAGAAGAGTACTCCTAACCCTCAAAAGAGATGGTCAGCACATACAAAAAGCAAAGCTAGTAAGAGTGATTTAAGGAGGTATGCAACTACTAAAATCCAATTCACCTTTTTGCCTTTATGTGCTTGCCCCCTACTTCCCCTGCCTCTGACTCTGCCTCTGAAGAATTAAACTGGACAGCTCTTGTCATGGGCATCTAATATTACCCATTAAACACTTGCTCTAACCAACGGTTCATCAAAAATGCTAATTCCCTTTGGGAAAAAAACAAAAAGGTAAGTTCTCTGAACCTCACTATTCAAGTATGGATAGAACAGGATGCTCCTTTGAACTTATTTTTGTTTTCTAAATTCAAAGTCATAGGCTGTACCATATGCTATATATGCCCTAAGATATTGAACCCATGTTTCCATTTTTTGGATTTTCAGCTCCATCATTGTTTATGAGTAAATTTTGGTGCCTTCGTTTGTCCAACCTGTATGAAGATATATATAGGAGGCATTAAGAAAACCATTTTCTATACTTTAAGGTTATGGATGCTTCTGATAATTATTCTGCTCTTAATATGGAATAACATATTCTAAGAACATGATTTGGGTCACAAGAAGAATGTATGTCCATGCTTGCATTTGTCTGCACTTGTAGCCTTTAATTTCTTAATCCCAAGAAGCTATTGTGCTGTCCCCAGCTAATATCCTGTCACCCACACCAAAAGAAAAGAAAATAAATAAATAAATGATGTAAAAAGCAGCCAGAAGAACAATTGAATATAAAAATACAACCACATTCCTTCTCAATCAAATCCCCTATTCAGAATTACTCTGATGAATAATTAAAATGATCATGAGCCCACACAGATATATATAGCAGTGCATTCCATCAACTCAAGATGAAGTCATGACACTTATAAAGGGGCTTAGACAGTAACTGATCAGAAGAAAATAATTAATGAGCTAGATTCATTCCAAAAGGAAAGTTGTGAAAAGGGGTTTCCTTTTGAAAAAAGTAAGGGTACAAGCGGACATGGATAATTGATTTAGGTGGTGGAAGGAAGGACCTGAAAATTTGGGTGTCAGATATTTGGGGTGTAGAAATGGGAGTGATGGGTTTTAAAAAAAAAAAACTTAAATTAATACATATTTTAAAATAATGTTTCAAACTAATACATCTTGTCATGTTGTCAAAGTCGTAGTTAATAAATAAAATTTTACCATTTTAACTATTTTAAAAACTTTAAACCTATAATCATTAACTATAATTTTAATGATATGATAAAAATACATTAGTTTAAACATTATTTTTAAACATACATTAATTACTTTGAGATTTTTTATTTTTTTTTAATATTTTGGGATAAAGCTCTGGAAATTGAGTATATATTGTATTAAAAGGGCATGGGTAGCATGTGACCCACGGCGACTGGCAATGGCACGCATAGGAGACAAAGAGAAAGCAAAGGGGAGGGAGGCCCGTGATATATAACTGAAATACCTGCAGCCCCAACCCTACTGATTGACTGACTCATTTCTGTCACTGCTAGGTAGCTTCACCATCATCCATCATCACTGACTCATGAATTCCCCCATTCCCCATTCCATGTACAAAAAAGCAACCACTACTTCTTTCCATCTACCACCCCCTCCTCTGTTTTTGTCATTTGCATTGGCTTATTATTAGGCATGCACTCCCTCTCCAGTACCAATTCCAATTCCCATCTGTACTACTATTTGACATGTCTTTGCTCTGGCTGTCATCTTGCCTGTCCCCTTCACGCCCCTGTCTTGGTGTCTCTGTTCCTTTCCTTCCCTTCTTGTTAAATTATATTATATTATAGAATATAATATATTTATATTATTTATATTTTTTATTTTGGTATGTTTCTTATTCTTAGAATTTTAGAGTGTGTTTCCTATTATGATTCCTCTAATAAGTCTATATAAAAACCTTTGTTATGTACTTTTTTTTTAAGGATTATTCATTCCAATAAAGTGAGATTTTTGCTCAAGTTGAGTTTGCAATTTTAGTTGTCTGCTTGAGGTTCTTTGTCCCGATTTGGTTAGGGGTTGCAGTGAGTGACGCTCCTTACAACCGTGCCTCTGTCCAAAGTTCGGTGTGGATCCCCATAAATTCTTCTCTTCAAATTTTGGAGCATCTTGGGTGTCGTTCAATTGACGGGTTTTCAGTTTAGTGGTGAAGCTTTAACTTTCTAGTTTTGATTATTTTTCGGATTTTGTTTGCTGGTTTCTAGTCTTAGACTCTTAATTCAATTTCGATGGTCGTTGAATTTGACGAATCGGTTCTAAAGATTCTTTATTGTTGCAAATTGTTTTTTATTTGAGGGTTTTTTGAATTTGATTTAGTTAATAATTATTATAGGGGGCTTATTGGTTTTTGTTGAGCTTTAATTTATAGGTAGGTACATCTTCCAGTTTAATGGTAGATTTCAACTCTTTTTCAATTTGGGTATCGACTCGGTTTGAGGATTAAATTGAAAAGTTGGAAGTTTTTTTTTTAATTATTATTATTCTCATTATTTTGGTATTGAGGGTTTGGTGGAGCAAGTTAGGGTATAGTGTTAAAATTTATGGGGTGTTTGAGGATTGGTTGTGAATCAGGCATTGGAGGATAGAGGGACAAGATAAGTGAATTTTTTGGTGGCATTGGGATTTGTTGTTGCGTGGGAGGTGGAATTTAAGGTTTTGGGGTGGAATCTAACTTTGGTATTAGCATCGGTATTGGCATTGGTACTGGCATCGATATCGGCATTGACATCGGTATTGGTATTGGTATTGACATCAACATCAACATTGGTATTAGCATTGGCATCGACATTTAGATTTGTTTATGTGTTTCGATGTTAGGGTTTTTTTCTTTTGAAATTGTTTCTTTCTGACGATCTTCCAATTTTTGTTGCTTTCTCTTTATGCAATTGTTTATCTTCAGTTTTCTTTTGAAATTGTTTCTCTCTTTGCATCTGTATTGACATTAGCATTGGTATTGACATTAGTAACTTTGAGGTGGCTTTGGGTTGGAATTTGAATGTGGCTTTGGCTTTAGTATCGACATCGGCATCGGCATCAGTATTAGTATTGGTATTGTTATTGGCATTGACATCAGTATTGGTATTAACATTGACATTGGTATTGGTATTGACATCGGCATCGACATCAGTATTGGTATTGGCATTGACATCAACATTCAGATTTGTTTATGGGTTTTCGGCGTTTACGTTCTTTTATTTTTAAATTGTTTCTCTTTTTGCAATCTGGAATCAATTGACATTCTATTTTTTGGTTTTTAGTTAGCAAACTCTCGATGTTTATAACAGTCGCATCGTGAGTTTGAGGGGAATGTTAAATTATATTATATTATAGAATATAATATATTCTTATTATTTACATGATTCTTTTTCTATTTTGATATGTTTCTTATTCTTAACATTTTAGAGTTTGTTCTCTATTAGGATTCTTCTTATAAGTCTATACAAAGACCTAATTTATTATGTAATTTTTATAAGAATTATTCATTCCAATAAAATTTAAATTTTCTCTTTTTCCTAATAGGATTTCCTAATTTTAACACTTCTTACTTTTATCCCAATACAATCAAATTTTGACCATTTTTTTTAGTGAAGGAATACCACGGAACAGGAATATTACATAACCGAATAAAACGAGAACCACGTAATATTCATAACTAATATTTGCAACCCTCTTATTCAAAGGACCACACATAAATATATTCAGAATCAGGGACGGAGCTAGGATTTAGAATTAAAGGGGGCAAAAGTTAATAGACCTGGGGCTATAGCCTAATAATTTATTATTTGTTGAGTTTCAGTTGGGGCATACACGGGTTTTACAAAGAGAAATTTTTGACAAAAAATTTTCAACTGCCCCCTCTCGACCTTGATTGGATCCGCCTCTATTCATAACCACACATTCAAATGAACATTTTGGATTCCTTTTATTCAACCCTTCTTTTTTACTTTTTGTATCCCATTGCATGTGACATTGAGTTTGAAACTAGGAAACAAGTTGATTAACCACTCTTATATCCAATACCATGCAAGAAAGTTATACATTTTTATTTCTTAAGCATTCTATTTCAAACAAAGAAATTTCAATCTCAAAATATCACAAAGTCACTTATTCAACCCAAAAGATGTTCAAATGAATATGTCCTCACATGCACAGTCGTTTATTGGGATCCAATGTTGCTTATAGATACCTTGGTCGCTTCCAAGCCATAAGCTTCCAGCAGTAATCTTCCATCCTTTCATCTTTATTTTTCTTCATTTATATCCCTTCTCTTTACAAATGCCAAAATAACCGATTAAAAAAATACTAGGGTTGGCATTCCGAGATCCCAAAAACACATCACTCCCCACTCTTTCCACGCCCATATATACTACTGAATCCCAAATCAAACCTGTCATTGAGAAAGTTGAAGAGATGGACTCAAGGTTTCGAAAAAGAATGGCGCTCCGAAGAAAGTTTCATATATTGAGAACCCTTACCAGCTCCAAATCTGTAATGCCAAAAATCTCTTCTTAATTCATATATGTTTTCATATAGAAACACTTCAATATATGTTCATGCTGATCTTTTTCTTTTTTTCCTTTTTTTACTTTTTTGTAAAGGTGAAAAAGAGTTCCATTGTCATGGATGCTTTTCTCTACATCTACAAGCTGAAACTGAAGCTGGAGGCAATCCAAAGAGAATACTCAAAGCTAATGAACTATACCCAGGTAATTCTTACAATTTCTCTGTGAGTGTTTGCAGTTGTTATTCTTTTCTCTTCTTTTTAGAGTAATGAATATGTATATTATATGCATGAAATGAGTAGGAAGTGAAGGTCGAGAAGATTAATGGGAAGGGATTTATGATAAGAGTGAGCTGCAAGAAAGGAGAAGATATCCTGGTGTCAATCCTGGAAGCCTTTGAGAAGATGGGTCTCAATGTTGTGCAAGCTAGGGTGTCCTGCAACTATGGCTTTGGCATGGAAGCCATTGTTGAAGCTGAAGATCAAGCTCTGGATGTGAGAGCGGTGACTGAAGCTGTTCTCAAGGCCATTGAGAAACCAGGTGGAGACGAAGCATAAAATGTAAAAGTTTAGAGATTCCTCTACCCACTAACTCCCCGTAAACTTATGTTGATTATGAGATTTAAATTTTTCCAAATCCATTGTATCTCTCACTTCCATTAATTTATGAAATATTTAATTAAAAGAACTCAAATTCAAATTTGTAAGGTTAACTTGAAAATTTGTGGACAAAAAAATCATTTACCATTTCATATATTTGCATATATATTTTGAAAGAATGAATTACTTTTTTAAAAAATAATGAAGATATTTTTATCAAAATAAGGTTAAAAAAATAATGAAATATTAGATTTTGAAAATTTAGTTTTCAAAAGTGTTATCCCCAAACTTTAATTTATCACGATGAAAACCACCCATGAAATCCTTCTTCAAAGTTAAAAAACATCTTATAGCCCACAGAATTCAGTATTGATTTTTTTTTTTTAACCCTCTAGAGAGAATTGACTAAGGAGGGAGTAGCAGGTGATATTCAAGTGGGATGGGGAAAGGAATGTATAATTTATTCCCAACATGTTTGATGAATCCAATAATACTCAATCTCATCAGTCTAGACTAGGGACCTAGATTCTCAGTCTGATTTATGACATTGACATGACAGTAAACATACGGCCCAGATAATATCCAAAAGAAGGCCCATTTCAATGTGGGCCTAGACCTAATCAATACATCGTTCTCCTGGAGTCTGGACTACTAAACCCTTTTTAGGTAGAGCCCATGTACCCAAAGCATTTGGAGGTGAACTGAAATTGGTGTTTATCCGAAACAGTAGCAGTCCAAATTGAGAGGTAAGACAAGACTTTTTCAATGAAGAATAATCATAGCAGTCCAAATTGAGAGGTAAGACAAGACTTTTTCAACGAAGAATAATCATTTAAGAGGTGCATTCCGGCGTTCTAGAGAACGTTGCAAGCACTCCAAGATGTATTGAATTCGAGGGTATGGTTTCTACTTTCTATGGGCTAATAATGATGGAGTGACCACTCAAACCACGGTTTCCATGCCACCCATTAAGGTCAAGTCATCTAGAAGACTTACAACAAGAGATATTCTATGGGAATTACAAACACGCTGTAAATAATAATAATAATAATAATAATAATAATAATGTGGGTTGACACTTGAGGATGAATGATAACATTAAGCATATAGAGTTGACCATTTGACAATCAAACACGTTACAGATAGTATTATCGACATTGTTGGACTTTTGAGAGAGAGATTGAGAATTTGTGGTCTTATTTGAAAATTCATATTTGATAAACTTAAGATTTAAGAAAAAAAGAAAATTGTGTGCCACCTTCTTAGAAAATAAGTTCGAAAAAACGTTTTTTGTATACAAAGTTTTCAAAGAAATTTGTTCTTAAAATTAACTAAAACTGTTTTTTAGAAAAAAAAAAGGAGAGATCCCATTGGACATGTTTTTAAAACTTGTTTTGAAAATTTTTGAATTAAAAAACAAAATAATAGTTTTTCAGTGTTCTATTAAAATAAGGATATTTGACTCACTTTTTTTTGCACCTAAATTTAAAATTTGACCTGATCTAATAATGAGTTAACTAACCCCAAGCCTATGAATAAACGTCCAAAATAAATGGGCCCAGATCCATTTGTATAAGCCCATAAAAGAAGTCCATGGATATTTTTTAATTTTAAAAATTTTTGAAAATCAAACAAAATATTATTAGAGGTGGCAGAGAAGTGGACAGTTATGTGATGGTGTGGAATATTATTGGGGAACAAGTCTCCATAATGGAGATGTAGAAAAATTCTTGAGGATCAAGACTCCACAATGGAGACGTAGAAATTTTTTGATTAAGACATAGTAATGGAAAGCGTGGAGGTTTAGGAACGATTTCCTAATGGAGAGACATGGATTCTTTAGAAAATGGAGAAAGTAGAAGTGAGGCTTATGATGACCGTCTTCTACGTCCTATAAAGGAGCATTAGAATGATGAAACAAGGGACAACCAATCAACAACTAATCGACTCAATGTCAAGATATTTTAACAAATCCTAGCTTTTCAACAAGCTTTAAGAAAATCCAAGCTTTCAGCAATTTCAGCACTTTATTTCCTAGCTTTAGCCAAATTTCTAGCAAATTTCCAACAGTGTTATTTCATTCATTCGTACTAAAATCAAATATTTTCTCTAACAATTCCAGCATTCTGGTTGTAAGTTATATTCGAGTTTTTATCAATTTTCGAGCACAAGATTGTTTTCATAGTGAAATCTAATGTTTACTTCAACAATTCTAGTATTCTGGTTGCAAGTATTGTTCAAGCCTATCAACTTTCTGCATCGTGTTATTTCATTCATTCGTTGAGAATCTATGTCTTTGTAATGATTAATTATATGATTTCCATTCGTACGTTTTCCACTTTGATTATGGGGAATTGTCAAGGGAACCATGGAACCTACATAGCTCGATTAGAAATTTGATCTATGAGTCATTCAATTTGGAAACACTTTAATTTCCTAGCATGCCCGCATGCTAATATTTTGTATGTTTCGTGTGAGATTCAAAAATCACTACAACATATTTTTATGCCTTAGATCGGACTCATCTTTGTGAAACACCTTTCGATTAGGACACATTTTGTGAAACATCATCTAGTGGATCGAGATACCACCAAAATTGAAAGTAAAACCATCTTGGGTCTCGAAGACCCAAATATATAATGTTGCGGCGATGCGAAGGATTACGTTCCAACCATGGTGGAACAATTTGAGAAAAATACAACAAATTTTCTCTAAGAAGAATTTACATCAAACAGCCCATTCAGACAGGAAGCAGGCATAGGTAATATAAATGATGATGATACTCATATTCCTATTGTTGTCAAGTTTCAAGCAATGATCGAGAATCTAAAGAGATTGAATGCATTGAATAGATAATGTTTTGATGAAAAAATGGTTGCTTGATGAATTCTAAACTCATCTATTTTAATCATTTAAACATTTTAGTATATTCGGATATGTTTTGATGCCAAAATTATGTATTATTATAACACATTGTTTTGGCAGGATTCAATTCAAAGAAAAATCGGCAAGAAAGAAGGAAAAAAGCGGTGCGATGATACATGTCGTGACGGTTTTGTGTGTCACAACAAACGTTCAAGTGAACGGTTAAGGAAAAATGTCATGACGGTATTTTTATGTGCATAACATAAGGGTGAGTATAGAAGAAGAAGCGATATTAAACCGATAGTGTGTGCATGACGAACATGAAGAAGAATGTAGCAAATGATGAGACGAAGATGATGTTGCGACAAGGGTTTCTGTCTTGGATGTCAAAAACTAGGAGGAATGGCCATGACATAAAAACTCTGTGCGGCGCTGCTGGCGGAAAGTAGAAGTTACGTCACGACATAGATATCTTTGTAATACATAACGAAATTAAAAACATCTGGGGAAGACTATTGCACGACATATCGGTGTGTTGCGACATAATGAAATAGCGGCGAATATCTCAGCGGCAGAATTTCTCTGACCGTGACGCGATTATTGCAACTTGGAAAGCCTGTTGAGACACTATAAGAAGAAGTCATGTCGTGACAAGGGAATGAATGTCGTGACACTAGAAGACAAGGTTTTTGGTCCTGACAGAGAAACAGAGTCGCGACAAGAGATGCTGACTTAGTGAACCGAGTTGGTTGCAATAAAAGAGTTCCATCTTGCAACAGAGATATTAAGGTTGCGACATAGAAATAAGCTGAACACAGATGAACAAGGTCGCAATAGACTTTTCTATCTCGCGACAAAGATTCCAACATAAGGAAGAGAAGTCTTGTCGTGACATAACAAAACAGGGTCACAACACAAAGATTGGTTGAAGGCAAAAAGTCTTGTCGCGGCAGCAGGTCCTAGAAAACATATACAACACTTGATAGACTATGTCGCAACATACAAATGAAGGCTATGACAAAGAAATCGGGTTGTGTGGGCAGATAAAATTCGATTTTGCCTGAAAAAGGGCAAAATGGGCATTTGGTAAAATCCAAATTTTCTAGATCTCGGATGATGAAATGGATTTCGCAGTTGGAATCGTCTTCTGTCCCATTCACCAAAGCGTCGAATTAGAGATGATCGAGGAAATTTCGCGTTTTTAGAGGCAGAATTAATAAGATGCTTGGTAAATGGAGTTTGAAGACATGTGATGTGTGAGTCGCATCTGCGTCTACTAGCATGTATTGTAATGTTCTGCGTAATTAGAGATGATGAGATGGATGGCCGAGATTGTGCCAAGTTTCAAAATCAAGACAAAAGGGACATAAGTGGAATTTTTGAGATGTTTAATGATAATAAGACAAACTTGAATAGTTGTCTTCTCAAATGGAAAAGCCAAAACGTGCAGGAGAAGAGAGGGAGATGCAGTGGTTGGGGATTTGAGGTTTTTAGAGAGAGAGAGCACCTTCTCTCTAGGATTGGCCGTCGGACGTCGATTTGACGGAAGCGAAGTAAGTTGCTTTCTGTGGCGAGGGCTACGGCGTGGGCACGATTTAGTGGAGTTGAGCAACTCTAAGAGGTAGGGATCTTTTCCTACTTGCGTTAATCTTTGGCTAGAGCCATGTAAATGGTTTGGAGCAGTTAAAGACTTGTTTTAATAGTAAACTTGATCTCAAAGCTTTGAGCAAGTGGAGAAAGATTCTATTTGTGTGGTCGTGACGATAACTTGAGGTTTTATTGTTATGAATGATGTGAGAATTTTCGATTGTGAAAATGTGTTTGGTTGGAGTGATTCAAAATGAATTGCTCGTGTTAAAATTAGCCAATGTGAAATTAATTTTGGTGTAGTGTCGTGAATTTGCATAGCGTGTTTTATGTGATTTAATTATGTTAATATATATGCATGTGAATATATTAGCGTATGAATGTGTTGGAGATTGACGTCGTACGTTATATCGCATTTAGGAACGCGCAGAATTATTAGGGAGTGAGTGCATGACATGAGTAAAACAAAAGGAAAATGTTTGTGAAAGAAATTTGACGGAAGATTTTGGAGAATCGTGTTGGGAGATTGTCGACAATTCACGTCGGAGGGCCCATGAATTGTTTGAAAGGTTATCGAGCACATTGCGCCTCGGAGGTTGTCAAATCTTTAACAAGGCTTCGGTAGTGTGTTTCAGAACAAATAGCACTGTTTTGAAAAGCGTGATTTCTAAGCATTCGGCTTAGGCATATGTGAGAGTCGGTGAGGACTCGGGGCGTGGTTGATCATGTAGACATTCAGTGGGATTCGTGAAATTGCTTGAATGTGATTGTACGCCATGCATGTGCACTTAGGTGGGGAGTAACCCATGTAGGAAATTATCTCTTGGGCTGCTCACCTTGTCGAGGATCACTGCATTTCGGGTACGGGGAGCGATCGGAGGCGGCGCTCGTTAGGCGGGTTTGAGAAGAAATCGGAGCTTGTGGCTTTGGTTTGTATAACATGTATTAGAATTGTAGAGATTTTAATATATGTTGAATTAAGTAATGTAAAAACTCTTAAACTATTGCATATAGTTGATGTGTTTTGTGAGTATTGATGGGGGCCCAGTGGCCATTATTTTACTCGCATGTGGACCACAGTAGTAATTAAATTATAAACTGTTGGTAGTTGTACTTTGGAATTTAGCTCCCAGGTACAAAAGGAGACTGCGATTTGTGAGGTGTCGGGTTGCAGGCATTCTGAATGTCCGTGGTTGACGGTTGTCAACGGACCCCGGAGTTTTAGAGTCACGAGGTTGAATGAAGACGAGGACTGTTGTGACGAGGACTTTTTCTAGTTGTGACGAGTTCTTGTGATACAAGAACATTGTTGCAACGAGAACCACGAAATCTTTGTCGCGACATGGCCCAGGTGCAACACAATTTGAAGGCGCGCCAGGCTGAAATGTCCTTGTTTTGTTTCGGTGTCGCAACATAAATGTTCAGCGGTCACACATAGGGTGTCACGACATAGAATGGAGCGAAGGCGGACAGGACAAAGTGTTAGAGGCTTGAAAGAAGCTGTTGGAATAGAGGAAACTTTGTCACGACAGAAGAAACTACTGAAGAAATAAAAGCGTGTCGTGACAGAATGCTGCTTGCTGCAATAGAAAACTGCAACAAAGAATTAAAACTTTGTCGTGACAACACTTTCGGTGTGACGAGAATGCGATCTGGGCGAATTTTGAGGATTCCTGATGTAGCCTCAAATTTAGAGGCTCAAACTTACAGGGCTACATAAATAAAAACATTTGAGGAAGCGAGGTAAATCAGTTGGTGGAAAACCCATTGAAATACGTGGGTGGGATCTTATATTATATTTTTCTTTATTTTCTTTTTCTTTATTTTTCTTTTCTTTTATTTTTCTTTTCTTCGTAGATTAGATTAGCGTATGATTTCAATTCGTTTCTTGGACTTGAAACAGTGAATTGTTCAGAAGTTACGAAGTTTAGATATTTTGTTGAAAATCAATTCCAATTATTGTTTGAATTTAATGAAGTCCCAGAGAAAAGCTGGAATTTATTTCTTTCTGTTAATGACAGTTGCATTGGAAATTTCTTGATCACTATTTCAGTGTTTATTACGATTCAGTTTTCTAGAAACCCAACTTCCGCTACCGCTAGGAAAGATTTGATGTTAGTTATGGTCTTTCCTGCAAAATTAGAAAGAGATTTTTGTACTCATAATTTGGAATTTATTTGAATGATGTTGTTTATGAAGTGTATTATTCCCAACATTAGTAACTTATACCCATTTAAGGACTGTAGTCTAGCTCTGATTTCTAGGAGGCCCTCTGAGTGACATAGAGTTGGAGATTCCTGGGAGCATGGATGCATTATTTAGGGGTATGCTAGACTATTATTGAAGAACTAATGAGCTCTAAAAGATTACTTAGATAAATCATCAATTTACTTATGGTTTGAGAATTAGTTGATGAATCTATCAATTAGCGATTTCTCCTTGGTCTTGAGGAGTGATCTTGATCCTGTGTTAGCTTAGATCTAATAAAGGAAAGAGAGAACTCTTGAAGATCTTAAGGATGAGACATCATCCATCTTGTAGAGATTTGGCAAATGGCCCTGTCTTGGGAAGCAAGAAATCTGGTCTCAAATGTGTGAAGTATTGAAAAGGAGAGGAGAGAGAGAGGAGAAAGGAAGGAGAGGAAGAGGAAGGAAGAGAAGGAAGAGGAAGAGAGAAAAGAAGAAGAAGGAAAGGAAGGAAGGAGGAAGAAAAGCCCAGAATCTTACCAAGGATTGATTTATTAATTGGTTAGATACATGTTTTAGAAATGAACATGACTCTCTAATCTGTGAAATGTATGGTTAAGGGAGAAATCCAAACTATACTACCTTGTCTCTTTAATTTTCAGATTCCAATTCATGAAAGAATAGAATTAAATTATATTGCGGTGACAATTTCCACGGTAGTGAAATCGATGTCTACCTCATTGAGGAATGCAGTTTAGGTCACAGTTTAGGTCTAGGATTTTAAATTTTCCTTTTCATTATAGATGTAGAAATTTAAACAGTAGAATTCTAGTGGGTTCTTGAAAATTATACGAAATGGAAGTTCAAATAGTGGAACTTGGTAGTTAGGGTAGTTGAACTTAGAATTCTTTTATCTTTACAGTGGGAATGATATGTCAGAACACATAGATTAAGAACTTTATTCTTACAATACGGCGCATGCGCTTGCGTATTTTGACCAAATAAATCTTCAATGAATTCAATGACAAGAGCATACATGTTCTATTTTGGTCAACAAGTTTTTGATGCCTTTATTGGGGATTAGATAATAGTCTTTTGGTAAGAGTACCAGAAATTTGATATATATATATAGAGAAAACGGTCAACAAGTTTTTGAATTTGATGAGTCTTAAACTCATCTATTTTTAATCCATTTTTTTGGCTTATTTGTAGTATATTTAGATCTGTTTTGATGCCAAATTATGTATTATTCACCATCTTTGTGTTTTGTAGGATTTAATTCAAAAATGAGAAAAATCCAACAAGAAAGAAGGAAAAAAAAATAGCAATTGCAATAGTCTATGTCGTGATAGAGTTTTGTGTGTTGTGACAAAAGTTGTGAATAATAGGAAAATGTCACGATAGTATTTTTATGCTCGCAACACAAGGGTAGTATAAGAAGAAGAAGCGTCTGCGACAAATGACAGCGTGTTGTGATAGAACATGAGAAGAATGTAACAAATGAGCTGAGACAAAGAGAGATGATGTTGTGACAAAGTTTCTTATGCTGGGTGTCAAAACCAGGAGGAACTTGTCGCGACATAAAAGCTCATGTCGAGACACTAACTTTGGAAGAAGCGAAGTTACATCGCGATAAATTAAAAACAATACAGGGAAGACTATTGCGGCCAGTCGGTTAATGTTGTGACATAATGAGAAATAGAAGGCAAAATCTATGTCGCGACAGAATTTCTCCTGTCACGACATTGATTATTGCAACTTGGAAAGCCTGTTGAGACACTAAAAGAAGAAGTCCTGTTGCTACAAGGGAATGATTGTCGTGACACTAGAAGACAAGGTTTCTGGTCCTGATAGAGAAACAAAGTCACGATAAGAGATGCTGACTTAGTGAACAGACTTGGTTGCAACAAAAGAGTTCCATGTTGCGACATACTTCAAGCTAAAGGGAAGTTTTGATGTCGTGACTGAGATATTAAGGTCGTGACATAGAAATAAGCTGAACACAGATGAACAAGGTCGCGACAAACTTTTCCATCTCGCGACAAAGATTGCTTTTATAAGGAAGAGAGAATCTTTGTGTGACATAACGAGCGGGTCGCGACACAAAGATTGGCTGAAGGCAAAAAGTCTTGTCGCGAAATAAAAACTAGGTTGCGACAGAAAACATATACAACACCAATAGACTATGTCGCAACATATAAATAAAGCTGCAAAAAGAAATCAGGTTGAGTGAAGATAAGACTTTGTCGCGATAGAGTTACTGACAATACAAGAAACATTGTTGCAACAAAGAACCAACAGAAATGCTGTTGTGACATGAAAACTAGGTCGCAACATAATTTGAAGAAGCTACACAGAAATAATGTCGCAACACAATTGTCAGTGTCGCAACATAAATGTTCCAATAGTCAGACATGAGAGTGTCGCGACATAGAATGGATAGAACGACAGACTCACAAAGTGCGTTAATGTTGCCAAAGAAAGATATGTCGCGATGTAAGAAACTTTGCTGCAAACGTAAGAAACCACCGGCGAAATAGTGCCGTGTCGCGATGTAATGTCGCTTGCTGCAATAGAAAACCGCAACAGCACTAAACTCACGCGACAACACTTTCGTGTCGCGACCAAGAATGCGTCCGGCTAATTTTGGGATTCACAATGTAGCCTTAAATTTAAAATAGCCCAAACTCGGGCTCTATAAATAGAAACATTCGAGAAAGTTTCATAGGCCACGCAATGGAAACCAACGAAATCTGGGGAGCTGAGGACTTTTTTGTATTATATTTTTCTTTATTTTCTTTTTCTTTCTTTTTATTTTCTTTTATTTTTCTTTTCTTCATAGATTAGATTAGCGTATGATTTCAATTCGTTTCCTGGACTTGAAATAGTGAATTGTTCAGAAGTTGCGAAGTTGAGCTATTTTGTTGAAAATCAATTTTGATTATTGTTTGAATTTAATGAAGTCCAGAGAAAAGCTAGAATTTATTTATTTAATTACATAATTGTAATGAATTCTTCCTATCAAATTTTATCATGATATCCAAGTTTGAAACCCAACTTCCGTCGAATTTGATGTTAGTTACGCCTTCCTACAAAATTAGAAAGAGATTTTTGATCGAGAATTTGGAATCTTATTTGAAGGAGGTTGCATGCGCTAGATTGCTCTAACATTAAGAATTTATACCCATTTACGACTGTAGCTTCAAATTTCGATTTCTAGAGGCCCTCTCGAGTGACACAGAAGCCGAGATTCCCGGAGCATGGATGCATTATTTAGGGTATGACTATTATTGAAGCAAATCCAATGAGCTCTAAAAGATTACTTAGATAAATCATCAATTTACTCATGGTTTGAGAATTAGTTGATGGATCTATCAATTAGAGATTTCTCCTTGGTCTTGAGGAATGATCTTGATCCTATGTTAGCTTAGATCTAATAAAGGAAAGAGAGAACTATTGAAGATCTTAAGGATGAGACATCATCCATATTGTAGAGATTTGGCAAATGGCCCTGTCTTAGGAAGCAAGAAATTTGCATTTATAAGAAATGTGTATGAAGTATTGAAAAAGAAAAATACCAAAATCTTATAGAGAAAATACTAATAAGAAGCTAGTTCATGTCAGGATCAAAGGAATTTAAAAATCAATATTATGAAAAAGAGAAATGTTATTCGACATTTTTCAGATTTTACGTACCCTTTAAAACAACAAAAACATTTTTTCACAAAAAGATTTGGCTGAATAAGCCACTGATATTTTTTGAGGCCTAAAATGATATACAATTTTTGATATCATTTTTTGCCTTTTTCTATATAGACTAAAAACCCCTCAAATGTGCATAGTTACAAGAACCTTACACTTCTCTTGCACCCATGTCACTTTGGATAAATTTGCTTAATTAAATAAATATGTCTTGATGTTTAGGATTTTAAAATCGGGTTTAGCTCCAGACACTCCGCAAGTGCAATGTGTCATACAAGTAGTAAAATCGTGAATGAAGTCCAGCAATATTCCTATAGAGATTTGACAGAATTAACATCAGTACCCCAAACTACTAAAGCTCTATGCTATTCGATTAAAAGAATTATACAAATTCTGGTCTGTTAGATATACAATCCTAGACTACTGTCCAAACTAGAAATTGATCAATATGAAATAAACTACAAAATTAAGAATCAACACTGATCTAATATGTTCCCCTGCTAGAAACGAAACCATCGTTGAATTTATAATGAAACAGCTTGGCTCACATAGAAAGTACATTACTCTACTATTTATGATTCATTTGGTCTAAGATTGCCTAAATGTTGCAATATTTTCACATTCATCGGTTAGAAACTTTGGCTTTCGAAATCAAGTTCTATCCAAAGAGTTTATTTATGTTTTTCTCTTAAAGATTCGGGTATTTTCTTCTCAATACTTCACACCCATTTCGATGACTTGGCGTATCTTTTCGCTTTCCTTCTCAGATTTTAGCAAAAGTTCATAATCAATCTGTGGCTCATCCTTCGCATCTACTGGGTTCGTCCTTTCCCTTTGATTGATCATGTTAACACTGGTCAGGAACTTCCCTAGGGGATTAAGGTGAACTCTCTCGATTATTTATATCATAATACTCCCTCCAACTTCAATTATGAGCGAATGAGGGATTTATCAAAATTAACTTTCGTGAGCTCAGCTCATCAATGGTAGTCTAACATACCTGCAGTAAGAATGTTTCCAAATTTCCTCGTGAATCCCATCTCTGGTGTCACGTTGCAGTGGCATCCTCGAAATCGTGAGTAAGATACATTCCCTCAAAATGGTATTCAACACTACCATCAGGGAACTTTATCGATTTAAAAACAACACTCGCAGTAAATCACTACCCAAATAACGTTTCCATTTCTTTGCGCAAAAGACTATAACTAACTATAATTCAATTCCAGCTAGAACAGATTCCAAACACGCATCATGATTAAAGAAAATGGAGCACCGATCACGCATAAACCACTATAATCGCGAATGAAACTGAAAAAAATGAACTCCAAAATTTGGTTTAGATTTCATAAATTTTCAGCAAAGAATTTTAAGAAGAAAAATAACGTAAATAAAATTTCAAATTTAATCAAGCTTCTCGCACGCTAGCGTAAGTGTGATCCAGAATTAAAAATAAAACAAAATAAAAAATAAAGAAAATTTTACTCTAAATCCATCGAAGTTCCTTCGTTCCCCTTTTCTCTCGTAGTGAAGACTTAAGCTACTTTTACTATTCTAACACCGTCTATTTATACCTGTCAAAAGAAATCACGAATCCCCCAAAACCAGTGGAATTTCAAAAGAGTGCCCAGCTTATCGGGTCTCTAGTCACACTGGCTTGATGTCACGACATGGATTTCCCCTTTGTTCGCTTCTTGTTCGGGCCAAGGAGACAGGCGCTTTTGAAGCGTTACCGCATTCCTCGTCATTGCTTCGATTATCGGGTCGCGACATCGCTTGCGGCCATGACCTCGCTGCCCGCGTTTTCAAGAGTCGATGTCGCGACCATGGCTTCTCGTCACGACATCTCGCTCTTCTCTTCTTCTCGCTTCTGGGTCACGACCTCGCCCTAATCGTGATCTCTCTTCCTCATAGCACGCCGCGATTCTCAGCTTTAGGTCATGGCTCACACTCGCTTGCGGGGTCACCGTCGATCTTTTCTATCAATTGCCGCGGTCTCTACCTTCGTTGTGTTTGATTCGAATCGCCACCCTCAAGGTGATGTCGCCGACCCTTTTGATATTCATTTCTCTTCTTCCTCGCGTTGCAACCTCAATTCTTGTTGCAACCAATTTCCTCCTTCCAACCTTTCTATCTGTGCCGCGACCTCACGGTGATGTCGCGACCTCATGTCATTTGGCTACGAATTCCGATTATTCAAAAGTAGTCACACCGGATTTCTTGCTCACGCTCGTGTCACACTGAATAGAGTGGTCGCGACATCGCTTGTGGTCTTTGATTAATAAATGGTTGGGTAACTTCGCCAAGGACTTCAAGCCAGTTTCGCCGTGTCGCACTCCCCCTTTTGTTCTTCAACTCTTAATTTGGTTGCAACTTCAATCTTCCTGTTGAGACTCCAGTCCCAGTTTCCATGTCACAACCTCAACAACACGTCGTGACCTCGTACCGGAGCCCTTAGTTTCAAAACTAGTTGTAACCTCGCTTTCTTGCGTAGATTTCCCTGCGGGCTTCATCGACTGATCCACGCCGCGGACATCGATCGACGTCGCGATCTCGCGAGAACTAATCGGGCGCGTGACATCAGAGTGGTGTCGCGACCGAGATTCTACTTTGAATATTTCCTTTACCAACCACACTCCTTTGTCGCAACTCCTTTCACTCACGCTTTGCAATTCCGCTTGCAAGCTTTATCTCAAGTTACGACTTCGCTTGAATAAGCCTCTCTATTTCTTCCTCAAGGCTGGTCCCGTCATGTTGTAAACCAATTAACCGAACAAATACTTCGTCGCGAACTCCGACTTTTAGTTGCGACTTTATGCTTATAGTCGATCTCTTATGGTTTTGCCAGATTTTCGCTTATGCCGATTTTTCTGCAAAATTAAATTTGAGTAAAATATTCACATTTCTGCATATGAATTAACAATTATCTTGTAATATGCTCGTAAAATGGATTAAAATCGGGATGAGCTTTTGACTCATCAAATTCCCAAACTTAAAATTTTGCTTCTCGTCCTCAAGCAAAGAAAAGAAAGAATTGCTCGTCTCCTCAAACAATTGCTTTAAATTTTTAAGGACATTTTTCCGATTCACACCCGCCTTCCTATTCCACTTTCTAATTTGAAATAGATACAAAGATCATTTTAGATTTCGCTTCGATTCCGTAAAAGGAATGGTCTCTACTTCGTCAAATTTCCTTAAGTGAAATAATGTATTTAAACAGCTTTATTCAACAACAAGTCTGTTTCAGGTGTGTGTGTGCAGGTCTTCAATCCTTTTTCATCTTCATGTTGAAATTAGTTAATCTTCTGGGAGTCTCCTTGGATTGTTGGTCAAAGTCCCATAGGCTTGTTTTTCATATTGATCTCCACTAATGTAGGTAAATTCAACCTTTAAGATCAATGAGGTCTTCTGTGCTCGTAATGTCATTAGGTAATCGGGTAGATAATGGGAAAATTGCTGCAAATCACCCAGCTTCCACCTTTCTTTATACTTATCATCTTTAGCTTTCACCCTTTTTCTTCTTTGTACTTGTTGATTATCCTCAATCTCTGGGCTCGATTCATCTTTTTTGAATTCTTTTTATGGAATTGATTTCCACTGCGACTTTATTTGTGCCAGCTTCCTTGTTCTAGGAAACCTTCGTCGTTTTTCTAAGGTCGGGAATAGTGCAATGTTTTGTCTTCAGTTTCTATCACCCTTAGAGAACTTGGGCTAGCAACCCCATACCAAATATTTGACATTAGGGTACTGTGTGTTAAAACACCCCTACGAGCGACTTGTTCAAAGGAAATAGGCCATAAGACAAAACTTATTCCCTTTTTCATTAATTTCGCTTTTACTTTTCCTCCTACCTTGTAATATTTGGAACATTTTTCCGCATCGTTTTTCCTTTACAAGAGACCTTTCAGACTGAACTCGATAATTCGGGGCTCTTGTCGCTGTAATTATCGCAAGGAAGGGAATCTGTGCTTTCACTGTTTATCAAGAAATAAGGCTTGTTTGGTTCAAGTCATGGAACTAGAGGGTTTTTACATATATCGAGGTAGGCTTGAAAAAGCTCAAACTCCGCCAAGGATGGCCTTCCTATCGTCACTTTTGGCTGGGCCGTTTACCTAAGATTTCGCTCAACCAATACACCCAATGTTTCTTAGGACCATGGACTCTAATCATGAATTTCTAAGATGTTCCTAATTCCTCTCAAAGTTTCATGAGTTTTGTCGATCAAAAGTGTATTATTTCTTCAAGACTTGTACTTATTCACTGTTTATTTTCACTATTTCAACCAAGTTATTTGTTCCTTCAACAATATCCATTTTTCCAATTTTTGTAATCTAAACTGGATTTAAACATTCAGGCTGCAACTCCTAGTTCCAGTTTATTAGCCTATGCTCTTATTTTTTCTGCATTTTTGTTCTTATTTGCATATTAACTAGAAAATTAAACACAATTTCTCAAGTCATGTTCATTCATTAAACAACACCTAATTCTTCACAATCAAATTTTTATCCGACAATGCAAACAATATCCAACAAGCAAAGAGAGTAACTATTAAAATAAAAAAAAAAAAAAAAAAAAAAAAAAAAAATTAACTATAATATCAGACAATTTGATGAATAAAATGGATTTACTAAAATTTGGAATGTATAGATGGAGAAAATGCTAAAAATTCTAAATTCCTCTTCTTTCAGAGGCTCTTGAGGTATAACGTTAGAGGGTCTATATCAAAACTCCGGCCTACTGGGATCAAATCCAGAAATTTATCTCATTGCCTCCTCGAATGCAGGATGAATCTTTTTACCCTTGGCATATATTTCACTGCTTAGTCAAGATCAGACTGATGAGTGTGTCTCACTTCCCACCCCTGCTCACTGCTCCTTTAACTTAGAAATACACTCTACTAGCTGACAAATTCTAATCGATCAAGTCCAAGCTCTCCAACCGTATTTTTCTTCTATACTAATATTGTCCTCCAACCGCTGATCTCTCATCCTTCATTAATTTCTCAAATTCTCAACTATTCCCTATAGATTTTGAAACCTTCAATCTTCGAAAGCATTACCATTTTATGCTTCCTTCTTCTTCAGTATGTTGAGAAGATCTACATCTTTCCCGAATTGATTGTTGTAAAATGCTTCCATTTTTGCATTCATCTTTCCAAGCATTTTTTCTTCTCTTCTCTGCAGCTCCTCTTTCCACTCTTCTTCTCAGAGCTTCCAATTTTGTTCTACATCTCGCTTCCTTCTTTCTACTGGCACTTTCTAAAAAATCTTCTCGATTTGATCAGCTCTTCCCATTTCTTCTCTCTCTTCCATCTCCCTTTTCATTGATGTAAGCATTTCCATAATTTCATGGCATCTCTGCTCCTCGATCCTTCGTCAGTAGCGGTAGTTGCTCTAATACCTCGTGGATAGAACTGCCACTGTGCCTCATCCCCGAAATGTGTTTCTCCGCTATTACCGGATACATATCTTCCGGTACTCTCCATTCCCTCGCCATTTTCCTCAACACCGCCGTCGCATTTACCTCCATTATTTCTTTGTCTTTTTCCTTTCAAGTCCTCTTCACATTCTGCTGTGGTCGCAGGGAGACCCCAGTGGCATTTCTTCCCATTCATCCCACATCTCTCTGTTCCCGCCTGCAGACAAAGTCTGGTGATAGTGGTAGGGTGAGGGATCAGCCCTCTCTTGTTATTGTGGTGGTATCCTCTGATGGACTCTTCTATTAGGATGCCTATGTTCATTTTGTATCCTTTCAAAAAGGCATATAAAACATGTGGCTCTCGTTCTCGACCGAGCAAAGATGTTCAGAGGAACTATCATATAAACAGATATGAAATCCAAACCTTTGCTTCTTCATGAGGGCCTCTTTGATGGCATGGTGGGGGTTCTTCTTCGTGACCTCTATTTTCCTTCTCCAGCTTCTCAACAAGTTCAATATCTTTTCTCATAGCTGATTTTCCAATTAACTCTACTTCGACCCATGCTTTGAATCTCTCAATTTAAACAGTTCATTTATCCTTCTATCTCCAAAAGGCACCCAAACACCTCTCACACAACCGAGTCCCTCCTCATTCCCACCCATTTGCGTAGTCCCCCAGCGAGAGCCGAAAAACCCGGCGCCAGGCTCGCAGGCTAACTCCTAACTCCTTTCTCATTACTCAAAACTGAACCCTGGGCCCCAAAACCCCTTCGCCTACAAATTCCTCACAAACAAGACTCTCGTTCCACAATTTGAGCTTCTTTGAAACGAAGTCTCGGGTCTTCTTCCTCGCTTTCTTCTTCTCCGGTCGTCACTTTTCCGTCTGCTACTTGTTCGACATTGATTTCTTTTCTCCAGCCGAGGTTCCACTGAACCTCTTCCACTGCTTCGACATTTTCACGCATGATTTCATCGATCGGGCCTTGTTAAGATTACGATGTCATCTTGATTTGTCGCCATGAATGAAGAGTTGTGATTTCTACTTGGCTCCTGCTTCTCCGGTTTTAGGGTTTTAAGATTCAAAACGATGGATGTAGAAGTGGAAAGGTTGGGATGAATTAAAGTTGAATGGAAATTTGAATGGAATTTAGGCTTGATATCATGATTGCGATATGGGGAGTCGCGACATTAAATTTTGAGCCTCTTAATTAATGATTTTCAATGAATCCTATTTTTAATGCTGGAACGCCCAAAATGAAAGGTTTTAAAATCTATTTTATCAGCTTGATACTCTGGTCGTGAACCAAAGATTTTTGTCATGACCTAAATGTGGTCACGACAGAAACTCGATTGTCACGACTTGCTCTTTTCTCTTCCTAGTTATTTTAGCCGTGACCTCGATTTCACTGTTTCGACTTTCTTTTCTATTTTATTGTTTCCACTTCCAAGATTCTCGTTGCAACCATGATCATTGGCCGCAACCAGAAAATTTTTTGTGTCTCTAAACAATCACTTCGCAGCCACTCTAATCTTATTCCAACCAATCAAAGCAAATACAATTCAATTTGTCTTCATCATTCAAATATTCAACAAATCCATTCACTATGCATCAGATTAAAAATTTAAGCATAAAAATAAACTAAACTTCCTCCAAACTTTTAATCATGCCATATCAGAGACAAAATTTAAATAAATTCAAGAAAAATGAGCTCGCCCTTTTTTTGTCTCTTTTGCGCATTGGAGTTTGATCAGTAGATGCTCGCTTGCACATTTTTACTGGTCTCCGCAAAATCCAAAGAAAAAAATCTTGCTCTACTCTTCAATCGACATTAATGAAATTACACAAAGCTATTAGAAATTTAAACACAAAAAAAATATAACAGGAAAAAAAAAATTAAAACAAACCGATGTGGATTGTCTTCCACAAAGCTGCTCAATTTTTAGTCTTTAGTTGGACTTGCTGCTGATGTATTTATGTTTCTTCAGAGTTTCTCATTCAAAACTAAGAATCACTCTTCCACTTGCATTCTCCCAAGGTAGCGCTTTAATCTCTCCGACCATTAACCTTGAATTCATGATTACGCTGGTTCTAAGTGTCACCGCTTCCAAAATGCCGATATTACTTCGTGATATGGTCCACCCCATTTTGATTTAAGCTTCCCGAAAGAGTCTTAGTCCTAAGTTGAATAACAGACTCGATTCGCTTCTGAATACCTCCCAAATTTTTTCATCATGCCATTTTTTGTTTTATCTTTGTACCTGCACTATCACAGTTTTATTCCTCAACTCTTCCAATTCATTGTAATAGAGAATTCTCTTCTTACAAGAATTCTTGAAATCAAAATTTAAATTTTCGATTTACCACATAAATTTTTATATATTCTAAATTTCTCAAGAGGTAGGTAAGGGGTTTTCCAAAGACAAGCCTCAGATGGGACATTCCAATGAGTTTAAAAGTACTCTCAGAGTCAGAGTGCATTATCGCTTGGATCAATCTCAGTGCCGGAGCTTACATTCTTTTCAAGAATTTTCTTTATCTCCCATTAAATTTCACTCGTTTATTTTGCTGGAGTGACGATAAGCCAAGCTCATAATGTACTGATGCCATATATGCCCATGAGTATTTCAAACACCTTATTGCAAAGTGGCTTCCCTCCATCACTCGATTATAGTTCGGGGTGTCCCAAATCATTCGAGAATATTTCTTTGTAAAAATCCCATTGAACTCAGAAAGCTAAGATTTATTCTCGACAAGTCGCTTCAACTCCATTTCATACATAATCCACAGCCAGAGTATGGTGCATATTTCCTAGTTTACTTCGAAAAGGCCCATAAAATCCATTCCCCATACATCAAATACCAACAGGATACTTGCAGGGCATTTCATGCCTTCGCCGATATTTCCCATTCGTATCGATCACATAGCTTCACCCATTCAAAACAGCTCCTTAAAATAAGTAGCCAATAAAATCTCACCTGAGAATTTTCAGGTCAAGTTTTAGTCTCAGAAATGTCCTCCATATGATGATGCATGACACTTCGTAAAATTCGCTGTACCACCTTTCCGCACACCTTCATGATCGATCAACTCCTTTAAATAAGATGGTCATCCCAGATAGGTACTTCGTCATATCTTGTACTTTTTCTTCTCACAGAACTGAATTTACGGGTGGCATAATTCCACAAACTAAGATGTTCACAATATTACCAAACCAAGGTGATCGATTTACGCTTGGAATAACTGTCATCCGAAAGTTTCGCTATTTCTTCTTCAGACAACCTTCTCCACTCTGACAAGTTTTTCAGCTATCACATTGTCATAACTCCTCTTTTGCCTTTTTTATTTCTAAATCAAATTCCCCGTGAATAACAATACCCACCTAATCAATCTGCTTATTTTTTCGCTATTAGATATTTAATCGGCTGCATGATCGCTGGTGTATAATAACACGAGATCCCAAAATGTATGGCCTAAAATTTTCACATGCAAATACTATCGCCAAAGATCTCCTTTTCAAAAGAGTGTAGCAATTTTCAGCTTCATCAAGGTTTTCATTGCATAAGATGGGCTCAATACTTTTTCAACTTTCCTGGTCCTAATATACTCCATTGCAAAATCATTGCATCACACATGATTTCAAATTCTCTGTCTAACTGCTTTACCATGACGGAGTTTCAACTAGTCCGGATTTGATTTCTTCAAAAGAATTATGGCAGATTCATCAAAATCGAACTTCTAGTATCTTTCCAAAGAATCTTAATGTTGGTCTAGCAATTTTGAGAAATATCCGATAAATCTTCCGTAAAATCCAAAGATGTCCCGAAACTCTCAATTCCTCGACCGTAGCGGTGGTATCGCATTTCATATAATTGAAACTTTTGCTTGGTTCACTTCTAAATTTCCGTCATAGAATCATGTGTCTCAAAGACACCCCTTTCTCAGAATCCATAAATGACATTTTTCCCAATCTCGTAGCCAGATTCTGTCCTTGCACCTTGAAGTATTGTCCCCAAGTTAAGGTGCACCAAGCCAAAACCTGATCCATACACTCAAATCACCATGAAGATCTCCATAACTTCTTCACTAAATCGTAAAATATGCACATCATGCATTCGAAGGTACCAGAGTAATACACAAAACCAAACAATTTCTAAAAGCAAAAGTACCAAACAAGACAAAAGGTTTTCTTCCCATCCTCGGCGCACTTTAAAATTGTTAGATCCTGAGATCCATCAAGAAAACAAAAGTGGGAGGGTGTCCTGGCCAACCTATCTCTAGCATCCGATTAATGAAAGGCGGGAAAAATGATCCTTTCTGGGTGTTATTAGTTTCAGAGTCAATACACACCCTCCATCCGTATAATTTTAGAATCGCCATTCTTTTCATTTCCGATCGTGGTAAATCCAAATTCAGGGAACCACGTGTACCGCTCACCTCCAAGAACTATCCGATATAGAATAACATATAAAACCCGCATTCAACCAATAAAACTTCTTTGACAACTTCTTTCATCACAGGGTTTAGCCTCCTTGATGCTCAATAGAAGTTTTGCATTATCATTCAGCAATATTTTGTGCATACAAATGGAGGGATCGATACTTTCAGATCCTCACCACCAAGCACAGCTTCTTTGAATTTTTCTCATAATTTTTGTTTTTCTTCAAATTCACCAATGCGCTTGAGATGATGATTGGTTTTCTTTTCGCCTAAGAACTCATATTTCAAAGACCAGGCAATTCTTTCAATATCGATCCTTCGCACTAGTTTCCTCGCCGTGAGTTTTCGCCCCCGGCCGTACATCATTCGATCGCTTGCTGGCACACTAAGGCAACATTTGGGTGAACACACTTCAGATATTGAAAATTCATCTCAATTTCACGATAGAATAGTTGTGAGTTGATTCGTACACGGTAGGGCATCTTTCGAATCAACAATATATATTTATGATTTCCCACGCCGTAGTCAAGCTACCGCAAAGATAGCGGTGTCTAGGGTCGAACAGTGGAATGGCCATCCCACAAACATTCATTAATGTTTGAAAATGGTGAGACTTTGTTTGGATTTTCTCGGATTTGGTTGAAAAAACAGTATTGGTTGTTCAACGATAACCAAATAAATTTTAAACTGGTATGTGAAATGGCAACCTTGGTTGTCAATACTAGTTTGAATGGGGTAATAAAGGTCCTCGGTTATTTCTCAGATTAGGCTAGACACATATAGTCAGTTTCAAAACTGATCTTAATGAGTTAACTAATCCAGAAAACCAATTCCCATTTTGAGTCGAAATCAAATAATACTGTATCTAATGTCCAGTTTATTGAAACTGAAGATTTAACTCATTTGAAATGGCCCAGAATGACATTTCCAGAAGCAATTGCTGCTAAAAGATCACAATTATAAACAACAACTCTTAAAGTACATACATGACTGGGAAGAAAGACATTAAATGGCATTAACCTAGTTTGAAAGTTTGGAATCATAATGCATCTTTACTTATTTAAAGATGAGGACAACTTATAAAGAAATTTCCAAAACTTAAGCTAGCAAACTCTTCCTTCATGGCTTTGAGGTTTAGGTTACATCCTCGAGTTGTCATCCCAAGGTGTCATAAAATGAAATGATATATGAGTGAGAGAAGAGAGTTAAAATAAAACTAAAACTGAATGAAACTTTGTATAAAAATATGCTAGGGTTACAGCCAGAAAACTCACATGATCAATCCCATGTGTGAAATGACAAAAATGCCTAAAATATGAAAATTACAATATAATAAAACAGTAATTAATCAAAACTGTCAGTTGGGAACTGTACCATCAAAATATTGTAATGGGATTTCATTTATAACTCGCTAGCATAAATGAAAACTCATTATGTTAGCCGTAAATTCGCCATATGATAACCACAAAGGAGATGATGAAACAAAATTTCATTATAGAACAAAGAATTTCGCTGATGGCTATGGCAAGGGTATAAAAATCTTGCATAATGAAAATTCGCTTAGGATCATGGAATTTTCTCTCATCATGAATTTTTCAGACTCAGCAGAAAATTCTTAATGCATACAGCTTGTAAATCGCTTCCTCCCGTTGCTTACACCGCATCATCCTTCCATCAATTCCACTTCACATTTTCTTCATTGCAATGAAATCATCAGAATCTCAAGATTCAAGTAACAACTCTGATATCAAACTTAAAATTATTGGTCGAGGCATGCAAACCCGTGAAATTAACAAACAAACTCAAAATGGGATTAATGGTATTAAGTGACCCCGCACATGTCAATCGCTCAATTAATATGATTGCACAAAGCACTTCAAAACCTATCTCAATAGCCCAAAATAGCACCTTTGGGCACACCCCACACCCCCCAACCGACGTTAGTCCCTTTAGCAATGCTAAAACAATAAGGGTATGCATGTCGCTTTTGCAAAAGTGTATATGGTTCAAAAGTGTATGTAATGGATAGGCTCTTTACCTTTAAAATGAACAATTTACACCCGTACGAAACCGACATGAAAGAACAAACCATATAAGAACTAGCTTCTAAGGCATCCGGCCCAAGGAAGCCCACCAACTTCCACCAAAATCTAATTGTTCCTAAGGTAACCAACTTAAGCCACACAAATCGGGCAGTTTTATCTCTCCCCCAACCTAGCTACGCCATAGCTTTAAACTGGGTCGACCAACCTAAACAGGGGACTAGCTACACCTTATATTTCTTTATTTCACCACATTGTAGGTGCAATGCCAAAAACTCGATCACCAAAGTCCAGGTAATCTGGGGTCCACACCGGCTGACTCCCCAACTAATTGGGTTTCAGGCATCAACCCAAAAGGATCACTTGACCACAAACTCTGCAGGCTTCACCCCGGACTCGAATGACTTCGAGAATTAAGCACCTACAACACGCTAAACTCTACCCACCCGTGTAGCGAACACTAAGTCGATGACTCCCAACCAATTAAGGCTTAGGCATCTGCTTGAAGGCTTTCGCCATATACCCCTGACCGTGTTCTGGGTTTCAAGGCAAAGCGCTACGACTTTATTCTTCTTTTCTTCTTTTCTTTTTTCTTTTTGCTTTTTCTTTTCTTTTTTCATTTGAAGACTACATCGTCTTCATACATGGGTAACGCAAACCCATATGGTCGTCAACATATCTAAGGCCTACGGTAAATTGAAAAGAGGTAAATAGCTTCTAAACCTATTGGTACAACTGCGTTCAGCAGGTAATTAGCTGTAGTGGGAATGTTTAAAAGTTGAATATACTGAACTTCACCGACCAAAAACTAAATCATGCAATGGAGCTGTTCTATCATTAAGGTAACAAACTAGGCTTCAATTTTTCAATTCAAGGCAAGAGAAACACAAAATAAGAACAAAAGTGATTCAGAAAAGTGTAAAGCAGAATCAGAATAATGCTATAAAGCTTTGATATAAATCCAAATGGCTAATACATGCTTAATATAGCCAACATAACAAAGTATCACGGGTCATCATTGCTAATACATGAATCCACAAAATGAGTAGCAAATGACAAAGTCGAAAACAAAACATGATAAGATATTCTAACTCTAGCTTTTCCTCCCAACTGTAAAGTATAAACATACGCCTCACCTGATAGGAAAAGCCAGAGAAAGGAGGTGACCACTTACCGCCGTGGTGGTGGATGTGCCGGTGATCCGATGTCGTCATGGGTCACGCCAGGCATGTCCAATGAGGCCGTGGACCGATCTCGGCGTGTGCAGCTCGCTGAGACCGAGGTGGCTCATGATAATGTGAGAAGCATGGCATGGTCGTTTCATAGTGGCCTCTGGCCACAACCGCTGGTCCAATGACGCTGTGTGGTAGCAAGTGGCGCAGATTAAAGATCCATGATGCCAGCAAGCTCCCCGAATCGACCCGAACTTGCTCGAGAATGCCGCTACCGCAGATGAAGGGCCAGCCGCCGTTGCGGGTCAGCGTAAGGAGGTGTGAGAGACGGGAGACCGAGGATAAATCATGAACTCGTCCCTCTCCAATTTACCTCCACCGTGGGACAAGGATCCTCACCCCTGGGGTCCTCTCGCATCTCATCCGCACCTCCTCCCGAACCCGCCGGAGAACAAAGAGACGGCACGGTCAACAGATCGCCTACGGATTGGGACCAGGGGCATCTAATCCTCCTCTCACGCATCTCGTGGAATCCTGGGATGCTCCAGATCTGCCTCCAAGAGTCATGCAGATCAACAAGGGTAAACCTCGCCGAGCCAGCCCTTTCGACGACCCATCCTCAAAGTGCAACAAGGCTACGACCAAATGAGGGATCGAACTTAATCCCTCCGAGATCCCAGATGTGGCCTCAGTACGGCTCCCCGCGCCGAACGAATGCCGCAGCGGAACAAGTAGTCCTGAGCAGTGATCCACAAGAAGCATCTCGAGGTGGAAGTCGCTCCCGAAGAGTATGGGTCCCGGGTCAGAGATTCTAGCGAGACAGCCGACCATCTCCTCTCACATGGCCGCGACCAACTCCGACATCCTCCAGACCGGGCCACCTCACCGCAGCCCAATGTACCGAAATGTCCGCAAATGAGTACTCCTGACGATCGCATTTGTGAATCTGAATCTAGCCGACTCTAAGACTCAGGAAGTCATGGAGTGGTAGAACTGAAGCACCACCCGGGGATAATAGAACTGCCGCGGTGTCATGAACGACAGCAGGGAGTACTGCATGATCAGTCTCATGGAGTCTCTGAACCGGGGGTTAGCGGTCAATGCTAGCACATCGTAATATGTCTCCCCATGGATGTCTCTGTCGTGCAGATCTACATTCCCCGGAATCGAGGTTCCAGTGAACAATGGACGCCTGATCCTCGAGGCCGGCGATAGATGGGGCGATGTGCTCTCCTCTGCTGGGGAAGGTGATAGCTGAGGCCGAGATGTCGAGGACTCCCCGCCCCGATGTCCGTCGCTTGAGGGTCTGCCCTCCACATAGTCTCCGAGGCACGGAAGGGGCCCCGGTCCCATCCTAGTCTCGATATTCATGAATCCCCGAGGCTCGTGATGGCAACCCGGCCTCGCAGTCAGCAGGTAGACCGTGATGAAGGCCCGAAGAATGGACACTGGGTACCGCCGGCGTTCGCTCAACCACCCCAGTTCTGCCAGAATCCACCCCGTGCACGACCATGTCTCGCAAATGAGCCTATAGGCGCAGCAGGCGCATGACTGAAGCCGGCAAAGCGCGTAATCGCGCCACTCGTCGACAGTGGCTCAAAGAACGGATCGCAGCCGGGCGTGGGGCACCTAGATGCGTCTCGTGGCTGGGTGAGAGCGTGGCAAGTCACGGCCAGGCCGTGGCACCCGCGGATCGCGCGGCCGCAGCGGAGACTCGCCAGCAGCGGGGCGTGGCGCTGTACTGTGTGGCCCGACAAATGACCTGAGCGCGGCAGGCGTAAGTGGGAGATAGGGCACTGCATACATGGCAAATACCGGAGAAGGCTATATGAGACTGAAGGGATCAATGGGCTATAAGACCGGGAGCACGGCAGATCAGAGAGGCTCGGGGGTGGGATGCTGACAACGAAATAACGAAATGAAGATGAATGGTTCCCCCCACCCTCCCTTTTTATAACCTGGCAACCTAAGAGTCCAAAAGCCCAAGAGCCACGACATGACCAATTTCGCCGTATCAGAGCTGTAAATTTTTGCCTGAATCGGGTTTCTCGCATAAAAAAAAATCGACGAAGGTGTTGCAAAATGTAAAGCAAAAATAACAATTATTTTTATCATAAACCTAAGAATAAAGGTAAAATAATATTAAAATTAGGCTACTAAAAAGGAAAGTTGCTAAAAATGGCAACTTTGAAAATTGACCAATTTTAAACAAAAACCAAAATTTTTTGAGCTGCAGTTTGGTTTCAGTGGACACCAAACCAGCTCAATTTCACCGATGATCATGGAGGGTCAAGGGAGAGGAGCTCCTAACCCCTAATAGTTGGCTCTCAGACAGAATTCTTCATGCTCGCCTCAGGTTGGGATTTTCTTCTCACCAGTGATTGGGCTGATTATCGACTACAGAGGAATGACTAAAGCATTCAATCCTCCACCAATTGTTTCATTTTCCTTAGCAATTTCGTGAATTTATGGACATTTGGATTCTCTCAGATTCGGGTCAACTGAGCAAATCCCATCGGGCCCCTTGATCACATTTTCACTCAGTCAGGCTTGTTACTCAAGTGAAAATATCGAGCTCCAATGTCATGTTGCCAAATGTGAGTCAGATGACTCCATTTCAGAATTGATGATTGCATCGCGCTGGCCAAAAATGGTCTTCCCGTGATAATTGGCAATACGATCGCCCACTTGCTATCGCTCTCAAGAGTCACACCACAAAGTCTAATCGGGTAAGAGAATTCATTCACCTTTACCAAGACACATCCTCAATCATTCCCTTAGAATCTTCACTCGATCGATCACCAATGACAAAGTGATGCCTGCAGAAGCTCGAGCCTCCCAAACCTAACCGCTATATACCGAGGCGCGCAGGGTTTTACAATCGCCCCCACCCAGCGCGCTAGCTCACTCACGCAAACCCACCAATGTTAATCGATATCGGGGATCTCGATCCTTGTATTCGACCGGTCTGCCTCGATTACGGCATTCGACTTGCTCTGCTAGTGAAGGCTTTCTTTCACTCCTAACCTTTCGACCGTGGTACGTGTCTTTAAGAACTCAGATGCTGGGACCTCGCTTAATCATGTCAAGGCGTTGAATATTCACCTTCACTCGCTTTAGCACTCCCAAATTTCATCTGCCTGGGATTTTTTCTCGCTCTCGTAGTTGCGTAGGGAAATGGAGGGGCATGCTTTTCACTGGATCTTCACCGATTATTCCTTCGTGCTCACCCTTTCTCGTGATGTTTCTTCAGCTATGGGCACCGGTTGTTTATCTCTTTGCCACTCGCAGTGATGATACTTTCACTTCATCTATCCTCGACCAGCCGGACGAACCTACCTCATGGACTCCTTTGATTTGGCAATGTTTGGGAAGGGACCTTCCTCTCCCGTACTCCAGCTACAGTTGTTGGATCTTTGTGATTGAATACCGTAGGTTATCAATTTTCTGGACATGCTCTCAAGCCCATCTATTCTTTTTGCTCAATGTACTTTCTACAAAGACAATTCTTGCGCTAATCAGACGCTGATCCCCTGTTTCTTCCACAAAATTCGCCTACCACCTTCTCAAATTCAATATAGCTTGCTCAATGTGGAGAAGACGATGATGATGGCTGTGGTTGAAATGAGGAACCAACCGTTGTTTTAGCACCAAAGTACATAAAAGGTGGGACAGTCGGCAGGGAGGTTGTGTGTGGTGATTCTCCAATCGAATTGCACGTATTACCGTATGGGGCATTAGGTTGTGGCTTGTATTGGCCCACTGCATTAGCATGTTCGACATCAAACTTCCACCGAGGGACATTCTGATAGTTGTTCTCCGGGTCGGACTGTAATGAACAATTGATGCATGATCAAGCCCATAAAGATTTTCTTCGCCATCGCCCATCATATAGTTTTTTCCTTCCGCCACTTCAGCCGAAGCCAGATATTCTGCGGTTTACTCAGATTCAGTGACAAACGTCTCTTCATAGAGTCATACTTCATTCTTCAGCTCCTCGATTCGGTCACCATCCTGGGGCCTTCCTGGAAATTTGTAAAACACAATTCAAGAACCATGGTCATTTCGATTTCGCTTGCACCACTCCCACTATATTTTTTAGCAGCTTGCTCATGGCAAAGGACATACCATTATAGAAACTAGATCACCGCATCCATATGCATCAAACCATGGTGTGGGACATGCATTGATGGTCTCATGAACCTCTCCCAACACCGATAGAATTTCATCAGTCAGCCGAGTATGTAGATCCTCGTCTTCAAACTGCTATTCTGCCGAATCAAGAATTCTTCTTCAAATCGCCAAGTTCAGGCTCCATAATCTCAATTGTCTCACCAGTAACTGAGCCATATTTGGCTTGTCCTTTCGAGGGTTAACTGAATGCCTTCAACTTCAACACAATTCCATACTTGCTATACCTCCTCCAAAAAGGTGCATACTAAAATCCCAGATGAATATGGATTTTTCATTCCATACCAAAGAAATGGGAAGCAAATACTAGGTGGTCTTCATCATACATCCCCTAGAGGTATGATGGCAGAGCACTAACTCCTGTGGAGGGTATGATCCTCATCGACCAGAGATGGATTCATAGGGGGTGTCATTACTTGCTGTTCTAGAGGATCCATTTAGTCACCGTGCACACGATTTCACAAATTTGCTCAACCGGTGCACCTACTCTTTGCATTCATTCTGAGATCTTCCATCTGTCAAAGATAAACACCGTTACAAAATGAAACAAAAACAAAGAACACAAACAAAGTTTCAAGTTAAAAAGGTCAAGAGCACACCAAACAAAAAACACAATCTATAAAATAATAAAACAAAGGCAAGAATCATGAAGAAACTTGTGCCTCCCACACTAAATTCAAAAGGACCTAGTTGTCACCACCGCAAATGGATTACAGCAAAGATTCAACTCATCATTCAAGAAGTTCGCACCATCCCCACACGCCATATTTGATTCGTACACTAAGATAGGGGTGATCCTAATCAACACATTGTTTCCTATATTCACCGTCTAGTCAAGTACAGAAGCGGCTCAGAAGGTCGAACACTGGGATGCTTAGTTCATCCCAACATTCTGATTAACACTGAAAAATATAGAGGACTTGTTTGGATTTTCTGATTTGGTCAAAAATAAGTGAGTCGTGTTGTTCATCTGATAACTAAATAGCTTAAATCGAAGCGTGAAATGGCAACCTTGGAAAGGTTTGGGTCACGCCAGCTGGTGGGCAGGGGGTATTAAAGGTATGTTCCCGGGTTATTTCTCATATTAGCTGTTAATGATATAATAAAGCCAAACCGATCTTTGGTTTAGCTTATAAACCAGAACCCTTTCTAGAACCAATTCCATTCCGAAATAAATCAAATACGCCAGAATCTGTCGTCCTATCTGGGCTTTGAAACCCTAGCATTTTTAACCTCATTTCAATGGTCTGTAAACATATCTGATAACGTTCGCTGCATCACTATTAAGAAATAATCGAACCCTAAAGTACATGGTAAAATGAATTCAAAAGGAGAAAGACATTGAAACAGACATTAAACCTTGCGCTTTGGAAAGTTCAACTGCAATGCAGACTAGATTATCGAAAGCATGAGACAACCTCAGAAGAGCGCCCCAAAACCAAGCTAGCAACTCCTCTTCAAGGCTTCTGGTGGCTTAGCTATAAGCATCCCTTGAGTTGTCATTCCATGTGTGCCTGGCAGCCGAGAAAGTCAGAGAGAGAAAGAGGAGAGAGAAGAGAGCAAAATAAACCTAAAAACTGAAGTCGAAAGGAAACTTGCATAAAAAATGGAAAAGAGGGGTTATAAAAGTTGTAGGGGAGCTTTGTTATAGCTACAACTCAAGGTAGAAATGATAAAAATGCCTAAAATATGAAATACCAATAGGGACAAAAACAAATAATCAAAACTATTTTCATAACTAGAACTCAAAATATAGGGAATTTCTCATGAAGATAGCCAAATTCACAAGATAGTTAATCAAAATTTTAAGATGAATGCGCATCACTTTCGCGAAGAAGAATTTCTAGCTAGCTAGAGTACTTTGTAGCATGGCAGTGATTTATGGCTTTTCGCTATATGATTGCTAAATTTTCGCATCCCACGTAAATTTCGCAATGCACAATTAAAAACTGGGCTTCCTCCCGTTGCCACTACATCATCCTTCCATCAATTCCACTCACATTTCTTCATTTTGCTGATGAAATCATCGTGAATCCTCAAAGAGATTCAAAGACTCAACTTGATCAAACTTGAAATTATTACCGAGGCATGCAAAAACCTGCAAAATTACCAAAACAAACTCGGGTAAATGGGATCATGGTGTACTAAGTGACTCCGCACATGTCAATTGGCTCAATTAATATGATTAGTGCCAAAAAGCACTCAAACCTATCTCTTGAATAGGCTCAAAATAGCACTTTGGGCACTAATCAAGAGTACAAATGAACTAACTCAACACCGAGAAGACTATTGTTTTCTTACCGCCATACAACTTTTTGCACTTACATCGTGATGTTCCAAACTCCTATTAAGACAAAGTGCAATCGCTTCATTCCCACCCTTAGTGTCAGTTCACCTTTCTACACATCTATCGTTGTCGCCCGGGGCTTGCTACAAAGGTCTTCTTAGCAAAGAAAGAACTGTGTCTTCCTCCATCTTCATAATAACAAAATCCATGTGGAAGATGAATTTTCCCACCTCGATGCTACACATCTTCAAGAACACCTTCTAGTTGTGCTATTGTTCCTGTCACCATTTGTAATGTAATTAAGCCGTCAGTAAAAGCCCCCAAAAATCGCTTCTTGCACCACCGATAAGAGGCATCAATTTATACTAGCAATCAATCACATAAAGCCTTTTTTGAATTCATATATATTTCCTATGGAGCAAGGGATGGGTGAAGTCTCATCAGGTCCTCATTTTACCTGGGAGCTTATTGATAACCGTAGATCGCAGTAAACAAGTCTACCACCTTCCGCCTATTTTCCTTTTCGCTTCGCATCTCCTTCGAAATTTCAGATAAGTAGCATTTGGTTGATTACCTCTCGCAATGGGATATTGATTTCTATTTTCTGAAAATGTCCAAGAATCTAGAAACCGCTCTTCCCTTTTGCCAAGCCTGTGGAAATGGTATTGTAGGTGCATAAGCCGGTACTCTCTCCCATGTTTCGCTCACTCAGTTCCTTCAGCCGTTCAAATCGTATGCTCTTCTTCTTTCCTTCCGCTTCCTTTGCTCTGCCTCATTTCTTTCTTTCCTTTCTTTCTTGTTGTTGTTGCCCACTTCTTTCCCACTTAACCGAACCGCCATGCAGTCCTTGATTCTGAGTGTCACTACAGGAATGTACCCTTACTCGATTTGGCATATTAAGGGCCACCGCCTGTGTCTCCAAGTTTTCAAACGAGGCACTTGTATTCTTCAAATACTGTGCACGACTTGAAAGCTTCCAAGTCGACGCTCGTTCATGGAAGTGTATAAGCTCCTCGTTGTCCCCATGAACCGCAAAGATTTTGTTCTTTCAAACGGTTAAGTCCTCCTATGACTCGATAGTCATTTCGCTCACCTCCTTGATGCTACTGCTGGAACCTTGGTGGCTGTTGATATCCCTGTTGAGGATTATGTCCATGCCTTGGGCCTTGTAATGCCCCTCCACCATATGAGAAATTCGCATTTAATTTCAAAGGCCGGACTGTAATGTGTGGGCAAGTTAGACGGCTTGAAATGGTAGTTCTTTGTTCATTCATACTTAGCCTCCCTCAACCTCATAAGCGTCCTCTCTTTGGTATTTCGTATACACTTTCATTGCTTTCATTTTCCACTGCCCTCATTTCACAGAGCGTTGTGCATTTTTCTCTCCTGTTTGTCCATCCTGTGCATGATGGCATCTAACTTTTGCCTCCATGGCTGTCATATTTTACATACGCCCATAACCCTTTTCCTCTCGTTTATTACCCTGAAAACTCAGATGGAGTTTATATTGCACTTGATGTCTTCTATCAGATCCCTTAGCCTTCAAGACTTTTTCTTTTCAATGCTCTACGCATGAAGCATCGATAATGCCTTTAGATGTAATATTTAAGGCATGACACTATATCCATCCTGGCTTTAAATCAATTCCATGCATAGGGCACCTCTTCAACAACCTCTGAATTTCCTCCTGTGCTATATATATAAAGCTCTCATTTTCCCTGGCTTCGAACACTATTATCTCTTCTCTCCGAGGTGAGAGACGGGGGGAAAGAACCCGCCTCAAGTATAAAGTTTCTACCAACTCTTCCCAAGTTTCAACAGAACCATATGGTAATGATTCATACCATTGGTCGCTATATCTCTTAAGGAAAATGGGGAAGAGACAGCTTTATCAACCTCTGGCTCACACCATTTAACTTCACTCAGATTCACATCCCGAAATCTACCCAAGTGCTCTGGGTCTCTGGGTGGCTAATGAACCGATGCCGCCGCACCATTGCTATTAAAGCCGGCTTGAATTAAAGCTATTTGCATCCACAAGAGGTCGTCTGATTGTAGAATATTCTTCCTGAATGATAGGCCTTAAATCCTCCCATCAGGTCGGAATGTGAGGCCTTCTGTCGCCTCGCTTCCTCCTGTCTGTCATCTATGTTCTCATCTCGCTATAGCCGCTGCTCCTCTCGCTTCTTTAGTCTTTCTTAAACTGAGTGTTCTTTCCAATTCAAGCAGTCTCAGCCGGCAAATGTGTCCGAATCTTGTTTCCTATGCATTAAAGGATTTCTTGAAATTGAAACACACTCGACACAGATTACCAAACTTAAAAGAATATTTTCAACATGGCTTGTTAAAGAAGATCGCGGTTGGTATAGCCACGCTTGTAAAGTTGTTTTTGTTCTTTCTTTTATAAAATGCCCAAATTAGCATTTTCCTCTTTGTTAGAATATTGATCTATTTAATCCTTTCAATCCCTAACGGTGCCATAAAACTTGTCTTCGTCTTTTCATATGTGACTAAAACCTCAAATGTGCATAGTTACAAGAACCTTACACTTCTCTTGCACCCATGTCACTTTGGATAAATTTTCTTAATTAAATAAATCTGTCTTGATGTTTAGGATTTTAAAATTGGGTTTAGTCTATGACACTGCAAGTGCACAGGTCAGGTGAAAACCGAACAAGTCCGTATCATTCCCACGTAGATTGACATGAATTAGAGATCATACCCTAACTACTAAAGTTCTATGCCATTTGACTAAAAGACTTGATACGAAATTCCCATCTACCAGATAATAAATCCTCGCAGACTAACTAAAACGAAATTGATGTAATATGAAATAAACTACAAAATTAAGAACTAAATACACGGATCTAACTGTCTCCTCGTTAACAGCATCATAGAACAGAGACAGGAAGAAACAAATAATTCCCGCATGAAAGTACATTACTTCTATTGTATCGATGGATCTCGATTTGTCCAAGATTGCCTAAATGTTGCGCTTGGATTTCCATTCACCGGTTAGAAACTTCATTTCTCGAAATCAAGTTCTACCTAGTTACTTGTATTTATGCTTTTCTTGCAAGATTTGGATATTTTCCTTTCTCAATACTTCACACCCATTTCTTGATGACTACAGATCTTTTGCTTTCCTTCTCAAGATTTTAGAAAAAGTTCTACAACTTAACTGGTGGCTCATCATTCAGATCTATTGGTTCGTCCTTTCCCTTGATTAGATATAAGCTAACACAGGGTTGGGAACTTCCCTTTAGATTAAGGTGAACTCAGATTATTTATATTGTTAAATACCCCATCCAACTTCACTATGAGCGAATGGGGATTTATCAAAATTAACTTTTCGTGAGCTCAGCTCATCACTTTGCGCCTAACATACCTAGAAAAGAATGCTCAGCCAGAATTCCATCTCGTGTCACGCAGAGGGAGACCAATCGTAGAGCAAGATACATTCCTCAAAATGGTATTCTGACTACCATTGGGAACTTATCAATTTAAAAACAACACTAAATCACTACCCAAATAACGTCTCTAGATTTTTTTAAAGACTCCAGAACTAACTATAATTCAATTCCAGCAGAACTGTATTCCAAATTACTGCATTGAGATCAAAGAAATGGAGCACCGATCACGTACAACCACCATAATCGCAACGAACCGAAAAATGAACTCCAAAAATTTTTCTAGATTTCATATAACCAGCAAAGAATTTTAAGAAGAAAATAACATAAATAACAAATTTAGTTTCAATCGCTTCGTACGCTAAAGGTAAGTAGATCCAGAAAAGAATTAAAAATAAAAAAAAATAATAAAAATAAAGAAAATTTTACTCTAAACTATACATTGAGTTCCTCTTCGCTCTCTTTTCTCTCGGGTAGTGAAGACTAAGCTATTTTACTATTCTAACAACACCGTTCATTTATACCGTGGAAAAGAAATTAGGTCGAATCCCAAAAACTCCGTGGAATTTCCAAAAGAAAGCCCAATTATCGTTCTAGGTCGCGACCCGCTTGATGTCGCGATATGGATTTCCCTGTTTACCTTTTGTTCGCCGCGACCTTGTTGCTCTCAAGTAATCACCAAATTCTTGTCACGCCGATTAATGGTCACGACATCGCTCAGAGTCACCTAATCTTGTTGGCCTGGGCAGAGCCAAGAGTTGACGTCGCGACTATGGTTTCTCGTCACGCGACGCGTCTTTTCTCTTCTCGCTTCTAAGTCACGCACTATCAATCGCACAAATTCGCTGCTACAGACGCTGCGATCAGCCAGGCTGCACCACATCGCTTGTAGTATCGACTTCAGGTCGTGACTTTCTTTTTCTGGTTGCGACCTTGTTGGTGGTCTTCTCTCATTTTCCAGGTGGTTTCAAGGTAAATTTAAGTCACAACCCGAAGGTGATGATGTCGCAATCCTCTTTCGAGCACTATTTCTTCCTCGTCAAGTAACCTCAATTTGTTGCAACCAATTTCCCTTTCTCTCAAACTACGTCCCGTGGTAATTCACAGAGATGTCGACCTCATGTTATTGTTCTTTTTCTGGTTGCATAGAACCCAATTGCTCAAAAGTAGTTGCACTGGATTTCGCTTTCAGCTTCTTCTTCTCAGTTGCGAATTCGAATGAGTGGTCACGACATCGCTTGTGGTCTTTGATTAATAAATGGTCGTGAATCATTCGGGCAAGGAATTCGTTTGGCTTTCGCTCAGGCAGACCTCCTTTTGTTCTTCACCTTAATTTGGTTGCAACTTCAATCTTCCTGTTGAGACTCCAGTTCCAGTTTTCATGTCACGACCTCAACAGCACGTCGTGACCTCAAATGGAGCCCCTTATTTAAAAAACTACCAGAACCTCGTTTTCAAGTAGAGATTTCTCACATTTACTGACGGATCCACGCTCATGGCACGATTGACATTGCAACCCTGTAGCTTATTCAATCAAGGCTGCGACATTAGAGTGGTGTCGCGATCGAAGATTCTACTTTGAATATTTCCTTTAGTCTCAACCACACTTCCTTTGTCGCAACCTCTTTCACTTGTTGCTTTGGTAATTCTGGTTGCAAACTTAACTTCAAGTTACGACTTCATTTGAATAAGCCTTCTATTTCTTCTTCAAGGTCAGGTCCCGCCGATAAACAACCTAGAATTAATCGGAACAGTCAAATTATCGCAACTCGACTCTCTCAGTCGCGACTTCATTTTCAAGCATAGCCGCATCTCTTCCTCGGTTTCTTGTTTCGATTTTCGTCATGTATTTTTTCACAAAATTAATACTTCCGAGTAAAATATCCACATTTCTGCATATGAATTAACAATTATCTTGTAATATGCTCAGAAAAATGGATTAAAATCGATAGATGAGCTGACTCATCAATATCACCGACTCCATTTGATCTCCCGTCTGTTTCTATCAGAGGAAAGTTTAATGCATAGAAGATCAAAAGCATTCATCTCACTTATTGAAATTGAGAGAAATCCCAAAAGAATTCGAGAATAGTCACTGTGTGGCCGAATCCAAAAATATGCATGTAAATTAGAGAGATATCATGTGTTATTCGTAAGAAGAAGGCGTAGAGACCCTCCTCAAAGGCCTAACACTATGGAGGAATTTTGGAGACCTATTATCTAAAAGGAGTACTCAACTGTGAGACAACCTTCCATTGAAGCAAACAATTTTGAGTTGAAGCCATCTTTGATCACTATGGTGCAACAACATCAGTTCACAGGCCACCCTTTTGAAGATCCCAATGAGCACCTAAGGAGATTCATGAGGATGGCAAACACAGTCAAGCTGAATGGGGTGAGACCAGATGTGATCAAGCTTCAACTCTTCCCATTTTCATTAAGAGACGTGGTAGCAACCTGGTTTGACTCACTGCCAGTGGGATCAGCGAACACCTGGGAAGAACTGGTGGAGGCATACATGAGTATATATCTTTCCTCCACCACCGTGAGAGAAGACGAGAAACAATTGTCTTCGCCAGTGGGGAAGATGAGAGTCTCTGTTGTCACATGGGAGACTAAAAGATTTCACAAAAGATGTCTATGCATGGAATAATATACTTGACAACTCGGGATGAATATTTTCTATCATGCTATGAATTATGCTCTAAGGGTATAATCCATGCATCCCGTCGTGGAGCTTTAAAAGTTAAAGAAGTGTGGAAGAGGCAAGTGGAACTAATCAAGACCTTGCCAAATGCAATTACAAGGCTCTGGTCTCAAGCCTGTGCAGCAAAGAAGCAGTCGAAGGAAATGGTCTTACTGGGCTTGATAGAATGACAAAAACTATAGAAGCAAAACTCGGGAAGTGAGTATTGAACAAACTCGGAAGCAGAAAGAAGAATGCACACCGCACAAGGAAGGAGCAAGTGGAAGAAAGAATTGTTGAGAAGTTGAAGTGTCGAGGGACTTGTTAATGAAGAGTTCTACTGGTCGAGTGAGGCCAGTATATGAATGAGTAAAGAAGTTATCACTTCCAAGCCTAACCCCAACTTACCTCACATTATACACTGGAAGACTAAGGAACTATGAAAACTTTTCATATTATGAGAGCGACAAGAAGGGCATGTGACTTGGACAGAATTACTAAAGAAGCCTATGCTAAACCCAAAAAGTCCAAGAATACAAGGTAGAGGACAATGAGAGAGTATCAAGGCTTCTAAAAGACTCAACTTTGAAGAACAGATGCAAATTTATAAAAGATATATTGAGCAAAAAGGAAGATTATCGAGGAAGGATAAGTGAGCTTCCATCAGCAAACTGCAGCGTGGATACGAAAACTTTACTAGAGAAAAGGCAGGATCCAGGCAGCTTCACTACACCATACAAGATTGGGGATGCTGATATGGGTAAAGAATTGTGTTATTCTGGAGCTAGCATCAACTTGATGCCTATGTGTGTTGCTCAAAGATTAAGTTTGGGGCAGCTCACTCCCACAACCATTACTCTACAGATGGCGAGTGCAAAACATTGCTCATCTCAGGCCATCTTGAAGATGTGTTTATCAAAATGGGGAATTTGTCTTTTCCAAAGGACTTCATGGCCATTGATATGAAGGAAGAGAAACAAATCCCACCGGCCAGAAGACCATTCTTAGTAAATGTGGGTAGCACTCATTGATGGTGCGGGAATCGATCACTGTGGTCGAGATGAAGTAAGTACTTCAATCTCAATCATAACCCTAAACAACCATAACTTAGTAAGGCTAATCGTGAAATTGTGAAACAAAAATTATTCGCTTCCGACCAATGTTGTAATTTTCGTAATCTAATGAATGAGAATGAGATGAATTTCCATATCTTGAGCTCTTAGTTGGAAAGCTCTAACTCCAATTTTAAATAAAGATTCAAGATTTATTGGAGAAATAAGCAAAGTTCTAGTGAAGCAGAAGAAAAAGTTGCAAAAAGAGAACAAAAGTTTAGAGGGTTTGATATTAAGAAAATTGCCTAAACACTCAGCATGCCTTTTGCAACTAGAAAAGAGGAAAGCTCAAGTATCATTTCAGCCGGATTAACTAGGCCGGGAAGAGCAAAACCGGCCGGAAACTCTCGTAAAATATAAAGAAGCAACAGCTCGGGTCTATGAAGATTCAGCGAACTGGCCCTCAATATGTATGCACAAGATCTCACTGAGGAGAATGCTAGAACTTCAGAGAGCATTAGAGGAGAGATCGAATTCAATAATGGTTAAGAATTAAAGAAGTGTCAAATGGCTAAATGCGTGCTTTATATATGCACCTCAAACACTGGTGAGCCCAAGACATGTAGTTACAAAGAAAGTGAGGATTCACCGTGATCGAAATGAGAAGAATGAAATTCGATTCCATAAGAACCGCGTTAGGATGTGACGGAGAGTGTATGTTCATGAAACTCAACACCGCTACCGTAAAGGACCATTATCCTCTACCTTCATCACCAAATGTTGGGACAAAGTAGCAAGGCAAATTCCGGCCATTTTTTCTCGGCGGATATTCTGCTATAACCGTATTTGCAATATCCCCGAGGATCGTGAGGAAACAACATTTACATGTCCCGTTATGACACCTTGCCTTAGCGATGCCAGCCTGAATTATGTAATGCTCCTCGCCACCTTCAAAGATGTATGATGTTTATATTTTCGACTGCGGAATAGCTATGAAAATCTTCATGGATGACTTCTCAAAGATATGGATCTAGTTTCCTGAAGATTGTTCAAAATCCTAGAAACAAGACTCAAAGGTGCCAAGACAAGAATCTAGCTTTGAATTGGGAAAAATGCCATTGCATGGTAACTGAAGGTATTGCTTTGGGGCACAAGATTTATGCTGCTGAATAGGAAGTAGACCAAGCAAAGATTGTTGTTATACAAACTCTCATGCCACCCACAACAAGTGAAGGAATAAGAAGCCTCAGACATGCTAGATTTACGTAAGATTCATCAAATATTTTTCAAAAATTCCAAACCATCAGGTAGACCATTGGAAAAAGATGCAAAATTTGATTTTGATGAATCATGCAGATCTCGTGATTGAGGAAATCAAATTCAGATAGTATCGGGCCCCATTATGTTGAAACCTAAATGTGAGCAATGAATTTGAAATTATGTGTGATGCCACGTTGATTATGCAAATGAGCCGGGATTGGGACAGAGAACTCGAAAGATATTCATGTCAGTATACTATGCCAAAGAAACCTTCACCGAGGCACAAGATAACTACTTTCCTACCATGAAGGAGATGCCGGCAATGGTGTTTGATCAGAAAAATTGGGCAGCCTTATATATCGGGTTCCTATGTCGCGTGATACACACCTATCATATGCCGCAATTAAATATCTAAATGGCAGCAGCATGCTGCCAAGACTGATCAGTGGGTGCTAATGCTGCAAGAGTTTGATCTTCGATCGGCGAAAGGGTGCGGACAATGTGATAGCATCACTGTTTAGATTGGAGAGAATAGCCGGAATGCGTAAAAGGAATAGTAGATAAAGGTACTTTCCGATGAGCAATTATTTATGTTATCGCAGACAAACACCCCGGTATGCGTGATATTATGAATTACTAATTAAGGAGTCATGCTATTTGATTCGCTACTACAGAGGAGGAAATTAAGAACTAATTGCAGATTGTATATATGGGATGACCCACTACTTTATAGAAGAGGAGTAGATATGATCATAAAGAGATGTGTTCCAAAAACAGAACAAGGTAGTATTATGGAGAAATGTCATGCATCACCATATGAAGGACACTTTGCGGTGATAAGATCAGAAGACCAGAAATTTCAATTTCTAAAAGGACAAAATCGTAATTTTGACATAAAATGGTAATTTCGTTAAAAATCCGTGAATTAATTTCTAGATCTTGATGGAAAATCCGGGATCATACCGTTGGAATCGCCTTCGTGAAATCTAATTGGCACGAGAAATTTCATAATTTTCCGAGACGGAGTTCCAAGACGCTTCGAGGCATCACGTCGCGTCAGAACCGATTGACGACGAAAGGCGTTAGATAGCATGTACTCGCAAAATTATAAGTGGTATGGAGAGAGAAATAACAGAAATGGATGATCGGCGTAGTCACGAACATCAACCGTAAAAGAGGGACATAAAAATGGGCATTATATAAATCTTCGATTTTAAAGGACTAAATGACTTAAATAGCTAATAGTACTCCATCTTCTCCATTTAGCAAAAAATAGAAAAACGAGAGGATTTTGGGGGAGATGCAGCTGTTTTCGGGTAGCTTTGTATAGTGGTGCTTTCAAGATCCCGAAATCTCGATCACGGAGCTGAACAGCCATATAAAAAACGCTCTACGCGGAACAGTTAGCCGCGGTGGACTTCTAGATTTCATGAAGCCTCGACAAACCTCGAGGCAGATTTTCTCCCTACTTAAGTGGCTCCATTTTTAGTACTCTTTTCAAATGTTCAGTTGACGGGAGGCCATTAAAATGCTTTTGATCGTGTCCTAAACATCGAGATCGACTCAATATATGTAAAAAGTCAGCTCAAAATGGAGTGCCTTTGCGACGTCTACGCCGGATGGGTATGAACTCAGGTGTTCGTGTTAATCATGTTGATTGGAAATCGGGGCCTGAAGCGGTTTCTGGTGAAAAATGCCGTTCGTACAAAGTGAACCGATGAATGAATAAGTGTTTGACAACCAGAAACTAGTGGTTTTACCGTTCTAGAATGGACCGAAAATGTATTGGGAAAATATGCTTTATTTCGGCACCGAATCGACCGTTTTGTTTGTATATTAGCCCAAGTGAGCTAATTTTGATGTCAATGGGTAAATGCATAACATGTTGTGTGATTTAAAGTTTTATGTAACATATTCATGATATATATTTGCATGTGGTTTAAACTCGTATTGAATTAAGTGGCTACATAGATTATATGCACTACAACATCCTAGACTATAGAGCGCGGTATGGTATAAGTCTAAAATGTTATGATCTGAGGGTAGTTCAAACCAAAAATATCAATCAATGAGCGCCCAATTGATATTCATCTGAGGGTAGTCCATTAAAATGTAACTTATATATCAATCGGCCTGAGCTACCAATCGATATATATACATCTTTGAGGGTTGTCCACTAATAAAATAACAATTCTCATACAAGGCTTAGCGAGCGGAGAGAGCTTCCGTGAGGACTCTGTCCGAAGGTCATGTAGACATTCAAGTAGGATCATGCATTTGTTTCGAATGTGTGTTTAAATTGAACATTGCAATCGCACTCTAGCATGAGTACCATTTGTGTGCGATTCTCCTTAATGAGCTTACTCACCCCGCCGTGGATCCCCTTTATTTTACAAAGTGTGAAGTTGCATGTATGTGGGACTAGGTCATTCCTGTAGGTCAGAGTTTTGAAGAAAGCCGAGTGTGGCTTTTATGCTCTTCACATGTATTAGAATTTTGGTGAATTTAATATATGTGTTGTATAAGAGCCTATTTACTAACTCTTAACTACTGATACTGCCGATATGTTAACGGATATTGTTTGCATTTGGCCCAGAGTCGCTTTCTTAAACCGCAAAGCTTGTTATCCCTGGATTATATTGACCGCTTAGGGACATGTTTACATGTGTACTGTGGTTTCGGGTAGAGCTCCCGCGTGCTGAGACTCGCCTCACTGCTGGTACTCCAACCCGACACCCACCGTGTTCCACAAGCCGACTGGCAAATAACTGACCTCCTGTTTGGGCGTCACAAAGACAACCTAGAAAATTATTCAATTAGGATTTTATTGGCCTACTCTATTCAAAGACTGTTTTGAATGGGTGAAACATTGTGATGCTTGTTAGAGAATGGGAAACTTAAGTAGAAGAAATGAAATGCCCCTATAAGGAATTCTGGTGGTGCAGATTTTTTATGTATGGGGAATAGACTTTATGTGACCTTTTCCATCATCATTTGGAAATATATACATCCTCCTAGTTGTGGATTATGAGTCCAAATGGGTGGAGGCAACAAATATCTCCTTAAATGATGCCATCACAAAGGGTCGGGGTTTATACAAAGAAACATTTTGAGCGCATTCGAGCACTCAACAATCATCATTGATGAGGGAAGCCATTTTGCAAAACTCATGAGCAAATATGGAATCAAACATCTAATGAGATTGGCTTATCATCCTCAATCAAATGGACAAGCTAAAATTTCCAATAGAGAAGTCAAGAAAAATGTCCAAATTAGCATTTATCTCTTTTGTCAGAATATTGATTTTTAAATTCCTTTGATCCCCAGTAACGGCGCCAAAAACTTGTTGACCGTTTTCTCTCTCTCTCTCTCTCGCTCTATCTCTTTCTCTCTCTCTCTCTCTCTCTCTCTCTCTCTCTCTATATATATATATCAAATATCTGGTATTCTTACCAAAGGACTATTATCTAATCCCCAATAAAGACATCAAAAACTTGTTGACCAAAATAGAACATGTGTGCTCATAATAATAATGATTTGTCATTGAATTCATCAAGAGGATTGGTCAAAATACCGCAAGTGCATAGGTCGCACAGTAATAAAAGTGGACTTCAAGTCCGATATCATTCACGTAGATTAAAAAAAGAATTTAAAGTTCAACTACCCAATTACTCTCTCAAGTTCCACACATTTGAACCTATTTCGTATAATTCTTCGCAACCTAACTAAAATTCATCATAAATTTCTACATCTATAATGAAAAGGAAAATTTAAAATCCTAGACTTAACCGGATCAACTAGATTCTCGTTGAGGTGCAGACACCGATTAATATTGCGGAAATTATCAATTCATGCAATATAATTTAATTATATTCTTTCATGAATTGGAATATGAAAATGTCAAGGGGTAAGGTAGTATAGTTTGGATTTCTCCCTTAACCATACATTTCACTGATTAGAGAGTCATGTTCATTTTTGAAGCATGTATCTTACCAATTACTTGTAATAAGCTTTTCTTTGTAAGATCTGGGCATTTTTCTTTTCAATACTTCATACCCATTTCTTATGACTGCATTTCTTGGCTTCCAAGACAAAAATATTCACAATTCTACAAGACGGATGATGTCTCATCCTTACATCTCTTAAGAGTTCTCTTCCCACTAGATCTAAGCTAACACAGGATCAAGATCATTCCTCAAGACCAAGGAGAAATCTCTAATTGATAAATCCATCAACTAATTCTTAAACCATGAGTAAATTGATGATTGATCTAAGTAATCTTTTAGAGCTTATTAGTTCTTCAATAATAGTCTAGCATACCCCTAAATAATGCATCCATGCTCTCAGGAATCTCCAACTTTGTGTCACTCATAAGGCCTCCCCGAAATCGCAGCCAGACAATGTAGTCCCAATGGGCAGGTTACTAATGTTGGGAACAATACACTTCATAAACAACATCATTCAAATAAATTCCAAATTATGAGTCCAAAAATCTCTTTCTAATTTTGCAGGAAAGACCATAACTATCATCGATCTTTTCCGTGCCAGGTTAGGATTTTAAAATGAATCTCAATAAACTACGCAAATACCGATCAAGAAATTTCCAATGCAATCGTACTAATGCAGAAGAAATAAATCAACTTTTCTCTGACTGGCGAATTCAAACAGTAATCAAAATTGATTTTCAACAAAATAGCTCAACTTCGCAACTTTTGAATAATTCATTGTTTCAAGTCCAGGAAACGAATTGAAATCATATGCTAATCTAATCTACGAAGAAAAGAAAAAAAAAGAAAAAAAAAGGAAAGAAAAATAAAATAAAGAAAATAGCACACAAAGAGTCCCCAACTCCTGGGGATTTCGCCAAGTTTCAATGACTGATCGCTCAAGCCTCAAATGTTTCTATTTATGAGCCCCAGAAGTTCGGGTCCTGCAAAAATCTGCGGCTACATTGTGAATCCCCAAAATTTCGCCCAGACCGCATTCGTCATGACCAAAGTGTCATTACTTACGAGTTCAACAATTCTTTGTTGCGCCATTTCAGAAGCAAAGATTATGTCATGACACGCTTTTATTTCTTCAATAGTTTTTCGTCGACAAAGTCTCTATCAAGACAGACTTTCTTTCGTCGCTAACACTTCGTCCCGCAGCGTCTGGCCGCTCATTCCATTCTAAGGTTGCACACTCTCACGCAGATCATCGGAAAATTTATGTTGCGACACTAACAATTGTGTTGCGACATTGTTTTATCGGCAGTTTTCTTTCAAAATCAGGTCGACCCGCTTTTCATGTCGCACAAAGATTCGCCGGGTTCTCGTTGCAACAATGCCAGATTACAACAACTCTATCGCAATCTCAAGAAGTCTCCGCCATGATGAAATTCGGCTTCACTTAACCTGATTATACAGAGCTTCATTGTATGTCAGACATAGTTCATTGGTGTTGTATGCTCTTCGTCGCGACCTGGTTTTTACGTCGAGACGCGATTTTTTCCTTCCAACACCCGTGTCACACCCAAGCCATACGCGACAATACTTCTCTTCCTTGTGTTAGAATCTTTGTCGCGAGATGGAAAAGTCTATCATGACCTTGTTCATATGTGTTTAGCTTATTTCTGTGTCGCGACCTTAATATCTATGTCGCGACATCAAAACTTCCTTTTAGCTTGAAGTATGTCGCAACATGGAACTCTTTGCGGTCGCGAACCGTGCCGCCACTAAGTCGCGATCTCGCTTCGAGACTTCATTTCCGCCAGACCGTAAACCTTGTCTTCTAAGACGCGACATTCATCTCTTATCGCAACAGACTTCTTCTATAGCGCCTCAATAAAGTTTCTAAGTTACAATAATCGCTAAATATGACAGAGAAATTTTAGATCTCGTGGCTACGCAGGTGATCCGACCAACAAAATTTAGACCTATATTCCTCCCACCGCCAGAGTCGCTACTGCGCATAGCGGTCTAGGATCGAACACTGGGATGTGGGCTTTCAACAAATGATTTAAGTGAAGCCAAAATGGTAGAATTTGGCTCGATTTTAAGGCTTGCAAAATGTGAGTCGATGGTTTGCAAAAACCGGAATTTAAATAAAATAAAATGTAAAATGTAACTCGTTGTTAGTCACCTGGTCGAAGTTCTGACAAAACATCGAGAGGTCTCCCTGGGTTATTCGCTGGGAGGATGAAATATAGTCATATTCGAACCGTGATCTTCATTTAGCTATAAACCAAAAAACCCAAAATAATTATCCCTTTGAAAGACAGGTGTTTATCGAGCAATGTGCTGGATCACCGACGCGAAGAACAAATTCTTCCCCGACTACTCTTACAATGATTAATGAGGTAACTAATGAATCTCAATGGATCTATAATAAGCATCCATCGAACCCTAAAAGATTACCAAAATAAAAGGTCATTCAAGGTGAATCTAGTGATTTAAACCCTAGAATTCAAGGAACAACCGCCAAGACATACCGTTATGAAAATGTAACCTCCAAAGAACTTCCGATCCTACCCCTTGAGCCCTTTCCTTCAAGGAGGAAGGGTTTACGCCATCTCCGCCGTCATCCCTGGCGCGTTTAAGAACCAAGAATGTAAAATGACCCGCATCAAATAATACGGAAGTTTTTTAACACACTACTTCAAGTTTGACCAAGTTTGACTTTTCTAGGAGGAATAGTTTTAGGTTAACTAAACCACCATTTCAGAGGCCCCACGTGATACTTTGCTCATAGACTCAAGTGAACGTCACAATCCGACTTACTGCAAAAGTTACTGGCTATGAGAAGTTCAACAAGAAGACTTTATCAAGGTCCAAGCCTTGGCTCGAGATTTTACCCTCGAAAGTGACCTCAGACCTTATATAAATACAACTTCAGATGCTAAATGAAACCCTAGCCCAAAACACTTCGAGCTCCCAAAAACCTCAGAAAAAGCCTCTCCAAACCTGAACACAAGTCAAAGCTCATTTAGCCATTTGGCGCGTCGTGGAAGATCGGGTTTTTAAGGCGGCACCTTCGCCAACCACCAAAGAACACGCGCCGCCAAGGAGGAAGGGACACTCAGACGCGCTCCGGTAAGTTTTCAAGGCCAACCACCGCCGTACGCGCCGGGATCATGCCGGCGAAGTGGCGGAGGAGGCCACCGCGGGGGTAACCTGGTGATTTCAGCGATTTTTTTCTACCATTTCCGCCACTTCAGCCACCCCATAGCCTTCTGACCATTTTAACCTCAACTCATCTACGTATCTTTGCAGACATTCTCACCGCTTGAAAGTTACGACGAAACAAAGTTGGGCCGATGGTCATGGAACGGTGAAGTTTGCCACCACAATGACCGCTGACCAAGGTAATGGTACTAATGAGTTCCCGGTCTTCGGGCTTCCATTGATATGTGGTTTGTAAATTCGGGACGCCATGGTTAGTTTTCCATTTTTAGTTGTTTCGTAATCACGAGATGTCGGATCGAATAGAGTACCAATTGGTCAAATTTGGCAAAATTGAAGTCAGATAGTTGAAATCGGATGTTTTTAGAATTATCGACTGTCACACTCGAGAAATTAGCTCTCGTGAAAGCCCCAATTTTTAGTATCTGGCCTATAGCACACTGTAATCGACCGCTTAGTTCAATTGGGATGGTCTCAAGTAGTTCTAAAAGTTATTCTAAGGCCTTAGGATATCCCAATGTCGTTGGTTCAATTATCGAGCCTAAGTGGTATTTATTTATATTATTGCATTCACAGAGCCTGGGAGACTATCCTCCCATGACAAGACCGAGCGTCTGTAGTCCGTGGAGTGGTTTATATGTTTTTTAAATGACGGGGTATTATGTTGATATATCTATCAGATTAAATATTTTACATATATAAATGCTTTTTATCAAATGGTTGGTTGCATACAAATGTGATTATCATTCTGCCACAGTTATCATTTCATGAATTTTGTCAAACATTTAATCGCTTGGAAGTCAGACCGAGTTCGTGGATGAGTCTCATTTAGATATTTTGAGGTATGTGACTGGGCTTTAACCCCTGAAAATTATTGTTTCATGAAATGGATTGAATATATGTGTTTAAAAATTAAGCTTATGAATATGTCTGAGGTATTTCTCAAATTTCTATTTTAATTATGAATTAAAGATCTTCAATGTAGTTGATTGAGTTGTGGAAAGTAAATTCATAAATTCTTAACTTAAGATACAGTGACGTTGGGAAAAAGTATATGTGAGTAAGGATATCGTGTTGGAGGTTATTAGGTGATGTACCATATTGTACCGGAGATTGGGTTCAGTATTTATATCATAGAGCACAGAGATTGCCACGGTGTCATGAGGTTGGTTACATCCAACGGTTATATATTATTATTTCCACGTGTCGTGGAGGCTTTCTTCCGCTTACCCGACGGGTTTGATATTGAGCTCGCCACGTTGTCGCGAGGTCAGTTCATCCAACTACCGATATTATTTCCACTACCGTGAGCCTGCCATCTGACTATTGATACCGAGTTTCAAGATCAAGGCTTGAGGCTGGTTGCGATCCAACCGTTAGAGGTATATATTATTGCTTCATGGCCGTGGAGGCTCTGCTTACCCGACGGGTTTGATACCGAAGCCCATACAAAGGTCGCGAGTTTGGTTCATCCAATCCAGCCATATTATTTCACACTGCAGGTCGTTTACCCGACTCCGCTTGGTATTCTCGAGTTTGCCACTTGCCGTGCGAGGCCCGTTTACTCGACTCCGCTTATCATCATTATTTCACACAACATTTCCCAATGTTGGTTATCGTGGAGCGGGTGTCCTATGGTTGCGACGCGTACATGGTACTATACATTATCGATTTCGAGTAAGGTGTAAATCCACAAAGCTTATTAGTTGTCACGGTGGTCGCGGAGGCCCGCTTAATGACGGTTTATATGGGTACATGGATGGTACGTTGTTGATTTTCTTACTATGGTATAACTATTTTAATACTTATGGTTATGGTGCATGTCATGGTTACTTTATTAAGTACGGGTTATACATGTTTTATGATCGGGCCTTATGTTGTGTGGGTCAGACATGTTGTTCTTGATATTGTGTCTATTAAATTCTCAGCATGATTTCATATGTATTTGGCTTTGGTAAAGTTTGGCTTTGTGGAAATGTTGCTAAACGGGGAACATTACAAAAGAGTTTGAAGGAGGTCTTGAGTGAAGAATGTTCAAAATAAAAGCATTATTTTCCGTGATAAATTATGTCACTGGGCCGAGATTTATTTCATGTTTATTGTTTTAAATATGTTCCTCAGGTCCGGCAAGACAAAGGCTCACTCGCGCCGTATCCGACACCGCTCTTTCTACGACACAAGATATCTATGTCGTGACAAAACTTCTTCTCTCTTCCAGTTGTTAGTGTCGCAACAGGAGTTTTATGTCTCGACAGGTTCCTCCTGGTTTTGACATCTAGCATAAGAAACCTTGTCGCAACATCATCTCTCTTTGTCTCAACTCATTTGTTACATTCTTCTCATGTTCTTTACGCGACATCGTCGCTCATTTGCTCGCGACATCGTCTTCTTCTATAACACCCTTTGTGTTGCGACATAAAAATACTATCGTGGACATTTTTCCTTTGAATGATTTGGTTGAACGCTATGACACACAAAACTGTCATGACATGGGACTGTCCGCAATTGTTCTTTTTTTTCTTCTTTCTTGTTGGATTTTTCTCCTTTTTGAATTAAATTCTACAAAACACAAAGTTGGTGAATAATACATAATTTGGCATCAAAACAGATCTGAATATACTAAAAATAAGTTAGAAAAATGGATTAAAAATAGAAGAGTTTAAAACTCATCACTGCTCAAGCAGAGGCTACTCTAAACAACTTAAAGTTATGTCAACGAAAACTAAATCCATGTTGGAGTATGCACAAGCTTTGATATATGAAGCTGATGAACATACAAGAAAAGCATCCAAGCGAATTAAGGCTAATGTTGCAGAGCGAGAAGAACAATCTTAGGCACAAGTGACTATCCAGAAAACAATCTCAAATATGCCCAAACCATAGAGGTCAGAACTGACTTCTCGATTCATCAGGCAACAAGCTAATGAGCTCCACAAACAACTATGAATTGAACTTAGGGGCAACTCCGCAGAATTTTCAGGAAGCAGGTGAACCTCACCGCTCTTCTAAACAGGTTGAAAATCGATATCTTCCTCACCAAAGGAGAGAAAAGGGAAGTTAAAAAAATTCTAATGGAGAACGTCCTAATCCTATTAGGACAACGGCTCCTCAAAGGGTGTATGCTAACACCAACCTAAGTATACAAAACCCGGGGTTTGAGAAGTGGACCACTTCCTTTAGCCGGGAGTAATGGGTATCATTTGGCCACCCTTAAGGAGGTATTAATAGAGGTCAAGAAACCTCACTTTATGGTACCACTTCCACTACCACCAAATTCGAGGGCAATGAAGGAAGCTAGACATGAGCTTATAGGATCGCCTGTATAGGTTAGCCGCCACAAATTCTATAAGCCATATCCAGAGGGAATAAATAGAGAGAATCCTTACCCAAGAGGGTATAGGATTCTTGAATTCTCTTTATTCTCTGGAGAAAATGGACATCAACTTTGGAGCATGTGGCCAGATTCACAATACATTGTGGGGAATTGGCCATCTATGAAAATTTCTCTTATCTCAAACTCAGGTGATTTCCTAACTCATTAACATGAGTTGCTTTTATTTGGTATGCAACATTTCCAAGGAATTCTATCATGAGTTGGCAGGAAATGGAGAGATAGTTCCACACACAATTCTTCAGAGCATGATCTGAGATTTGTATAGCAAAATTATCAAGGGTAACCCAAAATCAGTAGATTAATTTATCATTTGTTTCAAAAGAATGAGGAATAGATGTAAAATCCATATCCCAGAAACATAGTACGCGAAGATAGCACAGAGAAGACTTGATATAGAGCCGAGGAAGAAGTTTAGAGACTTCTATGAGCTTGCTACTAAGGTAACAAAGTACAAAGAATTACTCAGGGAAGAAAGTCAAAGAAGAAAGGCTCCATGGAAACTTACTGCTAGGAGGTCAATTCTGAAGAAATTACAGTAGTGGATCTCCCTAATACAGGTTCCTTCATCTGTCCTCTACTGGTGAAGAAAGTGCCTGACTTATGGAAGAAGTTATAGACCTCCAATACACAAGCACAATATACTTTTAATGTGGAAAAAACTAAGGAAATCTGATTTCCTTTTGAAGGAAAAATTCATCACATTTCCCCAAGATCACCAACTCCTCAGCAAATAGGAACTTAAGAGAAAATTATATTGTAAGTATCATAACTCTTAGAATCATGGTACTAATTCTTGTTGGAGTTTTAGGAATATTATCCAAGACAGAATCAACAAGGGAATACTGAAGTTCCCTGAGAAAAAGGAGGCCATGGTGATTGATGAAGATCCTTTCCCACAAGTGGCTTCAACAACATAACTGCTACTGATATGAGAACAGTTCTAATGAAAAGGAGGATGAGAAGTTTTCTCCTAATGTCAAGATAAGAAAGGTATGGATTTCTAAACCATATCTGGTTTATAAGAATGAATTCGCATTATAAGGAAAAGTTTCTATATTTAGAGAAAATGAAAATAATGGAAGGTATCCATACCATTCAAAATAGGAAATCAAGAAGGAGAAACCCTTCATAGAAAATAATGTTTCTCCAAAAGAGAGACATGCTTTTCCAAAAAGAAATGGCAGGAACACTTCAAGGAGTAAAAAAAAATACCTCCAAGGTTTGTTGTCTCTCCTCCTGTTTCACTTGAACAAAAGCGGCATGTGTTGTAGCATAATAAATTTCCCCAAAAACTCACTGGAACTCAAAAAAGAAGGATGCAGAGATTGAGAGCTATGGGGAAAAGGAAATTACTTGAAGAAATACCATAGGAAAAGCCAAAAGAAATAGAGAATCTAAGAGAAGAAGTGAGGCCCACTTCAAAGAAAACCAAGTTTGGAAGGAAGGATACAGAAGATGAAGAGTCTAGTTGCGTATCTGATGAAGAAATGGATTTGAAAAATATTTGAAATGGTCTACTATTTATCTAACTTTACCATATTTTTTAAGTCAAAAGAGTTGGAGGAAAGCTTAGTAGAGGTAGAGAAAGAACATTTTCCAGCAAAGGAAAAACATAGTCAAAGGGTGATCACCATTGACCCATCTGAAGGAAGTAGGCCCTAGAAGGTGATGCTGGAAAAACCTACTGTGGAGAGGACAAGGCACATAAGGCCTCTATATGTGAGAGCACACTTTAATGGTACCAGTATCCAAGGTATTGGTGGATAATGGATCAGCAGTCAATGTGATGCCATTGAGGATGTTAAAAGCTTTAGGAAGTGGCGTTGGTGATTTAATTGAAATATAAGTGTCTGTATCATATTTTAATGGAGAAATCTCTAAGACTCTAGGCTTACTCCCTATTGACATCACTGTGGGTAGTAAGACTTCCTTATTAGCTTTCTTTGTGATTAATTCTACTGCTAACCACAATTCTTTGTTAAGAAGAGACTGGATTCATGTCAATTGGTGTGTGTCGTCCTCATTTCACTAATTTTTATTGTTTTGGAAAGGTGATGAAGTAGAAGGGTATAAGTGCATGTTCCAACCTTCATTGCAACCTTAAATTTGTGGAGGACTCAAGCATTATGACCAAGAGTTTGGTCCAATAAAATTCAAAGGCAAAAAGAAGAATGGGACTCAAAGGGAAATGTACATGGACTTAAGAGATACTGGTGACATTCAAGACCAAGTTGCCAAATTTCTTAAGACAACTGCTATCGTGCCTTTCAAGTCGATAAAGGGTCTAGTCATTGATGATCATACAATGTTCATGAAGAGAATGCCACTTACTACAACTATGGAATTCAAATGCAAATACAGTTACGTAAAAGCAGAAGAACAGTTCCAAGACATTTGTGGATCTGAAGTGATTTATAAAGAAGAATCGGATGAAGAGGAGGAAGAAATTCAAATTGAATATTTGGATCAAGCTCCTCCTAAAATAGAAGACAATAAACCTCAAGTACATGATCCTATGAAAGACGTCAACCTCGACATTGTGGAAGAGCCAAAGATTATTTACATATATTCTTTCTTATCCACTAACTTGAAAGAACAAATCATAGCATTGTTGCAAGAATTCAAATATTGCTTTTTTTGGAATTATGATAAAATGTCGATTTGATAAAGGCCTTGTGGAACATCGCCTTCCCATTAGGCCCGAATTTCATCATTTGCAACAACCACCTTGAAGAATGTCCAAGGAAGTAGAGCTGAAGGTGAAGGAGAAAATTGAGAAACTCTTGAAGGCCAAATTCACCAGGCCTACAAGGTATGTTCAATGGTTAGCAAGTATTGTTCATGTGATGAGGAAAAATGAAAAACTTCGGGTTTGTGTGGATTTAAGAGATTTAAATTTTGCTACTCCTAAGGATATGTATGTGAAGCCTATTGCATACATGTTAGTTGATTCTACTGCTAATAATGAATTGTTGTCATTTATGTATTGTTTCTCTTATTACAATCAGATTTTAATAGCAGTAGAAGATATACCTTAGTAAGCAGTGAAGTTAGTGACTCTCAACTAGTTGGCTTAGGGCCCTAGGCATTAAAATTCTCCTCAGACTGTGCTCGGGATTTCGATTATATCAACTCAAAATTTTTTTCTATTTTTTTCTTCTCCATTTTTTTTCTTTTTTTCCCCATAAATAGGACTCATTTACCCTCTTTTGAAGGTGTCCAATCACTAATAAAATTAGTCTAGGATCTCAAAGTAAGTGACACTTGAGAAGAAGGGGCTTATACTCAAAGTGTATACAAGAGATCTTGTATGTGTGTGATTTTTAAGTTAAAAAAAGAAATGGTTTAAAAAAAAAAAAAGGCTGATCAAGCCATGTCCCCCACAACCATTATATTCCTTAAATCCAAGATTTCACAAACATTGCGATGTCCCAACTTGATTAACAATTATCAAGACTAATGTCAATAATACTTAGAATAATATTTTGCACCTTCTATATCATATAACACATAATAATGTAGAAAAATAAAAACTAAAATAATTTTTAACTCAAAAAATTTGGTTGAAAAAGTTGTTTTCTCAAAGTGTCTCCCCTACCCAAGGTGTGACTTACCCTTTCATTACGTGAAAATATAAAAAGGTAAGATAAGGGTTACCTAAATTGAAGAAGGGTGCTCTATGTATGACTTACTCCAATACACAAACTTTGAAGTTTGATGGCGTGATAAGCGTATTTGTGTTTTGTATTAGGAATATGTGTAAAGAGTCTATAAAAGTGTCTATTCGCGCAAGTATATGTTTGTCAAGTAATATAGTATACGTACAAAGATAGATCCACGGGGAGAAACGAGATGCTAAGTACCAAAATTCGCCTACCTCTCTAATATCCAAATGAACAATTGTGATGATTTGAGCATAATCTAAATTAAAATACTTAATTGTAAAACTAGCAATTTGATTATGCAAGTTAAGGGTCTCACGAGATAATGAAGTTCTAGGGTTTTTGGTGTAATTGGACAATCCACTTATATTTGAACTAGACTCTTATACTATTGTTTCTCGGAAAAGTTCTCCCGGGCGATTATAACGCCCTAAATATAACCTAGCAGTTTTATAACATGTTTAGGTTATAAAATAAGTCACATTGTATTTTTCCGGAATTTATATTGTTAAAGAACAAAAAAAAAATGATAAACCCGAAAATTATAAAAGAATTAAGGTTAAATTAGTAAAATGTCAAAATGAGGACCCAAGGGTCATAAATGAGAAGTGTATGTGCCAAAATGGAAGAAGGGTAATAAGTTGAATAGCAAATGAAAGAGAAAAGAATGATTAAAATGCAAAAATGAGAAATGAGGAAATAATGTGCTAGCCAAACAAGGCCTAGTAAAGGTTTTGAGTTAAGACAAAAAGTTGGTCTTTGAATAACATTTCTCATTTGGGCATATCTTCACATTGAGAACTAGGGCACAGTTGAGAGAGTGAGAGAGGAGACCAAGTTGGCTTTGTGCTCTCAAAGGATTTGAGCCAAACAAAGAAGAAGGAAGAAGAAGGAAGTGAAAAGAAAGAGATTAAAGGTATGAAACTAACCCTAACCCACTTTAATGTTGTGTTTGTGTTTGATGAAAACCCCAAATCGGAATAGAAGTATTTTAAATGGTTGTAGATAAGTTTTTGGGTTAAGTTTCAAAGTGCTTTTGGGTTAGGATTGGTTTTGAGGAATTTTTGTATAAAGGAAATGTTGAGGTTTTAGGGGAGATGCTGTCAAAATTTTCCAAAACTCATGTTTTTGTTTTTGCCATAACTTGTCCATCACTTATCCAAATTGAGTGATTTAAATTTCTGGGTAAACTATACTTCTAGGAGAATAGTTAGCCTCTGTTTACGAGAAAATTATGGTTCAGTTTGGTACAGTTTTGGTGTTTTAGAAGAGTTTTGGTATTTATGCCATAAGTTGTGTAGCACCCCTTTCTCGGCACGACCCGTTTGGCAGGTTTGAACCAAGTCCGGGTTGCTCTAATGTCACTCAATCACCTTATCAAAACACAGAAGGTACACTCGCTTGACATAAAATCATTTTCAAATATGCGGAATGCTTTGAAGTGGGGTAAGCCCATTTCATTTCATTTATGCAAAAGTACACTACTATAAAGGCATATCAAGCCTTTTCAAATGATTTGGCAAAATAGATATTCGTGAGTTGTTCGTTTTTACAAAATATCAATGTTCAAAAGATATGGGGTGAATGCATATGTCTTAACATACTTCGCACTCTTTCTTTATGACTCGACGCTCCTCGATCTGCTTTCGCTCCTATTCAATCTAAGACTACGCATAGATAAACTACACGCTTAAGCATTTTCATGCTTAGTGGTTCCCATACACCCATTCTCTGCTTCTCGCTTTAAATCAAATCATGCAACATTAAACAAACTTTCGGGATTTTGGATGATCAATGTCAATACAATACATATACTTATTTCATATACAATCATTTATGGTTCATTGATCAAATCCAAATATACACATCTATATGCAATAAGTCATTGATAATCAAATCATGCATTTCAAAATACTATTTTCATTTTAATTCGCAATCATGCTTTTTAATTCCAATTTGTTACAATCTTAAATCAATTTAATTCGATTCTGCCCTTAACAAATTTAACTTATGTTTTCGATATACAAGATATCGGAATCACCGACACAGTCCCGCTAGGCTACAGGCCGGTATAAAAAACGGTTTTGTAACATAGTATGGTCTCACTGGGCTGCCAGCTCCGGTTATTATAAAAATCAATTAGGTGAACACTACCACACGTCCCACGTGTCGCCGATCGGAGTGAGACACATCGATACAATCATTCAAAGATCGCTATTTTAATTCCTATTGCATACCAATCTATCCTTCATAATGAATCCAAGATTAACATTCACTATATGCGAAATCTTTATAGCAACATACGTACAATATGTACATTTGTATAAACGGTTCATTTTCAATACTCATGCAATTTTCATTTGCAAACATTTCACAATCAATTTCTTCAAATCAATTAAAACAATTCAATATGCTTTTCTTATGCATTTAGAATAAATGGTTCAAATCTTGAAACGAGAATAGGAGAAGATAGAACAAACTAAAATCGTCGCATTGATTCCGATCTTCGAAATCTAGACTTCAATGCGGGCTTTCCTCCTCGTCAGCCCCTATTCAAAGGTTAAACAGACAATCACATATTAGTAGTTATTCTAGGAGTATTTGGTCAGGGTTTATGTCTACCCGATACCCCTTCACTCGCAAAATTTTCTGGGGACACATGAGCCATAATTTGCTCATGCTTCCTTCAAGAATATTTAATCTCTATGAGTCTATTTTTAGTAGGAATTTGAATCATCTCATTTTGAACACCCAATTATCAATATGTCTACCTCACTCAAGACTTATGTTATTCCTAATTTAAGGGGTCTTAACTCATAAATTGGTAATGGTTCCTTCTACTCATTTCTGAAGGCAGTCAAGATTTCTTTCCTTAACTAGAATCATCCAATTTCAATCACCAAAACTCAAGTTATTGCATTTTTACATCCATTACCTACTGCAAAGGTAATCATCGTTTACACATACCAACTTTGACAAATGTCTGGGCACTTTGGGGTTACAATTTACTTACACTTCCTTCAAATAAATTATTCCCCTAGAAGTATGTTTTACCTATAATTTTTAATCACTCAATTTGGATGAGTGAAACGCAACTTATGGCTAAAACACTATAGCAATACCCAAAATAGAGCAGAACCTGTGAGCTACCCGAGCTCACCTTTAAGCCCGTGATGGGAGCCTTAGAGCCACTTGCCCCAGTCCCTTCTATACATTTGTATACCTATCTCTTATGGTTCTTTAACAATCAGAATCACTTCATTTGGATGATTATAACTTAATCTATAGCCAAAACAAGAACGGGGTCTTGACAAAATTTTGACAGCATTTCCTTTGAAAACCCAACATTTTCCCTTTTTACAAACACTCCTCCATACCAATCCAAACCAATCTAAACAATGAAAAACAATCTCAAACTGAACTAAAACCATCCAATAACACTTTTATACCACATTTGGGGTTTTATTAACCCAACACAAGTAGAAAGGGTTAAGGTTTGGTTTTTTTCTTACCTTAAATCCCTTCAATCTTCAATGCCAAACTTTCCTTCATAATCTTGATCTCTTAAACTCTGCTTAATGAGCATAATCACAACCTCCTTACTTTGCAAGCCCTAGCTCTCCCTTCTTTCCTCTCTCTCTCAAACTGTTTTGCCTAAAATAGCCTAAGACCACTTTGGTCTTAAATATCCTATGTCACATAAGGCCCCTGTTTCAGCCTCTTAAAATCCATTTGGCTGTCTACGACCTGCAAGCTTGCCACTATTTGTCTCTATTTACTTGAAATTCTCATTAATCAATACACTTAGACATTTCTCTTTCTAACTTATGACCTGAAACCCTTATTTCACAATTTCCAATTTTTTTTGCCCTTTTTCACTTTGAGTTTTTTTCTCGGGTTCACTAATTTCTCATTTTAGCTTCTAATATTTGTATTTGATTTTAGCCATATCACTTAATCAACATTAATTTAATACTCCCGGAAATACCTGCTAGTTTAATTTATACCTTGAATATATAATAAAATTATATAAAAAAAAATTCTAGGGTATTTTTGGACCTTTACAAGTTGAGTTTCATTCATCCAAATTGAGTGATTCAAATTTTTTGGTAAACTATACTTCTAATATAACAAATCTCCTTGATATAAGTATATTCAAATTTGGACCCCATTGGACCAGGAAATTTGTCAAAGCGATGCTTTGTTTTTGGGCAAATTCTGGTTCAGTTTGGTACAATTTTGATGTTTTGGAACAGTTTTGGTATTTAGGCCATAAGTTGAGTTTCACTCATCCAAATTGAGTGATTCAAATTGTTGGGTAAACTAGACTTCTATGAGAAAAAATTTCCTTGAAATAAGTGTGTTCAAATTTAGACCTCATTGGACCCATAAATTACAGAAAATAAAGGTCTATTTTCAAGCAAATTTGAAGCAGTTTTGAAAATAGAGTAGTTCCAAGCAGTTTTGAACATATCTTGAGTTTCGGTGCTTTGAATTTGATTATTCCAATTTCTAATGTTAGATTTAGGAATAATCTTTATGAAAGTTGGTAAAATATGACCTATTTGTTCTAAAATTTTACTTGAAGGAAGTTGGGTAGAAAACAACCCTAACTAGAAACCTCAATAAGCCAACTAATATTGTTCTCTAATTGTGATGAATTAGAGGTTGGTGACGAGGAAGCCTGACCAAAGAATGACATTATGAGGAAAGGAATCGAGGAGCGACAACGTTTTTGGGTTTGTTCTCCATACCTCTCTTCTTATTTCAAGTTTTGTGATTGTTGGTTGAAATGATTTTCAAGAAATCGTACATGTAATTTTGTTTTGCTGATTTGGGAAAATTGATTTCAAATGCATTGCCATAAAAAAATTGTATGAGCATCAAATGTGTTATTTGGGTATAAATGTATATACAATATTGTAAATTAATATGACTGAGTTTTAATGCCCTTAATAGAATGTTATCCGTCATATTCAAGTTAAGGATAGATTGTATACCAACAAGGGTCAAACTAGCAAAGATTCATGAACGTAAATGAAATATAGTGGCACACCGATCCAGAGCCTGGGACAAGACGTAGAGGGTACACACGATTTTTAAATAAATCCGCTGTCAATGGGGAACATACTATGTTATATTAACAGCTTATAATTTACATGTACCAAATAGTGGACTGCATTTATGATTTGCGTATCCCATGCACTAAAAATGGCTAAATTCGCTTAAGGGCTAAATTATAAGTAAATGTGTGAAATGCATGACGGAGTTTTGAATGAAGCCATTGTGTATATGAAATTGTATACTTTGAAGATCAAATGATTTTCAAATGAGTATGTAGGCAAGTACATTTATATAATGTATATCAGATGGATCATTGAAATTGCAAAATTCCAAAAAACATCGTTTAAGAAAAGTCGTGATATTTGTATTTAATTGAAAATGAAGAGAGAATTAGATAGAACCACTAAGTAATACGAAATGCTTAGCACGTTGTTTTTATCATCACACAGGTACCTAGTGACTAGGGACAAGAACAAAGAACGCAGAGTTCAGAGTCATCGTCGAATCGTGCGAAATATAGGTAAACGCTCCGTCTCATGCATACATTTCATCCTATGACATTATTTGATCCTTTTTGTAATGACCCCAAAAATGTATAAGTTTTCATGGGATGAACATATTTGATTTATTTGTGGAGATGAACTCTGATAATGTTTTGTAAATGATAATGTTGAAAGGGCATACATACCATATTAAATGAAAGTGTTAATTGAAAAAACGGTGGGCCCTCTTTAGCCGAAATGATTATGTGACATTTATTTCTTCAGTATTCAAAAATGTATATATGGTAAAACTAGTCCGCGTCCTCGGATTCGGTTTGGCCTCCGGGCTTGGTTAGGTACGAGGGCGCAACATATTTAGTGGTATCAAAAGCCTAGGTTCAGGCGGTTGTATGAAATGATTTTTAAAATTGTTTGAGACATGCATTGCATTGAGAGAGGAAGGATACATGACTGATGCGGACTGTCGGTTTTAATAGGTTAAGCATGTATAGTTCAGGCCACCATAGGGTTAGAGGTGGCTCAGGAAGTTGCCCAAATAGCCTGTTAGTGTGGATGGTGAGCAAGCGTCCAATGCTCATCGATACATGAGCAAGGTCAAGCAGTAAGAGGTACTATTGATATCCTCTAGCAAATAGCTCAAGACCGCAAGGAGCGCAACTCAAATCTATAGTTGCTCCTCAACTACGCCCATAGAGAATGGCAAGATACCGACCCATAGATTTTCTTGGAAAGAAGGATGACGAGCCTTCCATGGAGGAAAATTGGCTCGAAAGAACTATGAGAATGCTTCGATAATGCACTACATCAGAGGAAAAATTTTAGGAGTATGTGGGATCTCAATTACTGGGGACGCTACGTTGGCGGGTGTCCGTTAATAGGACCGCACCACACCGGAAAGTATTACATGAGCTACAGCGTAATTCAAGAAGCAATATGTGGGTCTTATTCATCTTAGCAATAAGAGAAGAGTTCCACCTGAAGCAAAGGCAGACAGTGGATCAGAGGTCACTGCCGAGCAAGTATGCTCCAAAGATGTTAGTTACCGAGAAAGCAACAGTGTCGTGTCTGGTGGATGGCCTCAATGACTATATTAGGGCCTATGTCACAAGATTTGGCCATGATGACTTCTCTAAGGTTGTGACATGTGCGTTAAATGTTGAAAGGGTAAATAAAGAAGAGTATGATAGAAAAGAAAGAAGACAGGGTAAGAAAAACCCCGATCAGTCAAGTTCTTATTAGCACCAGAATAAGAAATTTAGAGGACTTCAAGGTTCTTATCAACCTACAGCTCAAGGACTAGCTTAGACTACCTAAGAGTCAGTTACTTCACCCAAGACCATCGCTGTTAGTGCAATTAAGAGGTCATCGAGACAGCCTCCTTATTGGTACATTGTGGAGGAAACATAAAAGAGAGTGTTGGAGATTGACAAGTGATTGTTTGGTTTGTGGATCCAATGAGCACAAAGTGAAAGATTGTCTTAGAGCTCGTTCTTTCACAACACCCTGGACTGGGGGTATGGTTTCAGCAGTACAGAAGAGCAACAAGGACAATAAAAATATTAGATCAACAGCGCCGGCACAAAGCCACACGTACCATAGGTAGAAAAGATGCCCGTGCCCACCTGTGGCTTATGCACGAAGGCAATTGAAGATAAGATGCCCTGATGTGATAGTCAGCTCTTATATTCAGACTATTGCGCACATGCATTGATAGATTCAGGATCAACCCATTCCTATTTTTGTACTTCCATTCTGAGTTTGGGTAGTTTACCAAATGACAAATTTGCTAGGGCATAATGTCATTGTGAATAGTTCTACAGAGATTGTCCTATTGAAATACGAGTGTATGAGTTTCCGGGAGACTTAATCGAGTTATCATTCAGAGAGTTCGATGTGATATTAGGGATGGATTGGTTGTCCCATCACCAAGTGGTGGTTGATTGTAGAATGAAGCGAGTAACTTTGAGAACACTAAGTGGCGAGGAAGTAATTTTTGCAAGTAGAGGTCAAACCACCTTCTCTAATGTGATATCCGTCACTAATTACTAGAACGATGGTTCTAGCGTGACCTTACTTGGTATATGACGATACGACAAAAGCAGAGCCTAGTTTATCAAGCATCCCTACAGTTTGTGATTATTCGGACGTGTTTTTGGAGAAGTTTCTAGGATCGCCTCCATAGAGAGAGATCAGTTCAGAATCACTGTTCTGCCACTCCCATCCATTACACCAGATAGAATGGCTCCCAGAGCAAAGAGTTGAAGCCCACTGCAAGAATTATTAGGAAAAGGATTTATTCGTCCGAGAGTGTATCACCAGCGTAGATTCTCAAGGTTTTCGTTGGGAGAAGAAAGATGGTACATTTCCGTACAAAAAAGCGATTATAGGCAACTGAACAAGATGACAGTGAAGAACAAGTACTCGTTACCTAGATCGATGATTTGTTCGACCAATTGAAAGGTGCAAGTGTCTTTCGAAGATCGAATTTATGATCCGTATCATCATCAAGGATTAAGGATGCGGCGTGGCAGACATGCTAGAACGCCGTATGACATTAAGTGAGTTCTTGTAATGCCGCTTGGGTTGACAAATGCAAATTCACAACTAAGTTTATGGACTTAATGAATCATGTTTTCCGACCTTATGTAGATCGGTTTGTCGTGGTGTTTATAGACGACATCCTCGTGTATTCAAAGGATCGGGATGATCATGATACGCACCTTCGGCTAGTGTTAGAAACCTTGAGAAAGGAACAGTTATATGCAAAGATGAGTAAGTGTGAATTTTGGTTGAGGGAAGTGTCCTTTCGTGGACACATTATATAAGAAGAAGGAATTAGGGTGAATCCAAGTAAGATAAAAGTGATTCTTGAATGGAAACCACCGAGAAATGTCATGGAAGTGCATACTTTCCTAAACTTGGCAAGTTACTATAGAAGGTTCAAGTATGGGTTTTCATGACTACTGAATTCGATAACAAGATACCTAAAAGAATGTGTGAGATTTTAGTGAGTGAAAATGTCAAGCTAGTTTTGAAAAAGTTGAAAGTTATTCTGACCGAGGCCCGTCCTTACTCTCAAATCGACCTAATGCAAATAGTATGTGATCTTTAAAGATGCTTCATTAAATGGACTGATGTGTCCTCATGCAAGAGGGTAAAGTGGTAGCTTATGCTTCAAGGTTGCAATATGAAGCCGCATGGAAAGAATTACCCCACGATGATTTGAATTGGCGCCATTGTATTTGCATTTGAAAATATGGAGACATCACCATTTGAAAATGTCATTCACACCAATCATAATCTTAAGTATTGCCTCGAATGAGAGCTTAACTTATGACAATGGGGATGGATGGAATTGGATCAAGGATTTAATTGTGTTGATTATCACTGCAGTTAATGTAGTGCAGACGACTGGTAGAAAGTCAAGACAAAACACTTTGGATGCTGATCATTTGTCATTGTCGCATCGATGGTGCAACTGGCGCTTTAACCGATAGCAAACCGGATTTGCTGAATCGAAAAAAGAGGCACAAAAGAGTGATGAAAAAATTTCTGCAATTGTAAGTTAGAATAGAGAAAGGAAAGAAACTAAGTTTTCAGGGAATGAGGATGGATTGTTGTATTATAGAGACCGAGTTTTTGTACCCGATGATGATGGGTTGAAGAAGTCCATTCTTGAAGAGGCACACAATGGATCCTTTGTTATACATCCGGGTAGCACGAAAATGTATCAAGATTTACACTTCATAATTGCAGTGTAATGGTAAGAGAGATGTTTCGAATTCTATGATCAGTTCATGGTGCCAAAAATGAAAGCGGAACATCGTTCCTTCCGCATTGTTGCAGCCTATTAGAAAACCTATGAATGGATCGAATCACAATGGATTTTGTGGCTCCAAGCTACCACAGTGAGGTTACGATCCTCTCTCTCACCTGGGCTTGATAGACCAATCGACGAAGTCGCCACTTCCTACCGCCGTGAAGAATGGACTATTCACTTGATGTTACAGCTTACATAAAGGAAATAGTTCGACATATGGGGATTCCGTCTATCATTTTAGATAGAGATCCGAGGTTTAATTTAGATTTTAGGGAAAATTACAAGAGGCTTTAGGCACTCGATCAATTTCAAAGATAGCTTCACCTCGCAGACGGATGGACAATCAAAGAGAGTGATTCAAGTTTTGTAGCTATATGTTGAGAAGGTGTGGATCGACTATGAGGGTAGTCGATAGACATATTCCCTAGTTGAATTCTGTATAAATAATAGCTTCCAATGAGTATCGAATGGCACCTTATGAGGCTCTTTCATGAAGGAAATGTAGAACACCATTTGTTGGACAGAGTTAAGCGAGAAGAAAGCACCGGCCTGATTTGATCAAGAGACCGAGGAAAATGTGAAAAATGATCATAAAGATTAAGGCAGCCACTGATATAGACAAGTCTTACGCGACTCAAGAGAGAAGACATTCACGCAGGGATCGCGGGAGAGTGTTCTTAAAAGCTTCTCCTGAAGAAAGTCATGAGATTCGGAAAATGGCAAGTTGAGCCCTAGGTTCATCAGTTGTATGAAGTGATCGAAAGTGGGTCCAAGGGGTATTTAGGATCACTCTTACCACTAGAGTTGGAAAAAATTCATAATGTTTTCCATGTTTCAATCTTAAGGAGGTATAAGTCAGACCCATCACATGTGGTCTCTTCGGAAGTTATTGAGCTTAGACCAAACTTAACATATGAAGAAGAGCCTATAAAGATCTTGGTTCGAGAAGTCAAAGAATTGCGGAACAAGCGAATCCCATTGGTCAAAGTATTGTGGAGAAACCACAAGACAGAGGAAGTCACGTGGGAAAGTGAAGAAACCATGCGCCTGCCAAAGATCTCACAACAAATTAATGAAGATAATTTCGAGGACGAAATTTTTATGATGAGAGCTGAACGCCTTTAAAAATAACCCAGCGCTTTATAACATGCTTGAGGGTATAAAATGTTTCATCAGATTTTTCCCAATTTTACATATTGTACAAAGAAAAAAAATAAAATAAAATAAAATAAAACTCGGAAATTATAAAAGAATTAAGGTTAAATTGGTAAAATGTCAAAATGAGGACCCCAAGGGTCATAAATGAGAAGTGTATGTGTCAAAATGGAAGAAGGGTAACAAGTTGAATTGCAAATGAAAGAGAAAAGAATGATTAAAATTCCAAAATGAGAAATGAGGAAATAATGTGCTAGCCAAACAAGGCCTAGTAAAGGTTTTGAGTTAAGACCAAAAATTGGTCTTTGAATAGCATTTCTCATTTGGGCATATCTTCACATTGAGAATTAGGGCACGGTTGAGAGAGTGAGAGAGGAGACCAAGTTGGCTTTATGCTCTCTAAGGATTTGAGCCAAACAAAGAAGAAGGAAGTGCAAACAAAGAGATTAAAGGTATGAACTAACCCTAACCCCCTTTAATGTTGTGTTTGGGTTTGATGGAAACCCCAAATCGGAATATAAGTGTTTTAAATGGTTGTAGATCAGTTTTGGGGTTGTTTTGGGTTAAGTTTCAAATTTCTTTTAGGTTAGGATTGGTTTTGAGGAATTTTTGTATAAAGGAAATGTTGGGGTTTTGGGGGAGATGCTGTCAAAAATTTTCAAAACCCATGTTTTCGTTTTTTCCATAACTTGGCCATCCCTCATCCAAATTGAGTGATTCAAATTCATGAATAAACTAGACTTCTAGGAGAACAAATATTCTTGAAATAAGTGTATTCAAATTTGAACCCCATTGGACCTAGAAATTCGTCAAAGAGAGACTCTATTTTCGGGAAAATTCTGGTTTAGTTTGGTACAGTTTTGGTGTTTTGGAACAGTTTTGGTATTTAGGCCATAAGTTGAGTTTCACTCATCCAAATTGAGTGATTCAAATTTATGGGTAAACAATATTTCTAGGAGAACAAATATACTTGAAATAAGTGTATTCAAATTTGGACCCCATTGGACCCAAAAATTCATCAAAGAGAGGCTCTGTTTTCGGGCAAATTCTAGTTCAGTTTGGTACAATTTTTGTGTTTTGGAATAGTTTTGGTATTTAGGTCACAAATTGAGTTTCATTCATCCAAATTTGATGATCTAAATTTTGGGTAACCAGACTTCTGGTAGGAGAAATAAATTTTCTTGAAATAAGTGTATTCAAATTTAGAACCCATTAGACCCGGTAAATTCATCAAAGTAGTTTCATTTTCGGGCAAAATTCGTTATATTTTTGAAAAATATAGTAGTCCCCATTGTTTTGAACATATCTTGAGTTTCGTTTCGGAATGGATGATTCCACCTCTCTCGAACAAAATAGATTTATAGGAACAATGGAATTTGTAGAAAACTAGTAAATATGTTCATTTGTTTTAAAATTTTACTTGAAGGAAGTTAGTAGAAACAACCCTGGGTTAGAAACCTAAATAAGCCAACTAATATTGTCTTAATTGTGATGGATTGTGGGTTGGTGACGAGGTGTCGCCCATAAATGGGGTGGATTTCAGGATAGGAATCGAGGAGCGACAACTTTTTTGGGTTTGTTCTCCATTCCTCTCTTCTTATTTCAAGTTTAGTGATTGTTGGTTGAAATGATTTTTAAGAAAACTGCATATGTGATTTGTTTTAAGCGATTTAAAATTGATTTCAAAATGCATACTATAAAAATCAGATGAGCATTAAAATGTATTATTTGGAGCATAAATGTATATACAATATTGTAAATACTATGATTGAGTTTTAATGTCCTTAATATAATGTTATCCTCAATATTCTGTTAAAGGATAGGATTTGTTTATACCCCAATATGGTCAAACTAGCAAAGATTCTGAATCAAATGAAATATAATACATACCGATCCGTGAGGCCTAGTAAGACAAGATTTTAGTGTACACACAATGATTTTTAAATAATCGTACAAGAGTCTTCACGAGACCGCATCGTGTTACAAAACGTTTTATATCGCCTCGCAGCCACAAGATCCGTGTTTGATTCCGTTATCCTATGCACTGAAAGAAATAGCTAAATTCCTTTAAGGGCAAAATTATAAGTAAATGAGTGAAATGCATGATTTGAGTTTCAAATGAAATATTGCATATGAAATTGTATATTTTGAAGTGATCAAATGATTTGCAAATAAAAGTATGTGAAATAAGCACATATATATATATATATATAATGTATATTGCATGGCCTATTGAAATTGTGCTCAAAACATTGTTTCCGTAAAAGTCGGGATATGGGTAGTTTAATTTCTGAAATGGAAGAGAGAATTGGGACAGAACCACTGAACCATGAAAATGTTAGCGGTTGTTTCTACCATCGTAAGTGTACTGAGGATCAATAGACAAGAGTAAAGACCGCAGTGTTCGTAGTCATCACGACCAAGTAAGAGAAAATCATTCCCAGTTTCTACTAATATGGATTTATCCCATGATGATTATTTGATTCATTTTTAAAATTAAACCAAAAAATATGGCGCTTATGGGAATGAAACATGATTTGATTTATTTGTGGAGATGAACTCGATAATGTTTTTATAAATGATTAATGCTGAAAGGGCATACATGCCCTATTGAATTAAAAGTGAAGAATTTATAAAACAGTAGGCCATCTTTAACTCAATGATTATGCCATTTATTTACAGTATCTCAAATGCATGATATGGTAAAACTAGTCCCGCTGGCCCTGAACCGATCACCCCCGAGCCGGGTCGGGTGGGGGCGCCGTCAACGATTCTTGATCACTAATTCGATCAACCCTCTGAGTGTTAGATAACCTACCACCCAATACTAGGTTTTTTGCTTCAACAACCCAAGATGACTGTTTTAGTCCTAAGAACCTCACACGCCCTCTAATTACCCACGATTTCACACCACCTATAATTTGTGTTTATTCACCAATGATCTTAATTTCACCCCTTCTCGTGATCTCATAGAAACCACCCTCCACATTGCTGGCTGGCTGCATATCAACATGCAATAAAATAAGGATCAAACAAAGAGGCACAATCGCATGAAACAATAGAATAAGAAACCCTAGCAATTAAATATAAGCCTCATGTTCAAAATACATCCAAAACCCTGTAGATTGTAAGCTTTGTAAACATAACAAAATTGTGTACATCATAAAGTTTGGAGAAAACATGAAAGTAAGTGATGAGGAAGAACCCCAATGCTGGTGCCTGGTGGATTCTTAATCTTCTTCCTCCGATTCACTACGTATCTTCCAAAGGTAATGTCAATCTTCATGTTCACTCTCTTTCTGTGAGTCAAATCCTCTGTAAAGTATGAACTCATCTGTCTCAAAACCCACTATAGTCTTGGGACATGGGTCATTGACGAGCCAAAAGCAGACAAATTTCTGCCCTGGGGTCAAGGTTTCAAGTTTCATGATGACAGCTGAATCATACTATAATTACAAAGCGATTATTTTCATGTGGTTATGCAATAAATGCTGTGATTCACACCTATATTCCTAACATTACACTAATCCCCATTTTGCTTATGTTTTCATAAGTGATTGGTATAAATCAAGCAAGGAAATAGCAAAAAGCTAAGAAGAAGAACCTACCGTTCGAAGCACTAGTTCGCTTCACCGAGGTGAGGAGGTTCTCCAAGGCGAAGAAATCCTTCACCGAGGCAAAGGAGGCATTGATTAGAAGGCACCCCTTGGGTTTGCCAAGGCGAAGAAGCCTTCACCGAGGCAAAGGATGCACGGGGTGGAACAACAAACTTCGAATTTTGAGCCCATTTTTGTCCCATTTTCCAACTCCTTTAAATATATGGTATCAGACTTGCTTGTTCGACTTTTGATGAGAACACCTCCTTTAGGTTTCTCCTCTTCTTCTTGAACTACTTTAGGTTTGTGGGATTTTATTTATTTTACTTTGGGATTTTGTAAATGATATTGAAGAGTCTATCAACTGTGAGGACACTATTCAACCTAGAAATTAGCTCGAGCATTCCTCATCTCATATTTTTTTTGTATCTCTAACTCTCACTCTCTTCTCATCTCTTTCAATATTATGGATGTAATGGACATGATTTTGATAGATTTGTGGGTTGTAACAAGTAGTTAAACTTTCCTCTAGGGTTGATTATTTAAATTGATGTTTGATTTATATATCTTTTAGAATGGTTTTGTGAATTTATGCTTGTGTGAATGTTAGTTGGTGTAGTTCTTGGGATTATTATGGTTTTAACTAATTTATCCATACTATGAGTAGGGTCTTTGATCCCTATAGTAGGGCAGCCTTGGTGACGCTGCGTGATTACGCCCTCAAAATCTGGTCCTGGTCCTGGCAAGGAATTAGTTAATTGAAATACACTAACCTAATCAAAGAAGTCTGTGGAATTAGGAATGCTTAGTACTAGATGGATTTCATTAGAGTTGCACCATCTAGTAAATGAGGATTGTATGGATCGAGAGGTGATCGATCCGAAATGTGAGTCCTGTCCCGGTAGTCTCATTATACGTGGAACTAGAGGCACCTCCTAATTGACACCCAAGGAAAGCACCATCTTGGCAAAGTATCGCAGATTTAATGACCTAGATGAATCGAAAGGAGAATATGAATTGGAAAGTGAGAAATTAAGGGGAGACACTAAAGTGTAAACCCTTGCTACCGTGTTCTCGACTGCCATGCATACATTTACTAGTACTTCATAAATATAACCTCAAATGCATCAACGAAGCAATCGATCCTAGTTTTCCTCGAGCTATATTCCCCCGATATTTGCCCATTCTTGTGAGTGGACATTGATCAGCCACCCATGTTTTACTTGACTTATTTTGCTCTTATTTTAGATTAGAAAAAAGTCTCCTCTTCATCACAGTCGCCTAAATAGTGAATCCACTTCCCGCAGCTGTGGTACTCACCTCGCTTAAACCATACCTTCCCGTGATCGATATTCGACTTTGTTAGTCCATCAGATACGAGCACCGTGGCGCTACGTAAAATCACTAAGAGTGGCGAAGGGGTTGTTCGCTATGGCGAACCCGTGCCTACGTCCTTCATCAAATATTCCTTCGTTGCGGTGACCTTGTAGCATCTTAGTTTGTTGCTTTTCTGGTTTGCCGCGATGAACAACTTCATGGATTACAATTTGCATAACTTCTTCGTTCGGACTCCAAATTTAGTGTTCTTAGTATCGTTGGAAAGCTCTTGAAGTTTAGAATCCATCCATATGAATATTGATACCATTTAAGCACATATTGAAACTGAAAAAGTCGGAATAAAGTGGCTTCTGCTTATACTGTGTGAGAAATTGCTGATTTTTCCTAATTTTTTTATTATTTTCACCAAATTCCGTCAAATGGTTGACCTAATCACAAAGATGAACATTTAGAGTATTAGGGAACTTATTTAACATAAAAACTGCTAAAAACTAACTAAGACATAGGATAAAAAATGAGTATTTTATATACTCATCATGGCGCCTTGTGATTCCTTATGTGTGGTTAATTCAACATCCACATTGTGATGCACCAATGAATTGAAGTGTGGTATGCTTGTATTAGCACCATGTGGTTCCCAAGCTTAGGGTGTATGTTTGATGCTCAATTTTAGAGAAAGCCTGCAAAGCTTAAGAGAGAGACAACGATTCTTCCAAAAAAATGGGGTTAAAAGACAAAATACAAATAAATAAAAAATACCTAAGAAATAAGGAAAATCCTAAACTATTTTATTTTGGGCTAGCTAGCCTCAAGCTAGAGACTAAGCTCGGATAGGTAATTGAGCCACTAATGCTCAACCGGGATCAAATATGGTGATTCTCTCATAGTCATATTTGAGTGGACAACTCTCTTTGACTTCATCCTTGCACCTTACATGGTCCTCCTCCACTATGACATCAAGAAAAAAATGTCTCCCGGATCTTCCTTCTTATAATATATCTTTGATTTGAAAATCACGGGGTTGATCTCCTCATATGGGATGATAGCCTCAATGTTTCCAGAGGATGTATACTCTAACCTACCAATCAAAGGCTTCAAAATTGATTTAAGAGGCTCACTTAGTTTCTTTAAGGGCGAATCATCATAAATCATGAGTGGTAGGATCTTTTCAAGTTCAACAAATTCCTCAATGTAGCGTGCATCCTATATAGTCCTATCACAATGTTTCTCTATTGGTGTTTCAATTATGCTCATCTCTTTTGGTTCCTTATCTTCAAGTGTAATTGGCTTCTTTTCTAATTCCATGGAAGTTCTCTCTATTGCTTCATATACACAAGCTATCCCCTCCCCAATTATCTCAAGAGTTTCAATATTTTCTTTCTTACTCACTAGAATGGCTCATAACTCCCTCTCTCCATGATTTCACAATCACGATGGTACAAATTTAGCACTTCCATCGAATGTGGTGCAAAAATCGAGTAATAAGGATTCTTATTTGGTTTTAGGGGGAAAGAATTTTGCACCACAAAGAGAGTGATCGGAGTGAATCATGCATGCATTCCAAGAGCCAATTTCTATGTATTTATAGTCAAATTGCATGATTCACATTCATATTCACTACTATTGCGCTAATCCACCCATACTATAATGTTTTATAGGACATGTCGATATTGGGATAAAAAAGGAAGCTAAACAATAGCATAAAAGAATCGAAGCAAAGAAGCACAAAGAAGTGCATCAAGAACGCTGCACGAGTGGGCCGAGGCACTTCCACGCAAGATAGCTAGCCAGAGCAACAAGGCGGAGGCCTACGCTGCAGAGAACTTAAATGCCAGATTCTGATAGCCTCGGGTACGCCACGGCGAAGCTCCCTTCACTACAACGTAGCGAGGTCACCCTTTCTAAAACGGGAACACTAAAAGTTCTAATTTTTTGAGCCATTGATAGGTATGGATTCCGAGGTATAAAGAGAAAGCAATTTCGAGGCAGAAGGAGGGGATGATAGGCAGACTGAACACAATGAGAGATGGATAAAGAAAGATTGGCGGAGATGGATTTCGAGAGATCGCAAAGACGGTTTTTTCTGTATTTCTTTTCCTGATTCGTTTAATGGTGAAAATCTTTCAGTCTGTAATGAAAATCACTATGACCTAGCCTTCCTCTCTAGGGTTTTGTCAACCCTAATCGCACCATTATGGATTAATACTTTAATTGTGGTCTATTTAATATTGATATTAAAATCTATGGTTGTTTTGCTCTCGAATTTAATTACATGTTATTATTTGGCCAATTGTGGCATGTTAATGCTAGGAGTCTGATATCGAGAGAAGATGACTCGTAGGGACATAGGGAAAGCAACACTTGGTTAATCAGGGAATAGAGATATCCCGCATTCAAAGTGTAGTGCTAGAGTTTGCACATTTAGGCATCTCGGAGTTAAGGGGTCGAAGCAGAGATGCAATACACCTCACTAGTGAGATAGACAACTATATCTCGAGAGAGAATATCTTGTAGGCACGATCAACCCGCTAACATAAATCATATGGAATATTAAATAAATACGCTATCTAGGTTAAAAATCCATCAAGTGTGGTAGGCGAAGGCAAAAACCCTAGTTTTCATCATTACCTAAACTAATTTTCAATATTAGGTTTTCTTTAATTCAGTTAATTTAGTCATAATTCACTATAGGACTAGATCCAAATATTGTCTAGATCATCACACTAGTATTCAACACACTTCTCTTCGTGGGAACGACACTTGACTAGCCACTGCACTACGTGAATTGACTTTATACTCTGCGGGCACTGTCCCATTTTTACTACTTCGGCACACTCGCTCTCGCCTCACAAGCTTTGGCAATCGTTGTCGGGAGAAGCTTAGTGTTGATATTGACAACAGTGCCATAGATTGTACTTTGGATCAATTTTAGTTCATTTAGTTCTTTTTACTTATTAATCATTTTTTTCGTCATTATTTATTTATTTATTTATTGCTCCTTGTTTTAGGTATTTTGCCTTATTTCATCTATGCTGTGACTTGGTCTCAACTTCATACTTGTGATTTTAGGAAAGCAATTAGTGGAGTAAAGACAAGATCGTTAGGAATTACTCCTTTTTTTTTTATCTGATCTCGAACTTAACGGACATTACATCAATTACGCAGAGAAGCACACGCAACCCAATTTGAAATCATGCATAATCAGGAGGATAGCGACGCTTCCAAGAAAGGAATGAACTAATGTGTGGATCGAATGGACAGTAATTATAGAGATTAGACCACCCGACCATTTGTACTGACACCAGATATGCTACTTGCTGAGTTCGCCACATCTACAATTGTTCAATCCTAACTATACGAAGACCACCTATCTGGGCGAACAACTTGAGCTGTTATAACTTCGCAAATGCTCCACAATATAAGGCCATGGGTTGCCTAGTGAGAATCAATGCACACATCTAACCGCGATTGAAGTCTCATGACATAGTCGCGTATAATGGAGTAATGTATGAAGCTCTCGACAAGGCTTATTCCCACCGTACTTAGCGACCAAAGCTGGGCAATAAGGTTGACTAGCCAACTATCGGATTCCATTACCTCATGGAACGACTTAGTGCGTAAATTTACACCAAAATTTTCTCCCAAAGATCTGATAATTGGTGCAAAAAAATTAACACATTCATAATTCTGAGGGTGGAACTTTGCTGAGTCTGGAGATTTAGTGAGCTATTGAGGTGATGCTCCACATCACAAAAAGCTGAATCAGGTGGACGGCGCACACGCTTTTATAATGGTCTAAGCGATTCAGCTAGGACAATCATCATGCCTTAAAGGTGAGGTGCCTGATGAAAAGACTGCATCGCTTTACCCATATCAAAGACACACCTACTAATCTCTAATCATGGCCTCAGATAGATCAAGACTTGTAAGACTTTAGCTTGGCTGCACGTAAGTTCTCAAGAATCCTGGTAAACCATGTCACACAATTGACCAAATGAACAAGGTAAGATGGTACAAATGAACGCATTCGTATCAACCCTTGGGAGATTTACGAGTCTTGTGGAGGACAACACAGTCTATGGATTGTCAGTCAGGATAGATGACAGTAGAGCAAGAACAATATGTGAATCAACAGAATCAACAACAGTATGGACAGTATGGAGGTAATACATATCAGAACATGTACCAAAATCAGAATCAGAATCAAGGCTAGGGTTGGAGAGGTAACCAAAATAATCGTGAGCAACCGCACCATGGCCGAGGAACAACTGCATAGTATGCCACCACTTCAAGCGAGAAAGCCGCCACCCGAGAAGAAAGTGGATTTGGAAGAAGCCTTAGCTCATATGATGACTTCCCATAGCACATTTATGAATGAGACGAAGGCCACATTCCAAAAGCAAGCTCAACAGATACAAAACCAATCCACCGAGCTACAGAATCAAAGGGCCCAACTCAAAAACCTGGAAGTGTAAATAGGCCAAATGGCCACATTATTGACTGAGAGGCAACATGGATCACTACCTAGCAACTCAGAGGTGAACCTGAGATGAGAAGGTAACATTTTAAAGTCGCCATACTGAGAAATGGCAAGAATTAGCGCACTGTAGCGCCCACCGATGGAGGCAGAACCTGGCGGCAAAGAACTCCGCACTAATCGGGAATGGACAAGATAGAGCGGAACAACCCCAAGAGAAAAAGTCTACGGAATAAGAAACCGAAGCTAAAGATCGACCAACCACGATTGAACCCAATGTTCCAATTCCATACCCTCAACGCCTGAAGAAGAATAAATTAGACAAGCAATTCACTAAGTTTATGGAAGTGTTCAAGAAACTGCATATAAACATTCCATTTGCTGATGCGTTAGAACAGATGCCCAATTATGTAAAATTCATGAAGGATATACTGTCAAAGAAAAGAAGACTATCGGATTTCGAGACAATAAATCTCATTGAGGAATGTAGTGCCATCCTTTAGAGGAAACTGCCACAAAAGCTGAAAAACCTGTGCGCTTTATCATTCCTCACTCATCGGAACTCCATCTTTAAGAGGGCCTTGTGTGACTTGGGAGCTAGTATAAACCTCATGTCGTTATCCATATTTCGACGACTCGGATTAGGTGAAGCCCGTCCAACTATAGTCACACTCCGCCAGCGTATAGGTTATCAAACATCCTGTCAAGATAGGAAGATATTCTGCAAGGTGGACAAGTTTAAATTCCTAAGATATTTCATCGCTCTAGAGCATGGAAGAAGATAAAGAAATACTCATAATATTGTAGACCCTTTTCGCCATCGAAGAGCAATGATTGATGTGCAGCGAGGAGAGTTGAAATTGAGAGTGGAGGATGACGAGGTCAAGTTCAATGTCTTTGAGGCTGTGAGACACCCGGCAGGGAGTGATACATGCTTCATGATAGAGACCATGGAGGCTATAGTGTCTAGCCATAGTGGTCCCACTAACCCTTTGGAGACTAGCCTAGTACATAGCGAATCAGAAGAATTGGGAAAAGATGTCAAAGAGTATGTGAAATGGATGGACTCCTTCCAGCCTAATAGAAGGAAATACTAAGAACCACTAGGTGAAATTGCTCAAACGTTTGTGTCATCCTTCGAACAACCACCCAAGATGGAATAAACCACTACCCAGCCATTTAAGGTATGCTTATTTTTGGGAGTTCCATCTTACCAAAGATTATATTTCAAAGATCCCCGACAAAGTAAGAAGATAAGTTATCGAGTACTTAGGGATCATCACAAGGATGTGTCATCGGTTCTCAGTCGATGAAGGGGATTTGCCCTTCTATGTGTATGCATCGCATCCTACTAGAAGATGGTCATAAGCCTTCAGTGGAAGCACAGAGGAGACTAGATCCAACCATGAAAGAAGTAGTCCATAAGGAAGGACTCGGGCGGGCGATGCTCTGGCAGAGCCATCCATTTCCTTCACAATGCATGGTAAGTCTAGTACAAAGCAAAGCAAAAGGGAGGAACAACAAGATAAAGATAGAGAATAATATATTGCAAATTTCTTCAAGAACAAGCCACAGTCGAGAATTTGCATCGACTATCGGAAATCGGTTGGCGCTAAATTCAAAGACCATTTTCCACTGCCATTTCTGGCTCAGATGTTAAATAGGCTGGTAGGGCATGAATATTACTATTTCGATGGGCGTTTCGCTACAATCGATCAAGTTATAGCCCTAGAGAGGATCAAGAGAAGACGACATCTCACTTGCTCTTATGGTACATCTCGTATTTGGGGCAGGATGCCCTTTGGGGTCAGGCACCGGCACATTTTACGATATGATGGCCATATTCTATATGGCTGAAAAGACAATCGAGGTGTTCATGGAAAATTTTCTTCGTATCGGGAACCTTCACAAGAATTGTCCGGAAAACCCCGAGGTCTGCGTTTGTTGATGTGAAGAAACCAATCTCAGAATGAATCGGGAGAAGTGCCACTTTATGCAGTGTTAAGAAGGCATAGTACTCGGGGAAAATGACCCACAAGAAAGAATAGAGGCGACACAAAGCTAAGATTGAGGCAATAAAGAAACTACTCACCATCAACAAGAAAGGGGCATAAGCAGCCTTAGACAATGCAGGTTCTATACAGCTTTATTCATAAAGACACTCTTTTCCTGGATTAATTTCCTCGTGTCTAGTTTGCTATTCAAGGAAACATCGACTTTGATTTGAGCAGTGTGCAAGCTTTTCATCCTAAAAGATCGACAGCATCGATCCCCCATAGTTGTAGCACCGTGATCGGGACCTCTCGCTTGAAGCACGCGACGCCAAGTGACTGGCCTGCGCGATCGGAGCAATGCTCGCGTAAAAAGAGGATGCTCTGCCATTCACTATGCTGAATATATTTTGAATGACGCCAAATGAATTATGACACCACCGAAAAGAGTTATTAAAATAATGTTCACTGATACCCCAGTCTCTACTTGATTGGCAACAAAGTCATAGTGCATTATCGACCACTCCGCCATTAAGTACCTAATGACTAAAATGATGCAAAACGACTAATACAAGCATGTCTTAATAAAAAGAATTCGACCTAGAAATCGTGTGGGACAATAAGGGAATAGAGAACCTAGTCATAATTCATTTGAGCCATGATCGAAGGCCAGGATCTAGGTGGTAGGTTAATGATGATTTCAGATGAGCGCCTCTTAGTACGAAGCCATAAAGCCTGCTTTCATGGTTTACCGACTATGTGTGAATTACATTTAGTACAAGATTATCCTCCCGATTTTAGCATCACCGTATAAGAGGTTCTTTCAGACATTCAAGTAACTACTACCTGGAAGTGGAGCCTATTTTGTATAAAATACTTGTGGATCAAGTGATAAGGTGATGTGTATCGGAAGATGAAATGGGTAGTATTCTAATCACCGCACACCTTACCATGTGGGGACACTTGGTGCTGAGATAGCAAATAAAGTACTTCAATCAGTTTCTACTGGCCTGAATGCTCAAGGATGCATACAAGTTTGTATCTACCTCGTGATAAGTGTCAAATAATGGGCAAAGATTTGGAACGATGAACCCACCCGTGCGCACAATTCCCAGAGGCTGAGCGGCTTTGAGTTGGTGGGAGCTTGACTTCATGGGTCCATTCCCTTCATCTCGGCAATTCATATTCTCCTTGTTGTGGAGTACGTCTCCAAATGGGCAGAGGCAATACCAACACGCACAAATGATGCCACAGGAAGCGTTGTCTTGCAAACATTATTATTTGCTACCTGCTCCGCACTCCACGAGCATTGATCACTGATAGTCGTATTTCATTTTTGCAACAAGTTGTTGATATAGTCTTGCAAAATATGGTGTATGACCATCAACTTCACTCGCTACCTCCCGTAGGGCAAATATGTTTATGTCAAATCGAGATAAAGTCCATTCGAGAAAACAACAAGAGTTCAAGGAAAGATTGGTCAACGAAGATTGATGATGCACTTGGGGCACAGACAAAGATTTAAAACCCACTGGGTATGTCGCCATCTCGATCAGTCTACGTGGAAAGCCTCGCCATTTGCTGAAATTAGAATGAGCAGAGTACTGGGCAACTAGGCTTCTGAACACGGATAGTAAGGTAGCCAAAGAGAAGCGGATGCTACAACTGAGTGAATTAGATGAATTCCACAATGAGGCCTATGAGAACGCTCAAATCTATAAGGAGAAGACGAAAGCTTGGCATGACAAGCATATCAGAAGGGAAATGGCTCGAGTCAAACGCCAATTGTTGTTCAATTCTAGGGTCAAACTCTTCCCCCGTAAGTTGAAGGTCAAACATCAAGCCCTGCCTTTACAGTGGTTCGCATTTCCTATGGAGTGTTGAGATAATGCACCGTATGGGCGTGACGCTTCAAAGTCAATGCCCAAAGATTTGAAACCGGCTTGAGGAGACTGATGCAGAAGACAGACACCATCCCGAGCAATGGCCCCGGACCAAGGCGCAAGGGCGCCAAGGCCACCACGCCCATTTATTCTTTCCGCTCCAAATACCGCACGCTACAGAATGTCGAGTCAATCACTTAAACATAGCGCTCGAGGCAACCCAAGCATTGGCGGAGGATCCCCTTCTCCCTGGAACTAGTATTTATTTCTTCGGGTTCTAATCAAGGTTTTCTGCAGATAATTTCTGCTTTTAATTTACTACTTTTGTTTGTTTTTAATGAGTTTGTGAGTTTTTCAGGGATACCAAAGGGTGCAAGCACAATCACTAAGGGACTTACATGTTCATTAGAGTGTGAGAGGGCAAAAATCGTGTTTAGAAAAAAAAATAGAAAAACTTTGTTCCATACTCTCTGGTACGCAGCAATGTAGAACTCTATGCCGCTACTTCACCCTTTTTCCACTTTCGGGTCCGTTGAAGAACAAAGATCTCTTCTACGTCATTGCCAGACATCGCTTCACACGTGATAAAGCCCTTCGTCACACGTAGCGCAAATATTTTGAGCCCTATAAATACCCACACGGCTTTTCATTTTTCCCTCCACATGACTTTCGCCGCCTTTCCTTTTCCTCTCTCGCTTTACTTTGATCCCGCCACCCACTCCCGCCTGGCACCACCGCCTTCGCCCGCGCGCGGATCGCTTGGTGCCCGTGCCATCAATCGCATCTACCGCCTCTCCCGGATGAAAGACAAGGCGAGGCAGCGCCCGGTCACACGCATAACGAAAGGCCACGCAGATTTCACCACTGCCGTATGCGTGAATGCCAACCATCGACTAGTGATTTCACCACTTTTCAGATGCACTCCTCACGCCTGTGGCTAAGGTCCGTATAATTTTTTATGTGTTAAAATCAAGCCTACCCTACATCTTAGTACATGGCTATTTAATAACAAGACGATCCTCCTCTGCTACATGAACACTATGTCTAATTTTGACATCGTCCGTTATCGAAGCCAAGTTGACTGGTCGCACCTGCTGAGATGGAGACGGGCCCCGATACACCCTCACTATTACGCTAGCTTAGCCGATCAGCCGAGGTCCTGATGGCTGACTCGAGGAGCAGCAGCAGTCGCCTACCCATACCACTCGCCAAGGCAAAGTTCGGAGCCCAAGCGAAGTTAGATGGAGGAGACCGACGAGGGATGTCGCCGCAGTAGCCATTCTGGGCTGGCGAATCCCAAGACGCTGCACTGAGGTCTCCTCTAGTTCAACTCGCCCCCGCAAACCGTATTCATGCTCTCACCACACGGTCGGACGATGAGCATAGTGTGAGTCTCAAGAGCATCGTGGCTGCCCCCAGTCGCATTACGGACGCTTATCAGCGCCGATGGCCACCATTCACACCAGCCAGGACTAGATCACGAGCCAGTTGGCTCAACTCCTCTCGTTTCACACACCGCCACCGCCACCACCACCGTAGTGATTCTCTGGGACTTATCTCTTTACCTTTATTTTGTCATTTAGAACATTGTTAATTTTAAGTTTGGGGCGATGTGTGGGTATAATGGCCGTCTAGTTATTTTTGTGTTTTTTTTTTTATCTTTGTATGTTTCAGCGTATTTTAGCAAGTCTACTCTTCATCCGTTTTTTAGTTTTGTTTTTGGTTGTTTTAGTTTGTTTTAGCATGTGTTTAAAGACCTGAGCCTTGTCTCCACAAAATACCAACATATTTGCATTTGGTACAGATATGGTGATTTTAATTGGTTTTAATTGTTCTTAGCCTTAATTGACCATGATTACAAAAAGGATAGTCACAGTAATCGTAGAAAGCCGTGGTTTGTACGAAATAGGTAAATCATGTTGTTTAATACCTGGACTCCGTATTGTATAAAGTTGAGAATAACCATGTCCGGTCGCCCCTTTTAGATCTCAAGAAATCACTCCCGGGCAGGCTATTGTGCACACACACACATGATCTTCTGGGCATGCTTTGACTCGCACCACCATGCAAGAGTTCTACGAACCTTGGGAAGTTAAACACCTAAGTGATGGGACACCTAGAAAAGAGGATCGTCAAGTGAGCCCCAAACAGGTTCAAAATAATAATAATAATAATAAAATAAAAAAATAAAAGGACATGGTATGGTTTAGAATAAGTGGATCATCCAATCGGAATCCCGGGCCCAGTCAAGGGGCTTTTCAAAGCCTAATGCCCTGAGCCAACTGGCCGGGAGCCATTGACTTCATTGCCCGCTACATGGGACAGAGAATGGATGATTTCCACGATCTAGGACCTCAAGGTTTGGTTGAGTGTTCGCTGAAGTTCAGGAACTCAATGTCCTAGCCCTTAACTAACTCGGGTGTGGGGAGTCACCAATGGATCCCCATTAGAGGAACCCTAACCTAAAACCTCTCGATACTAGTACTCTTCCAAGTTTGACTTAGAGTTAATTCCCTTAGGAGTAGTTGAAGTGAATAAATTGCGTTTCTCATCCTTCTCGTGGTGTCATTCCTGTAAATAGGGCAAAGTTAGATTCAAGTTTGGGGGTATTTAAGTCGAACTATACATTGGAGATCACACTTTAACTGCACTTAGACTCCTTGGGAAAGGTTATTGAGTGCTAAAAAGGGGGTTGACCTGCTTGGTCAACCGAGATTGACCCACAGCATTTCTGAAAGTTGAACAACCTAGGTAGTCCCTTTCTGATCTTTGAACTAGTTCATACGACCCTTCTGTCATCATGTGTACTAGGACCCATATCGCCGTTGTTAGTTACGCTTATCTGTGTACGCCCCTGCTAGAGTCTGTTCTTGATTGGGGATAAGTAAGAAGCTAAGTTTGGGGGTGTTGATCGGAGTGAATCATGCATGCATTCCAGTACAATTTCTATGTGTTTTTATAGCTAAACTTGCATGATTCAAATTCATATTCACTGAAGACATATCCTCAAGCACTATAGTCAGTTTTTTTTATAGGACATGTCGATATTGGGATAAAAAGTAGCTAAACAATAGCAAAAGAACCGAAGCAAAAAGCATAAAGAAGCAAAGAATGGAGCATCGTGTATGCAAAGCAGGGAGGCACTCCATGCTTCATGCAAGATAACTCTCGTAGCGCCGTGACTGACGCCGCAACGTAACCTTAATGCCACCAGCCTTGGTACGCCCGTCGCTAAGCCCTTCATCGCTGCAGAGCGGTGTTCCCTTTCTAAAATGGGAACACTAAAAGTTCTAATTTTTTGGGCCATTGATGGGCCCCCATTCATATGATAAAGGGGAAGCACTTCATGCGTAAGGGGGGACGAGAGGCAATCCACACAAGGAGAGACTTTGATAAAGAGAGATTATGTAGACAAATTCCCATGAGATCGCAAGGACGGCTCTAATAGTATTTCTTTTCCCGATTCGTCGCTCGAAAAATCTTTCACCAGAATGAAAATCACTATGACTTAACCTTCCTTTCTAGGGTTTTGTCCACCTTAACAGCACCATTATGGATTAATACTTTAATTGTGGTTTATTTAATATCAATATGAAAATCACTATGACTTAACCTTCCTTTCTAGGGTTTTGTCAACCCTAACCGCACCATTATGGATTAATACTTTAATTGTGGTTTATTTAATATCGATATGAACATCTATGGTTTCTTTACTCTTGAATTTAATTACTTGTTATTATTTGGCCAATTGTGGCATGTTAATGCTAGGAGTATGATATCGAGAGAAGATGACTCGTAGGGACGTGGGGAAAGCAACACTTGGTTAATCAGGGAATAGAGATATCCCGCATTTCAAGTGTAATGCTAGGGTTTGCACATTCAAGCATCTCGAAGTTAAGGGGTCGAAGCAAAAATGCAATACACCCCACTAGCGAGATAGGCAGCTATATCTCGAGAGAAAATATCTTGTAGGCACGATTAACCTGCTAACATATATCATATGGATATTAAATAAATACGCTATCTAGGTTAAAAATCCATCAAGTGTAGTGTAGGCAAAAACCTCGTTTTCATCATTAAATACTCTTTAAATCGAATTTTCAATATTAGGTTTTCTTTAATTCAGTTAATTTAGTCATAATTCGCTATAGGACTAGATCCAAATATTTTCTAAATCATCACGCCAGTATTCAACTCACTTCTCTTTGTGAGAACGACACTTGACTAGCCACTGCACTACGTGAACTCGACGCGTATACTTGCGCGCACGGGTCTGCAGTTTTACCAATTTCTACACACTCACTCTCAGCCAGTCAAGAGGCGGTGTGAAATAGAGGGGCATGGGTGCGAGATTCTCTTATTGCTCATTATATGAGTTTCAATTTGGTATCTATTCTTCATATATGAATTCCAGATTATTTTGAGGTTGAGATGAAAACTGACCTTCCTCATGCATAGTGTAGGCCAAGAGAGTAGAGAGGGAGAGTGTTGGATGTCATCTGCTTCTTGCATTATGACAGATTTTACTTCTTATAAGTTGGGTGGAATTTCTCTCTTATTACCTATTTCTTCTAAATTTTTTGGATTCGATGTGGTTTTGGAAGATTCGGTCTTTTGTCCATGAGTAAGAGAGTTTGCTACTAGTTAAAAGAGAGTTAATTGCATAAGTTCCATTTTTTGGTTGAACTCCTTTTGTTTCTTCTCCATGTGTTCCATTTCTTAGTTCATTAGGTCTTTGTTCTTAGAGTGTGTCTCTATGTATTTCATAAGTACTATGTAAGATGGCTATACTCTGTTGATAATCATTCTCTGAGGGTATTGTTTCAGAATTTTTAAGCAGTTCCTTCTTGGTTATATTTCCTTGTCTTTGTGGAAAATCAGGGTGGTTATTATATTCAGAGTTTTAGGGTATCCATATGTCCTATTATTGTTATGGTATGGAGAGTCATATTGGTTGATGTAACTAATTTTCTCCTCGTAAGTATCGATTTCTATTGGTCGTGAAGGACACCTAGTAACATGGTGATTATATGAGTGACATATATAGCATGGAAAGGATTGCCTAATTCCTCTCTTTTTTTTTTAAATGTGTGTCAATTTTAGTGGGTGGTCTCAGCACGATTTCATCTATTTTGGCATATATGAGAGACAACTCGATTTCTAACTCTAGTTTTCTTTGTAACTGATACTCTAACTACCTCTTCCTAATGTGTTTGATCCCTAATTTGATGTGCCTCAGGCTGGCCATTCTATTCTCTAGTAAGTTCAACTACTTTACCAAGAAATGTTAGGGCCTCTTCGAGTGTTTTGTGGAGAAAGCTTCCACTACACATGGATTCTAAAATTCATTTTATGTATGTGGTTAACATGTCATAGAAATAGTTTGCAATGTCCCAATTTTCATAACCATGGTGTGGGCAAACATTGATAGTTTCCATATACCTATCCCAACATTAGTAGAATGTTTCTACCTCTTGAATTGCAAAGGAATTAATCCTTCTTTTCAATGTTATGGTTTTATATAAAGGGAAAATTTTCCTAAGGAATTGTGTTTGAAGTTTAGGCTAGGTTTGTATGCTTTTGGGTCTTAGTGTGATTAGCCAATGTGTAGCTCTAAATTTCAAGGTAAGTGGGAAGAGTGCAACCCATACACTTTCGAATGAGGCTCCTTGTCTTTATATGGTTCTACTAGCCTTATAGTCGCTAATGTGGTGTATGGATTTTCATCTTCATATCCATGATAGTTTGGTAATTGGGTGAGCAAGTAAGGTTCCACTACAATATCTTCTAAAGGTGGCATTATGCATGTTTTGTACCCTCTAGTGATAGTCATTTGAGGTGTGTGCTATGTTTGTTGTATGTTATGCTCTACCTCTATGTGTTCTTCATTCTCAGTTCAATTCCTCAAGTTTGTTCTTAATAGCTTATTCTTGTTTATGCGGACCTGGGGTTTTGATGACCTCAGACCAAAACACATACAAATTTTATGTGGCGCAATTACCAAAGGACTATTATCTAATCCCCGGAAACTACACCATAAAACTTGTTGAGACCAAAGCTCCCAGAGTTAATCATTTTCAATTTTGTTGGGCTCGATCTATCAGTGCACAAGCCGATGGCATAATGATACAGGTCCGTATATCGATTCCACGTAGATCTCAAGAATTTTAAATCAACTACTCCTCGACTACTCAAGCTCCATAATAAATTTCATAAATGATAGTGTGGATCCAAATTTTGTTAGTGCCGGAAATTGTTTCAGCACGATAAATAAATGAACAATCAAATAAAACCGGAATATAAAGAATAAAAAATACAAAGAAATAGGGGTTAAGAAAAATAAATGGACACTCGAATAATTATCTTTCAGAGAACACATCAAGTATACTGCTATAGTGAAGTACCACCTCGTGAGTTAATACCATAAAACCCTCAATATTTCAGTTTTAAAATCATTCAAGTGTTTAATAGCAATAAATGATCTCTCCATACTCCACATTTCATTATCTAATTTTCTGATTCTCTGAAGACAGGGAAAATTAAATAACTACTTAGTGATTTAATCAGTATTTTTTCTTTTGCAATACTATACCCATTTTATGGCCAAACCTTAGCCCTGCCATCTGGCCAAGTAAGGATATACAACTCTCCGGATGCTCTTCCTCAAAATTAGAATAGATCACCCCTCTCCTTTGATTATTAGATCTCGCCTAACACGGATTGGCCTCATTATTCGACCTGAGGAACTCTTTGCTTGTTTAAATTGGATAACTCATTCAACTCTTTCTTGATTTCCCAATGGAGAAGAGATTTATCTACAACTGCTAAGCTCATTAGATTCTAAATAGCAAAAGTTAATATATCTTCAAGAAATTGTTCATAACTCCCAGAATGCCTCTCCGTGTCACCCGAGGGCCCCTTTGAAATCGTGAGCAATGAGACAAATCTTATAATTGCAGAACCGATATTCGGGATCAAAACAAGAACCTAACTCCAGCAATTCTGTAATCAAAATCAAAAGTCGCTGAAACCATCATGTGGTAATATTATTCTGTTTATAGTATCTACTTAATGGAAGTCGGATTCCTCAATTATCAATACACACATTCTCCCATCATAAGAATGACCGCACCTCGAATCGAAGAGTTGAATTCCGTGAATTGTCTCAACTTCAAACATTCCAGGTGAGTAATTTGGAAAGACAGAATTTATTCGCTACTTCAAAATCACAACACCCAGATCCGTAAAATAAAACGAAAAATAAAACGATAAATCTAATCTAACTTAACTAATGTCATCAAGAAAAGAAAAGAAAAGAAAAATAAAGAAAACTAAAGGCATGAGTCTTCAAAGAACCTGCATCTTCTCGCCCGTGTCCCGCCAAGCTCTGCGGTTCCTCTCTTCCGGGTAGTCGTATTTATAAGGTTTCTCGCTGGTCCTAATCCGCAACTATGATTCGCCAGGATTTCCCGCGGATCGCCTGTTACCGTCGTCAGCGTAATTTCAAATCCTTTGTCGCGACATCATCCATGTCACGACATCGACCACGCCGTGACATCAACTTGTTCTAATCGCAGCCTTTAACTCCGATGTCTTCGATGTCGCGCACTGCCTTCACGCCGCGACATCGCCTTAAGCCTATGCGTACTTCTTCAATCGATCGTTCATGATGTCTGACCTCACCCACGCCGCACATCAACTTATGCTTCGAGGTCAACGTTGCCGGTGTCGCTGACTTCAGCTCATCGTGACATCGCCCATGAACTTACAAGCTTCCACTAACGCTTCGTGTCGCGACAATAATCTTCGTCGCGACATCGCCTTATGGCTCGCGAAATTTCACTTGATGAAGTTCCCGCGGTCGCCACATCAATCCCTTTGTCGACATCACCCATGCCCTTGTGTTTCAATCGTCGCTACCGATGTCACGATCGCCGCTAATTCATCATCGGCGTCACGACAATGCCCCACGTCGCACACAGCTCCTCTTCACTGCCACCACCTGAATTTCTGCAACCTCACCCGCCTTAGCTCTCCCTGCTTTGCTTCATCCCACCTTGAGTTTTTACCAGCCGCAACCTCGGATATGCATTTTCATTGTCGCCATAAACTTCACGACACTGTGTTCCTTCATCTTTGCGCCATTTTTTCTCGTCGCAAACCCAGTCACAATTATCTCATTAATACCATCCACCTTCTCGCTTCTCACACCCAACACACATGTATATTGGATATTTATTTTAATGTTATAAACCGTGAGTCTCGATTGGATGTTCGTCCCATTCGGTAGCTCACCACACATTCTCGCAAAGAATGGTGAATAACTCATACCATGCACACACACCACTCATTATGTTCCGGCAGATACAAAGTGGATTTATGTTTGGTTTACGCTATATCAGTGCAAGCATGCATAATGAGAGCTACATGCAACATTACCAAAACATGGATAATTATATTTTCTATATATAATTCACATACATCAAAAGAGCATATATCAACATGATCTTTTCACACACAACATGTTAATCAAGCAACAACACACAAAATGGCCCTGATCTCGAACCCATAAAAACAAGGCACCTCTCAATCCCTTTACGGCTATAAACCATTATTTTTCCATTTGTCACCGAATCACTATGATACCAAACACACAACGAAACCTAAAGACATCAGTCCCGTGATCAAAACCAAATCTCAACACTATTCGGAATTGTCCGGAACCAGTCCTAAAAATTTCCAATATTCGGTTCCAAAATCTTGGGACTAAATCATACACCCAATCACACGACTCGAAGAAAACCTAAACACATTAAAATTACTTGGTGCTAAATAATCCAAATAGAAAAATTTCCTACCTCTTGAAGTTTGACGAAACTCCCGGATTTTGGTACCCACATATAGCCCTCGTTGCGTGGATCAACTTTAACTCTCGGACCGTCAAGATTCGACCATCGGAACGCCAGGAAAATCTCTCTTTTCTTTTCTCCCACTTTCTTCCTCTTCTCCCACGTTTTTTTCCTTCTCTCTTTGTTCGATTTTCCTCCCCTCTTTCTTTTTTTTTTGGCTTTTTTTTTTCCCTCCTATCCACCGAGCTCCCTCTCTTTTGTTTGCTCCTATCCTCTTTTCCTTTTCATTTTCCATTTTCTCTTTTCTTTTATTTTCTCCTCTTTTTCGTTTTCTCTTTTCTCCTTTCTCATCCCTTTTTGCTTCTCCTACTCTTATTGATCGTGCAGGAAACTTTCCACTTCCTCCCTTAGCCACTATCTCCACAAATTTTTTTACCATTTTTCTTTCCTTTATTTCTTTTGACACATGGCTTAATGTGAGTCATTCCACACAAGTGCAATCTCACATGGTTCATGCCATGTCACTCCCCTAGGGTGCCATGGCACTCAAGATGTTTAAGATGTGTCACTCGACAAACCCTGTCTCAAAACGTGAAATTTTGACTTTCGAATCGACAAAATCTCGACTGTGGAAAATCTGATTTCATGAGACGAATTCAACGGCGAAGTCTATTTCGTCATCCTAGATTTAGAAAATTTCGAATCACAACCAAAATTAATGCTTTACTTAAAAAAAAAAATTGAATTTTTCCACATTTTACATTCTTCCCAATGTACTTACCCAAATTCATAATAATAATTTTTTGTACACACACAAACACATGCATATGAAATAATTTATTCTAGTGCCAAATATTAGACAACTAATTCACCAAAGTAGAAAGGATAGGTGGTCTCGCATCTCTATCCTCACACGCTCCCAAGCTGTTCTTCCACCCTCTCTGCTGCCACAACACCTCATTAGTCGCACCTGGGCTCACAGGCTAAAAGCATTCGATCCTCGCCTATCCAAGATACTTACTAACCTCATTGTATCCATTAGTATCAATTAATCCTCCCAATCCACTACATGAGCTAGATCCGGGAGAGACTGCGAGCATGGAGACATGGAACACCTCATGGACACCTAATAAACTCAATGGTCAACCGATATGCAACTGTACCCACCCTCTCGAGTATCTCAAAGGGCCCGATATACCTAGGTGCTAACTTCCCTCGCTTACCGAATCCAATCACTCCTCTCTTAGGCATCACCTTCAAGAAGACCTGATCACCCACCTCAAACTCTAGAGGTCGATGTCGGCCTTACCCACACTTTTGGCCGACTTTGAGCCACAGAAAACAACGCGATCAAATCCACCTTCTCGTAGGTGTCTCGAATCAGATCCGACTAATGATGAACGCACTCCCACCTCCCTCGTCCAATTAATCTGAACTCCAAGATAGCCTCCCATATAGCCTCATAGGGCTGATCCGTGATACTCGCCCCGATAATCGTTGTTGTAGGCGACCCACTATGTAAGTGCTTCTCCCACACTTAAGATTCAAGACATGCTCAGCAAAGATGTCTTTAAACCCTGTAGAGGTCCTTCGATGACTATCTGTCAGGATGAAACGCGCATTTACTGGGCCAACCAGAACCCATTGGCTCTTTGGAAACTTTCCAAAAGTGTGTCAGAACCTCGGGATCCCTATCCGACATACTATGACATCGCACCCATGTAACCGCACACCATACACTGACGCACTCCAACGCAAAGCGTCATCCGCCGCCGCCGCATCACGAAAATATACTTAATATGCGAGTTCGCTGAATGGTCGTTCAATACACGATCGCACTTCACGAATGTCGCGCGCGGGTCACAAAGTCCATCGTGACGCCACTTCCACTCAGCCAATTTCAATGGTCGAGCAGCCCGTCGCTCTTCCAAGGCACTTTGCACTATAACACGTGAGACACCGTCGATCAAATCTCCAACGTGTCGCCCATCCAAATTCTTCGCATTGGCGACGTAAGATCAAGATATTCAGCACCCGATGCACAAAGAACCGGGAGCAATGTGGAACTCCATGAGGATCTCCTCTGTATGGAGTTTCACGAACCCGGGGAACCATAACTCTGCCCCTGCATCAAGACTCACCATCACCGATGGTCCACCTTTCATCACCTGCATTCTAACTACATATCCATCCCCATGACATATCTTGGTCCTCGCCCCTTGGGACTCAATCACCCCGCTCGCAGGGACGACGAGCTGCCCAAACTCCCTAATGCCCCCCAAGCCTAATCACCGAATGCACCCAACGCCCACACGCCTCGAGCAGATCCTCGCCACTCAGGAAGCTAAACCTAATCGCATTCCCCGTGACTTCCGACTTAGTACATTAGCCACTACATTTGCCTTACCAGGATGGTAATGCAAAGTGAAGTCAGAATCCTTCAGATACTCCATCCATCTACGGTGCCTCATGTTGATGTCTCGTTGTGTGAAAATATACTTTGACTGCAGGGTTTGAAAATACTAACTGTCACCATACATGGAGGTGCCAAATCTTACAAGACTATGGTCAACTCCAGCCATGTAGGTAATTTTTCTCATGATCTTCTAGCTGTCAGAACTATATGGCACTTAAAGCTCAGGATATTCTTCAATGCGAATTTCTATCACTGGTGCAAGTCTCAAATTAAGGAGAGATTTGAGGTAAGCAGTAGAGAAAGATTCTAGAATAAGAGGTTCTCCAAAGGAGCTTCTTCCTCCTCAAGGAAGAGAGTTAGAGAATCACAAGCGTAACGCTTACAACTCTACTACCAGAGTATAATGTGTACCCAATATAGCACCAGTACCTTGCAGAAAGTTTCAATGAAATGTCCAAGAGAAACTCCAAGTGTGCCCTCATTCCACCCACTTATTTGACAGGTATTGTTAATGTGTGATGGTGTCAAACAGAAGTTAATCAATATTTATGGAAAATTGTCCCAAAGATAGGACAAATAGAATCCCAGTAATAAAGAAGGAGATCCGCGCACCACCATCTACTGAGATGTAGACGTAGAGGTCGAGGGCCAAAGCCAAAGACAAAGATCAGAGGCACGCTATATTTGAGATAGGACTGCTCTATGCCTTCTGGCCAAAGACGTACATATGCTATGAAGGCTCATGGTGACCAAGAGGCACCATAAGCTGTCATTGCATATTTTCTTTATGGTATTGATACATGGCTGACACCTTCGGATCTACTCATTCATATGTATGCATTGAGCATGTGTTCGATAAGGTGACAAAGAATGGAGCAAAATATCACAGATATGTACTTCCTCCTCTAGTCCTTAGGGCATAATGTCAATGTGAATAGGGTGTATAGAAATTGGACCATAGTTATCCAGGATAGAGAATTTTCAACTGATTGATTGTTTCGCTTCGAGAATTTAGATTTTATTTAGTATGGACTGGTTGTCTAAGCATAAAGCTATACTAGATTGTTAAAAAAATACATTATTTTTAAAATGTTCTAAATCCGGGCCACAGGTGATAGTACGTGGCATTAGATATGCACGTATGTCCACGTGATTCACTATGCGGTGCTAGAGATTTACAGAGGTGATGGTGACATTTGTCTTAATACTTGAAGTGACTCCTAAGAGAGGTCAAGTAGATGTGAAAAGATCTCAAAGAGTAAGGGAATTTCCAAATGTATCTCGAAGAGTTACTTGGTATTCCACCTGAAAGGGAGGTGACCTTGTCCACAGAGATTGCACAGAACAACCCCATTTCTTACTTACAAATGTCCCTTAACAAAAAAGAGCTGAGGTCACAGCTGATAGAGCTGGATAAAAGGGTTTATTAGGACCAAGAGCTCTGGGCACCTGCTTTTATTTGTAATAAGAATGTATTGTGAATGCATTGATTTACCGCTGAGAGAAAGATGATGTCAAGACAATGATTCATGATCCATATAGTCACATAAGTTTTAGTAATTCTCATTTAATGAATACACAAATGCAGATTATGATTTGATGAATAGTGGTGTTTCTCAATCTCTACTTAGATCAGCCTTTGTGTCAAGTGTTATTGATGATATATTATATTTAAGAATGAGGAAGAGTTAAGAAATCAATATCTTAAGGATAGTTCTCAAGAACTCCGAGAGAAAAGCAAGAGGTTGCTAAGTAAATGCGATTTTTGGTTGGTAGTTTTTTCCAAAGCCACATTGTCTCGCCAAGGAATTAGAGTTGATCTCGCTAAGATTGAGCTATTGTAATGTAAGAAGCCACCCGAAATGCTACGTATGAAGATGATGTTATAAAGGATTTGCAGTGTTTTTCGTTGTAAAGATCACCTGCAATCGCTTAGAAAAGATGTGAAGCTTCGATGAACGATATTACTGCTGGGCTTTGAGCGCTAGCAATTGCTAATTGAAGCTCCGCTGTTGACGCAATGACCCAGTGGCATACCCTCGCATGCTGATGCTTCAAGGATAAGTCTAGGATGTGCTAATGCAAGATGGTAAAGTCAAGGGCCTACGACTGCAAAATAGCTTACACATGAGTAGAATTATCCTACTCCATGACCTGTGAGTTATCGTGTGGGTAGTGTTTGCTTTGGAAAATATGGCACACTACTCATATGGGGAAGAGTGTGAGCTTACACGCACTACAAGATTCTCAAGTACCGTTGAATGCAAAGAGTTGAATTTAAGGCAACGGAGGTGGTTAGAATTGTTTCTAAAGATTCAAGTGATTGCATGGGCTTGATTACCATCCCACAGGCCACTGTGGTTTATGCCTTAGCGTAAAGACAGCTGCAGCTTTGTCACTTAAAAACACAATGATTGAGAATACGCTGATGGAGCTTTATCAGTTCACTAAGAGCTCAACCTACTCTTAAGCAGATGATTATATGCTCAAAAGAATGATAAAGAGTTGTAGGAAAAGATTCAGCTAATCAAAGATGGAGTCAAGAGTGAATTTTCGGTAAAATATGATGGGAGCTTGTATTTTAGAGATAGATTACGTGTCTAAGTGTTTGATGTGTCAACAAGTCAAAGCAAACACTGTGCAAGTCATCAAAGTTTGTTGAATCCTTAATTTGACTCCACAATGGAAATGATAATATAGCTATGGATTTTCGTATATGGCCTTCCCCTTACACAGAGGAAGCATGATGCTACTTGGGTGATAATTGATAGATCTACGAAGTCGCCTACCTTGTACCCGGGGCCGATGGACTATTCTATGGATCAACGAATGAAATATATGGATGAGATTGTAAGATTGCATGGTGTGTTTTGTTTCACTTTTGCCTGATAAATATCCACGACATTCAAGACTCTAGGAAAGAGTTACAGCCAAGATAGGTACTGCCTCAACTTCAGTACAGCTTTTCACCAGCAAACAAATGGACAATCAGAGAAATTAATTCAGATATTAGAAGGTATACGAGGTTGTATATAAATTTTCCTCGTAAGGATACGTATATTCCATTGATAAATTTGTCGCCTATAACAACAACCATCGTGCTAGTATTGGTATGACACCATATGAACAAGAGTATGGGCTTAAATGCAGGACTTTAGATAGTTAAGAATGTAAGAGTTGAGTGAGTATAAACTGATCGACTGAGCTGGTGGGGCACAAAGAGAAAGTCCAGATAATTCAAAGAAAGGTTGTGCCATAATGATCACACAATTAAAATACTGGAACAGAAGGACATTGAATATGAAGTGGGTGATAAAGTGTTCCTAAATCATGGAGGAAGTAAGTTTTAGATTTAGAAGAAAGGAAAGTCAGTCCATGATCCACTCCATCTGCCATGAAATTTTAGAAAGAGCTGACATGTAAATTTACTCCGCTGGCTCTTCCTCCAGAGCGCCGTTACATAATGTCTTTCACGTGTCCATGCTGAGGAGATACAGATCAGATGAATCTCATGTCCTACATGTGCAAGAAGTGCAAGTACACCCAGATTTATCATACGACAAGGAGCCGAAATCTATCCTGGCCCGAGAGGTGAAGCAATTGCGAACAAGCAAGTGCCATTAATGAAAGTCCTCTGCCAACATCATGGTAGGGAGTGAAGCAAATACGGAGCAGAGGCAAACAATGAAAGCCATAACATCGCAATCATTGATATATAAGAACTTATGATCAGTAAATTCTTTTGGGAATTGTAACATCCCAAAGTTAACCCTAGTAGTTTAATGTGTGATTAAAGGATTATTAATGCAAAAAATAAATAAGAGGTATAAATGGAATTAATTTCAAAGACTAAGGGTAGAATGGTAATTGTGTCAAGTGAGGACATAGTGGGAATAAATTATGAAGAATGTGGGTGAATGTTGAGGTAGACAGATGAATTATATGTTATGGGGGCACCAAATAAGAATATGGGAGTGAACCGATGGGAATGGAACACTTACCCCATTCTAGAACACTTTAGAAACATCAAGTTAATTGAAGAAACCTTATTCTCATGGGTATGGCCGGATAGGGGAAAAAATGGAGGAAAAAGGAAAAGAGAAAAGAGAAAGAAGGTATATGGGAAGAAACCAAATTTCGTTAGGGTTAGTTCCTCACCATTTTGCTTCTAGCATTCCAAGGTTTTTAGCAAAGGATCAAGAGGAGAAGGAAGAAAGAAAGGAGAGTTAGAGCTTGGGGTGACCAAGAAATAGGTACGGGACTCACCATTTTGCTTATAACATTCCAAGGTTTGTAGCAAAGGAGCAAGAGGAGAAGTGAAGAAGGAAAGGAGAGTTAGAGCTTGGGGTGACCAAGAAATAGGTACTGGACTCCCTTAAAGATCAATTCATTGTGGTTTGTGTCGTTGGTAATTGTTATTTGGTTTGTGGTCCTCAATTGAGAGCTTAGCATACTTAAACAAACAGTAGTTTAGAGATGTCACAAATTTCCTCAAAAACCCTAAGTGAATTATTTGGCCATAACTTGGCCTAGAGTACTGTGATTTAGGAAATTCCAGTTGGAGAGGAAACCTAAGACCTGTGACTACATTTTCCAAGGAGATCCTAAAGTATTAATATGACTTAAGGGCCCTTGAATTTGGGTCTAAAGACTACATTGGTTCTCGTTTTTGAAAACAGAAAGGGGCCTCGACTGTTGCACATATCTTGAGTCTTGGCACCAAATTAAGATCTAATTTTAGAAGAATCCTTAGCACCGTAGCTTCAAATGAATAGAAGGAACTATTGTCAAATTATGGAGTTAAGACCTCTAAAATTGGGTCTCACAATCTGTTACCAGTGTAAATTGGGTAAACATACCAGTTTGGCATTAAAATGTCATAACTTGAGTTTAGATTATTCAACTGGAGTGATTCCAATTTTTGAGTAAAATAGATTCATAGAGGAACAATGTGCATGAAGGAATCATGTTGAGATTTCGAACTTATTGTACCTAGAAAATAAGTGAAGTCAGACCCTGTTTTGAGAAATGATTTTTATGTCCTTTCCTATAGGATTTTGAGACATCCAAATGTCTCTTATATACTTTGAAAGACAGGAGATGGTTTTGTATGAAATGAGCCTATAACTAGCTAAGGAGATAAAGAAATGGATCTCAAATGTTATGATTTTGAATGCAGCAATATGGAATAAATAGAATGAATAATAAAAGACATGAATTCTAAAGCCTATGTGAAAAAAAGATAATACATGCATAATTTCATATAAAAAGAATATATATGGCAATAATATTCGGTAAGATGATAAGAGATATGCGCAAGTACCTTTTTATGAAGATGAGAATAATGGATAGTGAATATCTCATATGCACACATGATAACAATAAATGTTATTCATGTATCTCGATACAAATCGAAACGTAATAAAATCGATTGGCTCAAGACCAGTAGATGGATAGATGACATGCCTATTAGGGATACAATTGCCGTGAACATACGTGATATAGTTGGTCCTGCTTGGGTTGATGACATGGACTCGCTTGATAATACATAGTCATTGGGTCATAGCGAGCATAAATAGAGATCATTGTCTCGCATAAAGGATAACACCCTAGTACACATGCCAGTCAGATCCACTTTTTGGAATATGAGGGCATAAACATAAAACAGAGATAAAGCGATATTGATAATGAAGAAGAATCATAAACATAGGAAGTAATTTGTAAAATATAATGGAAATATACAAAATACTTGATAGTCACACATCGTGACTAAAATATATGGAATTCGATAGATAAAACACAGGAGGTTATAGTATATAAGGCATATTAACATAATGAATTAAATTATTTAATTGTGGTGCTCATGAATTATTGTAACTTACAATAAGTTAAATGATTATATGAGGAGAGAGTATATATATATATATATATATATATATATATATATATATATATATATATATGGTAAAGTGCTGTATGAGTATTAGAATGTGATGGTTAGTGGTCATCCATGCGAAGTGATCCTCACTGTTTTATTCTTTATATATATATATATATATATATATATATAGATATATGCGTACATAAAGTAAGTTGCATGAGTATTAGAATGCATGATCATGGTTAGTGGTCATCCATGTGCAGGACCTCACTCAACATCAAGGGTCACCCTGATAGGTGTCAATTCTAGTGGTTTTGTATTTAAATATGTTACTTCTAAGCAATATGTTGTATGATATAACTTTAAACAATAAAAAATGATTTGTAAATAATATGTGTAAGTGATATTTGAACACCTCAAATAGGGAAGATAGATGGAGTTTCAAATATATGTTAAACATAAGATTATATTTTTTAAGGAATGTTTTAGAACCTGCTCAGCTTAATCATGTTTAAAATTCTATATCATGACACCTCTTTTCTAAACACTCCAGGTGTTTGCAGTCATTGCCAATATCAATGTAAAATAATTGTTTCATTATGTTTAAATGACCGTACCATTAAGATATTCGCTTGGTATGGTAAGATATTATTAACTGATTAAGTATTATCCATTTAAGGGCTAAGACCAGTATGCTTACAACATATATTGTCTATATGAGAATCGCATTTAAATGTTATGTGTACATACATATACCATACTATACATATAACATATAATATCATGGATGTAAAATATGTCATGACATCCATCATATCATAAATGACACATAACTCAAGTGGAATGTGATAAGTGAATGCTTCCATGTTATATTGATTAAACACATGCAAATTGCCCATATATGTTATATAAGATGGATATATAATATACCCATGACTTCTCAATTTTAGAGCAATTAGCATTCATGGTATCAACCATGACCAAATATAATTGTAGATATGAAAAATCAAAATAACTTCAAGCTAAGGTTAAGGAGTTACCTTCAGAGCAAACTCGTATTGATAACATGTTATAAAATATGTTATAATATGCAAACTTTAGAGAATTATATTATTCTCTTTATATTCATAGCAAGAAAGAGAGAGATGAGAAAGAGAAAGTTAAGAATAGAGAGAATGAGATGAATTGTCTCTTTATACATTGTCATAAATGAAGGTTCATGTACCTTCATTCATTATCAAATGAATGTTTCTTGTTATGGGCTCATTATGGTTATTCACCAAACAATGAACCAATATATATAATCATTGTAGATAAATTTTTATATTGATTAGATCTTCTTTTCTTTTTCTTTTTTTTTTTTTTTTTTTTGAGTTTTAAACTACTTCAAAAAAATTTACTAAACCTCCTAATATCCAACACATTAAGTTTTATTTAATTTACAATTCATTTACCTAGTGAAAAATCAAAAATTAAAAATTCTACATGAAATTTAAATAATAGAATCATTGTAAACCTATTTTTGTTTTTAAATTTATGGTATAGATTGATCATTATTGAATTTTAGATTGTTTTCAAAATTACTAAACTCTTTAACCAAACTAAAATATCAAATCTTGATTTTTGGAATGTATTTCAGAGGACAACAACCAAACAGTATTAGGGATTCGAAAAAAGGTTTTTTTTTTTTTTTCAAATGTTCTTAAATTAAGAAGTCAAACAAGCTCTAATGTTTTTGAATAAATTTTAGCATTGAGTTTTTAAAGGCATATACATAATTTCTAATTTGTTTTTTTTTTCTTTTCACTAGAGTTTCATTTTTGTATATTACATTATAGTATTTTATTATTACAATGATTCGATCTTAGATTTTTATCTTAGATTTTCTCATATGTCCATTTCACTCACATCAGGTACTATGGCTTTTATGCCTGCACTAATGTTCAATATGCCCTAAGGTCACAGCCCACCGCCCAGCTCCGCTCATGAAGGACCCAAGGTAGCCCACTCAGATTTAAACAATAGAACCCACCGACGGCAATTTCTAGAACCCAGCTCCGGGATCCCGAGATCTCTAACCGGCCGATTCACCGCATATGGGAAATGGAGCATGGGAAAATACGCTAAGTAGATATTTATCCCCTGAATTTCTAATTTCTAAATCATTTATTTGGGTAATTTAATCTCTTAATAAGGAAAATATATTATCCCTTAAAAGGATAATCCTTGATAAGGAAAACAGATCTATCCCATAAAAGGATAATCCTTAATAAGGAAAACAGATATTATTCCTAAAATAAGAACGTAGATTCGGGAATCGAACCCTATAAATCGAAGATCCCCCCACGGTGAAAAGGTATGTACTAACTATCTCAACCTCCTTCTTTCTCTCTACATTGTTGACTTAATCATCAGAGAGGCGGCCGGCCCACCGTCGCCGGACGCCTTTGTAATTCATTGCTCGCTCATGCTCCTGAGATCGACAAAAATTGGTAAATAAATAATCAAGGCGCCGTCTCTGCGGGAAATCGAACAAAAGTTTCACCGACTATTGAGAAGAGCTATTCCACCGTTGTCCAAGAGCCCTCCGTCACTTGAGCTCGGCCGATCCCCATTCCACATCCGATTCATCCGGGCGGCCAGAATGTCATAACCCAATGACCCGGGCCACATAAAATCACTCTTCCACTGGGCGCCAGGACAATGGAGAGAAAGCAAGAGGAGCAAGCAAAAATATGAAGGAGCGGTAAAAGTCATGCCAAAGGCTCACAATAAATAATGACCGGGAATAAGCAGACTCGATTGAGAAAGCCAGACTGTAAGGAGAAGACACAAAGCTTTCTTTTAAAGTGAATTTCACCACCCGCAATATTCACTGCAAGCCCGGATGGCGTAGTAAATGACCTATCCGGCCCAGTATAGATAACATCTAACTGGTCAACATTAAAAGCTCGGATGGCGCAGTAAAATGACCTGTCCGGCCCGGTAAAGATAACTTCTGGAAAGACAACTTCTAGCCGGTCAACTTAAAAGTTCGAATGGCACAGTAAAATGACATGTCCAGCCCGGTAAAGACAACTTCTAGCAGGTCAACTTAAAAGTTCGAATGGCACAGTAAAATGACCTGTCCGGCCCAGTAAAGACAACATCTAACCGGTCCACTTAAAAGCTCGGATGGCGCAGTAAAATGACTTGTTCAGCCCGGTAAAGACAACTTCTAGCCAGTCAACTTAAAAGTCTGAATGGCGCAGTAAAATGACATGTCCGCCAGTGATAACTTCACCATTAACTTAAAAAGTTCGATGGCACAAGAAAATGACAGCGTCCGCCCGGTAAAGATAACTTTAGCCAGTCAACTTAAAATCTGATGGCTAAAGAAATGACTCCGTCCTCGGCCCCGGTGAAAGACAAGTTCTAGCCGGTCAACTTAAAAGTCCGAATGGCGTAGTAAAATAAATATGTCCGACTGGTATGCATGGGCATCAACCGGTCCACGTAAAGTCCAATGACGAGTAAATGATCTGCCCGGTCCTGTGATAGACAATATCATCCTGGCCCACTTAAAAGTCCTGATGGCAAAGAAATGACATGTTCAAATTTCAATATAGACAAATATCCGACCTGGCCCACTTAAAAGCCCTGGCGCAAGAAATGACCTCGTCCTACCCGGTATGACACATTTAACCATCTACTTAAAAACCCTGATAGCGCAAAGAATGACCCATCCGACCCGTGATAGTTAACATTTGACCGGCCTGACGGAAAGCTCGATAGCCCTAAATTCCTATCCGCCCGATATGGCTACTCACCGGCCAGATTATCCGGATGTAAAGCAAATAATTTATCCCGTCGGTGATATAATGCCCAACCGCTCTGGGTGATAAAGTCCGGATATGCGACACTCGTTCTACCAAAGATGGTGGATGCCCAGGCCAAGTCTATTACTAAGTCTGGAAATGTCCTATCCAACTCCAAGATAGTTGATGTCACCGTTCATTTAATGTCGACGCAATGCTCTATGACGTCCGCACTCCTCAATGGGTCGACTTCCGCTCTATGTCGCTGGCACTTCAATGTCGTACCGGCTCTAAGTCACCGACACCCTTCAAAAGACCAGACTTGTGGCTCCAAGCCGTCTAGCACTTTCTTAATGCTAGACTTTTGGCTCCAAGCCGTCTGAACTTTCTTAATGCCAGACTTCCAAACTTCAAGCCGGTTTACACTTCCCACGCGCACTTCCTCGTTCATGTCATGGCACATCCAATGCCGTGACTTCGCTCTAAGCCATCCGCACCCCAAAAGACCAGACTTTGTGGCTCCAAGTCAGTCTGCACTTTTTAACGCTTAATTTCGCCCAAGCCTTCTAGCACTTTCTTAATGCCGCACTTCTGATCCAAGTCGTCTGCACTCTTCTTAATGCTGCACTCGCCTCTAAGCCGTTTAACACTTTCAACGCCCTGACATCCGACTTTATCGCCCACACCTTTAATGCTGACTCTCCCATTTGCCGCTGGCACTTCCTGTAATGCCGCATCGGGCTTTGCGCCATGACACATCCTTAACGCGACTCTCCGCTCAAAGCCGCTTGCACTTAAAGACTGCACTGGCCTGCCGCTCACTTTCTTTTACGCGACTGGTCTGCCATCTAATCTCCCACTGTGACTTCCTGCTCTGTTTCGTCTGACACTTCCTACGCCGACTGCTTAAACCGTCCTGCACTTTCAAAAGACCAGACTTATGGCTCCAAGCCGTATGACACTTTCTTGATGCCAGACTGTTCCAAGTCGCCTTAGCACTTTCTAATGCTAGACTTTCTACTTGCCGTCCCGGGGCACTTCCTTAATGCTGCCTCCCACCTTCGGCCATTCGCACTTCCTTAATGTCGATTTGCCTATGTCATGGCACATCCTTAATGCTAGACTTCCGCTCTAAGCCATCCGACATCTCTTCAAAAGACCCACTTGTGGCTCTCTGGCGCCCCGCACTTTCAAAAGACCGTAATTTGTGGCTCCAAGCCGTTTCGCAACTTTCTTTGAACAAAGACTTCCGCTCTAAGCCGCTTCAGCACTTTCAATGCTAGACTTTGGCTCTAAGCCGCCCGACACTTCCTTAATGCCAAACTCCGGGCTTTATGTCATTAGCACATCCCACGCCGCACTGCTCTTGCCGTTTTGGCACTATCAAAAGACCAGACTTGTGGCTCTAAGCCGTCTGGCACTTTCAAAAGACCAAACTTGTGGTTCCAAGCCATCCGCACCTTCAATGCCGCACTCAGCTCAAGTCGCCCGACACTTTAATGCCGACCGCTCTAAGCCGTCTGGTAATTTCTAAAAGTCGTATGACACTTTCTTAATGTCGACTTCTACCTAAGTCGTCCTGGGCATCTTTCTTAATGCCGCACTTTCGGCTTGGGCCGTCCCTGCTCTAATGGCAAACTTCGCTCTAAGCCGCTTGGCACTCAAAGACCGATCAAGGGTTCTAAGCCCGCCGGCACCCTATAAAAGACCGCACTTTAGACTCCAACTCACTCCGGCGCATGTTTAAACACGCCAATGGCCTCACCCCTGCATTTTTCTCTACCACTTGGGCAAATGTGAGTCTTGTTCCCTCAAAGGTGACTCGATCAGTCTATTGTTAACTAAGGCCCTTCAAGAATCTCACTGGGGGCAAAGAATTCACTGAGGCTCTGAGTCGACTCTGATTGGGAAGAGCTACCCGAGATTGACTTCAAAAGATCAGTAAAAACAAAATGTTCACCCCGAACGACCTCTCATGGCAACGGACGGGGTATGATGGGGGCTATGTAAGAAAAGGGGCTGAAGCCTAACTCCTGGGAGTTCTTCACAGACAAAAGGAGCTCATTGCGCTCCCTCTCAGTGATCTCGAGCCATCGACTGATGTTGAGAAACATATGGTTCACACATGCTTTATATTCAAACACACGTTCAATGCATGCATTCATTCTCCCAGTCCCTTCAACTTTCTCAACTCAAGGTTTAAAAGCACCATATTTTTCCCGACTAAAGAAGTACCAACCTTAGCCTGAAAAGTGGGCACAACATGGCTTTAGTCTGCACCCACTCGGCTCAATAAGCCCTGCGCCCGTGCAAACCCCACCGCCTGCCCGCTCTCACAAGGGGCCCAAGGCGGCCCACAGTATTAAAACCACACGGAAACCCACTAGACGATGCAGTCCTAGAACCCGTCCTCGTCCCAAGACTTCAAATTGCCATCCTGTCGTGATATAGGAAATTTGTTATGGGAAAATACGTAAAATAGATAATTATCCCTGAATTTCCTAATTTCTAAATCATTTATTTGGAAGAATAATCCTTAATAAGGAAAAATAGATATTATCCTTGTATGACAACTTTGATAAGGAAACATTTATCCGATAAAGATTAATCCATATGAAAACATACATTATTCCCAAAATAAGAACTAAGATTCAGAACCTAACTCATAGAATAGAATATCCTCATTAAAATGCATTTAAATTCCAATTATTCAATTCTCTTCTTCTTCCTCTTCGCTGCGACTTATCTATTTGAGAGGCTAATAATTCAATTCATTGTACTGGATTGTCTTTATAAGTTCAGATGACACTGCTTCATGCCCTGTAGATCGTGATAAAAAATTGGCAACAACAATTACTTACTACTTGAATCAACTGACAATATAATAAATATAAATACAACCTAATGTAGACTCGTTAACATATAGCATTTAGTTTTGAGGACAATGCACTTGCTACATGTTCATCATTCAATTAATAGTTTTACTATAAAGTTGGACTCGTTAACTACATATAATATATTCTTTATTTAGATATATTTCTATAAAGGCTTTTGTGTAGTAAAGAGTTCTCAGTAAAAAATAATTAGAAAATTCAACATCTTGTATTAAATGATAGCCACATTTTAATATGAAAAACAGGCAAGGATGAGTAGAACTGTAGAAGCCCCTTTGAAAGTAGTATTCGGACCAGAAGCGCTTAAATGAATCCCATTCCGATTAATGTATATGGAATCTCCTCAATCTTTCTTCCATATTAGCAATCCCTAGGACACCCAAATGCAAACAGACAAGGGAAACATTCCAATATTCAACCCTTGTAAATGTTGAAAAAACATATTGTTAATTAAAATAAGTCCTTGGAGGATCATAATTCAATGGATAAATCAAGAAATATGTGGGGTTTGTATGCAAAATTCACGAGATTAATAAGAGTCCACATTAATTAGATGTCACAATCATATTGACTAGTCATAAATGGTTAGTTTAAAATGGAAACGTGACCCTACTAGATTATGAAATGCTTGGTTTTTTCTTATCTAGCAGTTCATACAATGATGTAATGCATATGGACCCATTGTTTTGTTGAGCGTTCAGAGGCTAATTTTGTCCAAAATCATTATCCGATCTCATTTGTCGAGTTATTTTCAGTTTATTAAACATAGCTATGGCTAACTGCCTTGAGCTCAAAAAAGACCTATTACTCCACTCTCCCCCTTTGTTCACTGACACAGAATAAGGCAATTTAGAGAACTAAATCAAAGCATTTCCAACCACACGCCTCTTTATTTTTATCTTTACATTGACCTTTTTCTCTGCTGAGAGGATTAGAAGATCATTTTTCTGTTTTTCAACTTCCAATCAGCAATCTTTAAAAGTTCATCTAATTTACTCAGTTAGTAGCATCTGTTATAAATATTATAAAAACAATAAATATATTTATTCTTATAAATGAATATGGATGAAGAATGATTGAAAGATTGTTTTTCATTATTAAAATCTTCATATTTGGAGATGGAGATGGAGAATTGTTTGAATTATAATAAGTTTATGAGAGTTTATTAATGAAAGTTCGAGAGGGAAAAGAAAAGAGGATGGGATGATGAATTTAATATCTGAAGTGATTCATCGAATCAAAGTGAATTTTTAAAAATGTATGAGGTGGGGAAGAAGGTCTGTTAAGACTGCAACCACAATCATACTAGATAGACACAATAAGCACAAACTAGAGATCGAGATTAAAAATATTCAAATTCACAGATGACTGAGCCTTAATATAGGTGGGAAGGTTTTTTTTATTGCAGGACGCTTCAATGTATATATGAAAATATAATCATTAATATAAGTATTGAATGATTAATACCTAGAAATATATCAGTTTCTAATATGATATTTGATATGTTCTAATATTATTGTTCTTAAAGTCCGGAGATAGATCATCCAAAGGATGGTTATTAAAACACTTAAATGAAGTGTGATATCTAATGTCATAAAAGATTTGATCTATCCTTATTAAATATAATTGATATAAGATCTAAGAATTATCGAAGGAGGAATCATGGGATTACCTAAATGATGACTGAGGGATTTACTATAAGTTTTTACTTTCCTCAATCACAAGTTGCTAATGAGAATTGTCAGTCGTCACATGAGTTTGATAGAAGAATAGATATGAAATGTGTAAATTATGAGAATTAATGGAACAATAAATCAATTTTGTTACATCTGAGGTTACACAAAACTAAATTTCATATATCATACAGATGAGAAGTTTGATAGTTGTATCTTTTATTAGTCCCATCTAAAAAAACGAGAAAAGAACGGTACATGCATGAAGCCTATACTCAGGTTTAGCAAAAACATACACACAAAAATGCAATGTTGTTTCACAAGATGTCAAAACTCACTTTTTTTCATCCTTGTTAAGGGCAAGAATATAAATAAAGTATGATATTAGAATCACACTAAAATAAGCATTAATTTTATTATGTCTAGTGAATGTTGATTTTCTTCATCCTAAGTTTGAGAATAGACAAGAAAATATGAATCTACTTTCCAGTACAAGTGGTGTTAGAAGTCTAGCCAATATACATCGTGCCAAACACAGAGACAAATCGACAGCTGGTATTAATTAATTAGTTACAGAAGTCCAGATGAGAAGAAGTACAGTTATCTACACATGTCGTATAAGAAAAAGTGAATGTTGCTGAGAACTTCAGAGATAAACCTCTTAGATATGTCAGGAAGCCTCTCAACTTAAATTGTCGAGAGAGAGAAGATATTTGCAAGAATAAACAAGATAAGAATAAAGAAAGATAGATTTAAAGACAAAACCATATATCGTTTTCTAATGATTAGTTTGAATGTGATCAAGATTAGTATTTATATTCTTACTAGTGGCAGTGGCCATTGTCAGCTCCTTTTCTTTTCGGAAAGGCAAGTAAGGATTAGGCTATAATTAGAATTTTCTACCAATTAATAATTTATGATTTATATGAATAACATATTATTCATATATTTCCTGATATTTTAATAAAGTTTGTATAAACCCTTTGAAAGAGTTGTCAATAGTAAAACTGCCCATCTTCAATTTCTAAGGTTATCTTCTTTGAAATTTGATTATTCATATATTAATTAGATGAAGATTTTTGGCTTTTAAATATTTCATTCAAACTGTGTAGTTAGAATAAGACATGATTTACTTCTTATACATGTAGTTCAGTTCACATTGGGCAAAACTCAATTCATACATATATAGAGAAACTGAAGAGTTTGATTTATGCCCAAAGTCAACTGATCTGCTTTCATACTCTCCATATAATGAAAATTACAAGGCACAGAGAGGATTTTAATAATTACTAGTATATAAAAACTTGGTTTAGTAGAGCTGAATGAATCATTTGGATGTTCTTTGAATCATAGAGGTTATCTATTTTTGCTCTGAAACACAATGTCATCTGAGTGACTTAGGTCGCTGTATGAAATCTAAAAAATGACAATCAAGAAATTTTTGAAGATGATGTTTATAAAACAGTAATTAAGATGAGAACCAATAAACTCTGATCATGGATGATTCAGTCATTGATCACCATTTCAGCCTTCTCATGCCCAACAAACATACATATTAACTGTCAAACGATATTTCACGGCAAGATATACAGACACAGACGTAGATATTTAGAATAGGTGCCAAATATTTTTATTGGAATTAATAATCCATCGATTCAGGTCTAACGCACAGATTTTCACAGTTTACAATTAGTCTTATGTGGTACGATACTCCCTCTCTACCCATGACTCTTCTTAAAACTCAATCACTCCTAGTGAAATTCAGAATAAACTCCCTCCATTCTCCTCTCTACAACATCGCATACCTAATCCCACCATAATACATCAAAATAAAATGATAAATATAAAAACCATCATCTTTCACTAGAGGTAAAAGGTTTTTAACATGCAATACCTCAATCGAGTATCTACACTCCGCACTCTCTCAGCATGTCTAGACTTTCTTGTTCTTCTTCAAGGTCTACTCCTGAAAATCCGTGTTGAGCATCTTCTGAAAACCTAAATATATAACCTTGTATATTCGGTTATGGAAGACTAGATAAGGTTGGATCATTATCCTAATATGACTCAAAACCTACCTTGAATTATCCGAACTTTCCTTTAAGTTATCACTCCGGAAATAAGAAACTTGTTACTCAAGAATCCTCTTTGTAATGGAATCCTTATTTAATTCTAATTCTAGTTTGAAAGCTTAGAAGGTTTGATCTTCTTGATTTGATCATTATCCACTTGCTTAACTGATTTTGATTTCATCTTTATCCGCTTACCTAAAATATCTCAAGCTCATATATTACTTGCTCCCCAAATACCTTGACCTTCATGGCTTCAACACTAACTTACGTCCCACATAAGTTTTGACCCTAGTCCGAACTCATCGAGTCTCACTCGTCCCTACACCATGGGATGACCTTAGTTCGGACTTCATCCTAGTTCTTTCAAGGACTTCAAGCTTGATCCTTCAAATCTTCATCAATTTTAATTTTAGAAGCAGTCATTTTCTTGTAAAATGTCAGGGACGAAGATATGGACAATCTTAAGCTCAACTATTTCAAAATATATTACATTAATGAATAAAGGGGTGGGTTGAGTGTACCAGAGAACCAGAATTGAACCCAAAACATAATGGATAGATATCACCAAATATATATTGATGATGCTTTTTCAGCAGGCGGGAGGAGGGTGTAGGGTTCTTTGGCGGACCGTGGATTATTTAATGAATTTGGGATGGGGCGTGCGGATCGTGCGGGAAGTTTGAGAAATTGGGATCGTTGAGGATAGTGCCTTTGTTTATCTGCGGTACACGGGCGTGTGGCTCTACGCAAACAAGGAAGAAGGGGTCGGCGGGCGTAGCGGAGTAGCGCTCGATGCTAAGTCGGAGTTCTTTTAAAAAGAAAGAGGCTAACCCCAGATTGTTTTAATATTAGCGTCTAGGTGTGTGTAGAATGTTTAAGCGTCTAAGAGGCATACCTTTCAGATGGGGTGGTCTTGTATTTATAGTGTATTTTATTCCCGATTTGAGGTAGTAAGGATTCTTTCCATTTGATGGGATATTTATTGTATTTATCGGATTTTAGAAGAGATATTGAAGGGAGTAGTTTATTGAGAATCCTCCTTCCTTATTGGTGAGATCGAGTTGATTTGCGGGATAATATATTGTGAATATTATCTGTTTCATATCAGTTTAATTAAAGATTTAGTTAGATTCGCGGGATAATAGAAATTTATAGAGGGTTATTCTACTTTCGCACATTGTGAAGTGTCGATTTGTAGGATATGAACACAATTATTAATGTCATTATTTGGGGCGAGTGGAATTTGAGGCTTTTCGTTTTGGCGTATTTAGAACTGGGTGTTTTATGAGGCCTGCGTCTCATTTGGAGCTAGTAAGTAGGCCTGTAGCGCCTATTTTTAATTTCCAAATCATATATATATATATATATATATATATACTCCTCTTATATATATATATATATACATATATATATATATACTCTTTGCCTCTCTATATATATATTAATCTGTAAACATAGTGAAATATAAAGGGATAAATATTTAATAGAAGCAAAATTATCCTTCATTGTACAAGAAAATTTCTTCAGAAGCGTCACACTTTAATCCTTATGAGTTAATTGTATAACTCAATCCTCATGAGCTAATCATCTTAATCGCGAGCTCGAAAAAGAACTCGATTAAAGAATGCGTACATGATTAAAGTATTTGTTGTCGTATATCTTTAACTATTAATCGTACACAGTAGGTGTGATTAAGAAAAAAGTGTTGTTCCATCGTAAAAAATAAAATAAAGATAAAAAAATGAAAAAGAGGTGGATTAGAAGAAGTGTTTAGCCGGGGAGGGGTAATAAGGCAAAGAGGTGAGCATATCATAATCGGAAATATTCTACAAAAGTTTTTTTTTTTTTTTGAACAGTATTCTACAACAAAAGTTTGATCACATCATAACTCGACCTTTTCCACAAACAAATAATTAATTATGTGATCCATTGGCATTATCAAATCTTTTACCCTTTGATTCGAGGGAAAGACGACGCTGCCTTGTGAATTAAAATTAAAATTACACGGCTTCCCACTTCGTCGATCCAGGTGATATTTGGCTTCAATTTTAGGGGGCCACTTGATCTGGGCGCTCCCCCCCTTTTCAGACAGTCCATTTCCTTTCTTAATATATATACGATAAGGACTGGTTTGTACCTAACCATATGTCTTGCTCCAACTTGGATAATTGTAGATGTAGACCCACGAGGTTTCAATATTCAACAACTTTTCAATAGCTTCTATAAATGTAGAATTGTAACTCGTAGAGTAATTATGAGGGTAGATGAATTGGTCCGATTTCGGGTTTACTTCTTGAAAGGGTTTTTTTCCTTTCACAAAGTGATAGCGATAATCACAAAGTTAAAGCCATAATAGCCTAGAAAAATTGTCTCCTTTTTCATTTTTCCTTCTTCCCCTTTTATACCCATGGGTCGGGGGTTACATGTTTAATGCATAATTGAGACATTGATGAGAGTCATTTCACTTTTTTACGTTACACACTCACTTGCATAGTGGTTGCCTCACTTAAAATAAACCGTTTGGTCCGCCCGAGGTGATTGTAACACGTGTGCGGCAACCTTTGTCTTCCTGCTTAAGATATTTGTCCGAAGTCTTTTGCTCGACTCTTGTCTTCATGTCCAAGATGTTTGCCCGACTCATCTCCCCTTGATGCCCAAGGTAATCACTTTGATCCGCTTCCCATCACTATGCCCAACCAAGCAAGGGCTTTTGAGTCGCCTGCGCGTTCGGATCAGGGCCCACTTGTACAACATCCGGCCTGGGCTTTGGCACATGCTCTGATGCTTGTTCCTCTTCCTGGCACGTGACCTAGGACTCATCCCACTCTACTAGCCCCCTAACATTGTTTCAAGCCATTGGAGTTGGAATGATGCTAAACTCTTTGGTCGCCCAAGGCTAGAGGGCTAGGTGCATGACATCTCCTAGAGAACATCTCAGGGAGGCCTGTAGGGACTTATGCTGCTTGAGGCCGAGGATCGTCCTGGGCCAGCCGCCCAAGGCATCATATCATGCAGAACATCTTAGTGGAACTTGCCGACTACTAGGCTCATCCCATGGAGATCATCTTAAGGAGGCCGCCCGAGTACATGACTTATCTCATGGAGAACATCTCAAGGAGGTCGCCCGAGTACTGGGCTCATCTCATACTGGGCTCATCCCATGAAGATCATCTCAAGGAGGCAGCCCGAGTACAAGGCTCATCTCATGGAGAACATCTCAAGGAGGTCACCTAAATACTAGGCTCATCTCATGGAGAACATCTCAAGGGAACTACCCGAGTACTGGGCTCGTCCCATGGAGATCATCTTAAGGAGGCTACCCGAGTATAGGGCTCATCTCATGGAGAACATCTCAAGGGAATTGCCCGAGTACTAGGCTCATCCTATTAAGATCATCTTAAGAAGGTTGCCCGAGTACAGGGCTCATCTCATGGAGAACATCTCAAGGAGGTCGCCTGAGTACTGGGCTCGTCTCATGGAGAACGTCTCAAGGGAATTGCTCGAGTACTGGGCTCATCCCATGGAAATCATCTCAAGGAGGCCGCCCGGGGAGCTCAGCACAAGCTCTTAAGCTCGGCATATTAAGGAGTTCATCTCATGGATCTCGGCACAAGCTTTCAAGCACGGCATAAATTAATGCTGATTAGTTTTATATTGCCCGATACTTAGGTTTAATTCTTTGACATGTTACTAGTTGGGGCGTATTAACTTCGCATTCTCGGTGAGGCGATCATCTGGATCGCCCCCTCCTTACCACTTACACTAAGGTCAAGGGACCCTACCTCAGGCCTGCTCCTCTCATCATGTTTGTTGTCATCTTGTTCGTTGCAGCTCCTCTTCCCTTTGCCCCTTGAGTAGCTCTGCGATTCGGAGGCGTTAGATACCGTTCACCTGGTCGCTGCTATAACATTGTCCTCGAGCATAGCGTACTGATTACCTCTCTAAAAAAGTTCATCGATCGAAGTCGGAGGCTGAGAGAGAGAGAGAATCAAAGAACTGTGTGTTCGGGCTTGACGGCCTGCAGGGCAGTGTCTGAGCTAACGGAATCCAACTGTAACAGGGCAAACTCGAACCGCTTCATAAAGTCTCTGATGGTCTCGGACCTCCCCATCCGAATGTGGAACAAACTACTGAAACTCTACTTCCTCTGCACTTAGCACATGTACTGGGAGACAAACTTCTCGGATAGTCGCTGGAAGGACGTGACCGAGTTCGGAGCCAGGAGATGAAACCACGATAGAGCGGGGCCTGCCAGGCTAGGCGAGAACACCTTACATAAAAGGGCATCATTTCTGGTTTGGATAGTCATAATCTGTCGGTAGTGCATCAAATGATCGAAGGGGTCTTGCAGTCCATCGTACATCTGAAATTTTGGCAACGAAAAGTGCGGTGAAGCCTCTTGATTAAGGATGGCATGGACGAACGAGGACGTCGAGATATCGTCCAACGCCAGAAACGTGGGGTCCAAGCTTGTGTGGGGCAAGGGTGTCCTCTCCACCCACGAGAGCCCTAGCGGCCAGGTGGAGAGATGTTGTCCATGGACTCGGACTGCGCAGGGCTTTGTTGGCCGAGTGGGCCCTCCTGACGGTGGGCGGCGGTGTCTAGGTAAGGTAGGGTCGAGGTCGGGGCAACATTGCTTAGGTTCTCCTCTCGCATAGAGGTGTTGGTTCTGAGGAAGGAAGCCAGTTGTTGTTGGTGAGAGTTATGCTGCTCTTGAAGCTGCCTTTCCAATTGCATCAAGCGTTGTTCCATGGAAAGCTCAGAACCAGATGGAAGGTCGCCCATCGATTGGACTGGATCGCTAAAAGGGATAGCGATGTTCCCATAGACGATGCCAATGAAAGAGTTTTTTTTCCTTCCGCAAAGTGATAGCAATAATCATAAAGTAAAAGTCTTAATAGCCTAAAAAAATTGTCCCCTTTTTCATTTTTCCTTCTTCCCCTATTATACCCATGGGTCGGGAGTTATATGTTTAATGCTCATAATTGGGACATTGATGAGAGTCATTTCACTTTCTTACATTACACACTTACTTATACAGTGATTGCCTCACTTAAACTAAATCGTTATTGTCGCGCCCCTACCCCCGCCTAGGTGAAGAGTGGGGACACGACACAAGATGAACTTTAACTGTTTTAATACGTAGTGGAGCCTGATATATATATATATATATATATATATATATATATATATATATATATTCATAAAGAAAAAATAAAGAAAAAAAAAACTTATAACATATACATATATTACAACCACCGTAGTGGTGTTCATAATATTTTGTACATATATCCGAGTCTAATTTACTTGTTCTTATACAATTTCACTATTACAAAACTTTACATTTACATATACAAAAACAAATCCAAACCCTACTTAGGGTGGGTTTCTATTGTTGTGTTGGCCTTAGCAGATGCGGAATGCCGTGAATGTCCTCTTCACTACCTACAAGGATGAAACACTCGTGCTAAGCTAATAACTTAGTGGGAAACATATAACATATATGACCACTTGCAGTGATCCTTAATTTCGGTATACATATACAATAGCTTATAAACATATGCTTCTTTTACATATCATATGCATCTTTCATATCATTTGCATATTTCATGCATTTTCATGTGTCATGTTTCATATTATCTTATATCATCTTTGTATCATTTTTTTATATCTGTATATTCCAAAAGACATGGATACGGAGATAGCGTATATCTTAGAAGGTGTCGTCAACATGCAGAGAAGCATTGACCTATATCATCTTTGTATGACTTAGCGGGGCCGTGATATACCTAAGGTATAAATCGATATACGAGACAGTGACCTATCCATGTATTATGTGACCCAAACGGGGCCGCTTTAATAACCCAAACAGGGCCGCTTTAATGACTCAAACTGGGCCAACTTATAACTTATAATCCCTCATAGGCAATGTCTGCTGTCATCACTTTGGTGTGTGAAGTGGCTTTATTAGGTTTTTATCTTAGTTAGAGATATCATACTAGTCATTTACATGTTTGAATTACTGTTCATGTGTTCATATTTCATATATCAACCATTCTTTTATTTATTTACTTCAAATACTTTACACCGAAATATTTCCTACCAACAGCGCTTCACTTTAACGAATTTTCTGGATTCAATGGGATCAAAATTTGAATACACTTATTTCAAGGAGATTTGTTCTCTTAGAAGTCTAGTTTCCTAGAAATTTGAATCACTCAATTTGGATGAGTGAAACTCAACTTATGGCTAAATGCCAAAACTATGCAAAAACACCAAGCGTAGTATAAACTACTCAGCCAGGGTTTCACTTTGACAAATTTTTTGAGTCCAATAGGGTCCAAATTTGAATAAACTTATTTCAAAGATATTTGTTTTCCTAAAAGTTTAGTTTACCCAAAAATTTGAATTACTCAATTTGGATAAGTGATGGACAAGTTATAACCAAGACAAAAACGTGGGTTTTGAAAAAAAATTGATAGCATCACCCCTAAAACCTCAATATTTATTTTGCTCTGAAGCGTTCGCAGTAGGGGCAACCAAGCTCAACAGCTTTAAATAACCACAAGGCGAACTAAAACAATTAAAATCACACTTGCTCTGAGTTAGGGTTTGATGAAACCCCAAACGAAATGCTCGAAAAGAAGTTAGGATGAGTTATAGCATATCTTTCTTGGCTGTTTCGCAAGTCTTCTTTCTTTCTTCGTTCTGCTTTACTTGAACAAATAAAACCGAGAAAGATGACTTCTCCCTTTAACAACCATGTCTCTCTCTCCTTGCTTTCTGCTTTCTCGCGCGGGCAAATGCTGCGATTCGATAGGCAGATTCTGATGCTTGCTCCTGGTACAGTGCAGGCGCGGCCTTGCATTTTTAGTTAGTTTTCCCATTTTTGCTCAAAAGTCCTTCATCTCTCTTCATTTGTACTTGTCTTATGCCCTTTGGGTCGCTATTTTCTGATTCTGCTTTACCCTTTAATTCTTAAATTTAATTTTGGTTGTTTTAATTTCGCATATGAGTATAATTTTTTAGAAAATTTCGATTGTATATATTATCTGCTGAACATTTATAAAGCGATTAGGGTATATTTCGAGGTATTACAGGTTATGTTAAGCACAGGTATTTACGTAACACGTGTGCGACAACTTTATCTTAACTGCGAGGATGTTTGTCACAGGCACGCGACTCTTGTGCGGATATACGATATGCCCATGACTAATCTCTCCTTATTAATAGGGTAATCACTTTGATCATTTTTCCAGTCAACTGAGCCCAACCTAACCCGGACTTGGGTCAAACTGCGTCCGTTTAGATCGGTACCTTTTATCTGATCCAGATTAGGAGCGACCGTCTTTCTAAGGGTTGTTCCTCTCCGTGGCAGTTGACTTGGGACTCATCCCACTCCACTCCTCAATAATCATACTTATTGATACCCCCACCGAAATAATGCCAGTAACAATGGTTGTCGCGGATTGAGCAATTAATGGGCAGGAATGCATGGAGAGAAGTTGGGGGATGAAGGTGGGAAATTTTGTATTGTTAATTGAATAAATTAAATGAGGGCAAGTGCGTCCATAGAAAAAGAGTCGGGGGGAGAGGTGGGTGCCCGAGAAATTTGTTTTAATTAATAAAATTATATAGAAGCAAAGGACAAGAAGAAGGGTCGTATTCACATTGTTTTATGAATTATAGTAGTTTGAGATTTATATGCATATATTTGCTTGCACGTCCTTTATAAAGTATTCCTTTGCCCATCTGTCATCGTTTTAAAAGGTCTATACAACCTTTCACCACCCTCCCCCCATTTCTTCTGAGTTCTTCTCACCGTCCCTCTACCTCCCCCGTCTTCGTCTTCCCATGCTCGGCCCCGCCGCCTATCCACCGTCCTTGTCATCGTCTTCCTCTGACCACTAGATTTGTATCTTCTTTCAGTCAATTAAGCTACAGCCGGCAGTATTAAATTATAGGATATCCCGACAATGGACGGCAGATTCAACAGTAACCCGTTTGTTAGTGAGCAAGAAGAGCAGGAAAACTCACCGGAAAATAGTGGAGATTCGACGCTGTCTCCCATGTTTAATGACACAAAGATCTCTTCTTCTTCTTCTACACCTTCCCCTAAAAGAAGGTTTGTTTGTACGATCATATATATGACAGCCCAATTATACATATAGCTTGGTTTTCTTTGAATGAATTATAGAGATATGGAATTTGTTTCAGTAGGCGAGCCATGCAGAAAAGAGTTGTGTCAGTGCCCATCAAGGATGTGGAAAGCTCACGACTGAAAGGGGAGTTTGCTCCGCCTTCCGATTCATGGGCTTGGAGGAAGTACGGTCAGAAACCCATCAAAGGCTCTCCATATCCCAGGTAAAATCATTTCTCTTCTTCCTAGCTACCAGATTGATGTTTTGTCTGAGATATATTTATAAATAATGGCATTACGGAGATGATGGGGTTTATGATTTGTGAAATTAACGGTAGAGATTGGATTGAATTTGCAGAGGTTATTACAGATGCAGCAGCTCAAAAGGCTGCCCAGCGAGGAAGCAAGTTGAGAGAAGCCGCGTGGACCCCACCATGCTTGTCGTCACGTACTCTTGCGAGCACAACCATCCATGGCCGGCTTCTAGAAACCACCACAACACCACCGCTCCCCCCGCCGCCGCAGCCCCACCTACTCCCGTCGCCGCCCCTGCCACTCCTCCCTCTCCCTCTCCCTCTCCCTCTCCTTCTCCCTCGCCTAAGCCGGACATTTTCTCAAGTACCCAAGCCGAACCCGACCCGGACGAGAAGTTCGCCGACTTAGGCCAAGATTTCACCTGGTTTTCGGAGTTCGAATCGCCGTCATCTACGATGCTGGAGAGCCCGATTTTCGCGGAGAACAATGTCAGAGACGCCGACGTGGCGATGTTTTTCCCGATGAGGGAAGAGGACGAATCGCTGTTCGCCGATCTTGGGGAATTGCCGGAGTGCGCACTTGTGTTCCGGCGAGGGGTATTGGAGATGGAGGAGGAGCGCCGGCGGTGTACGGCACCCATCTGTGGGACCACAAGCTAAGATCGGTTGACACGTGTGGCCGCCTCTCCTTTGTCTCTTTCAAACGCAAGTCTTATTTTAATCCTCGGAAGCGCGTACCGTGCGCCACCAGATACTGCCTAAAAGATTTTTTTTTTTTTTTTTCCAAATTTTAGTTTTTTTTTTTTTTTTTAATTTTTTCATCTTTTGCCTTGATTTCAGTGTAGCCTTAGCAGGAAAAGAACAAATAAAATTGGATTCTGGATTCCAGATTCTGTCTTGATCTGGTTGTAATTAGCATATCCCAGCCGTCCATTTCCAACGGCTACCTTTCCCATGGGCAGCTCTAGCCTGTACTTTTCACGTGCGTTTCATTGCCGGCTCATGTAGCTAATCAAGTATGGGCCAGGCCCGCTTATATGTACGAATTGGGCCCATTCTGCATTTTCTAACTTTATGATTGTACAATAATGAGCTCATTCTAATTTCTAACATTTTCATTTTCATTTTTCTTTCTCTCTCTCTCTCTCTTTTTTATTTTATTATAGCGATTCTCCTGTCCTTTCAACACACTAAACTAATATGGGCAGTTGAGATGATAAAAGTTTGACAAGTGGATATGAAGCAGTCAAAAACAACTTGGTACCCTGCCAAACTTTTCTTACCTTATTTGTTTGACAAATGTATTTCTTTCACCTACTCCACCTCTACTTAAATTAGTCCAAAAAAATAATTTATATTTACAAACACAGATCTATTTTATTATCTATATGGTTTATAAAACATATTCTAAATATGGTATGGCAAAATTTGTACAAATGTGGTAACAAATAAAATATTTTTAGAGACATATCAGTTAAAATGAGACATGAGATAGGGGATTAATGATTATGGAAGAAAATGTCGGATAAATTTATATACTATATAGATATCTTAATGTGGTAAATACAAGTTTGTAATCATATATAATATAAATATACCTACCGGCCAACCAATCAGACCATAGAAAGGGAAAAACAAAGTTTGACTTTTACACCCTCAATAATGGGTGGAATATTCCACGTGTGCGCCCATACTATCCTATAAACGTGTTCGGCACTCCACAATAACATTGTAAGAGATATGACGTCTTCTTTGGTAAGCGTTTTTCAAAATAATTTCACTTTTTAAATTTAAAGGTGGTTTGTTCTTGAGGCTTGACCAAGTGGGAAAAGTGGTAAAAAAGAATAAGATGGACGAACAAGAGCATTCATGATGTTATAGGAATAGTATATTATAATGTAATATGCATATGTGGATAATAATAAATAAAAATAATAATGGTGATTTGATTAAAATATCTTTTGAAAATTAAATTTTTTAAATCTAATATTTTTATCGTTTGTTTATCTTATTTTGATAAAAATATCTTTATAATTGTTTTGTAAAAGTAGTTTTTTCTTTTCAAATGTACATGTAAATACATTAAATAGAAAATGATATTTTTGTGGATAATGAGTTATTTTCAATATATATGGAAATTAGTAGATTGATCAAATTTAAGTTATTTGATGTCTTTTAATCAAATATTTATTTTTAAAAATATTGTCAAATAATTTAATCATTTTTTAAAACACTATTGGATAAGCCTCCTTTTCTCTAACTTATTCTCTACTAGCATACTTTCCTTTAAGCAAGAAGGGTGATATTTTTTGTCATTCTTGATCTAAAATAACCATACGCACTACATTATTTTTTTTATCGATTAAGTGGTTGTCAACAGATCTGAGGATTTTTATTTATTTTTTGATGTTTTTAGTCGTTGTTTTGATGTGGTGTGTAGTTGTCGTCGTTTTGGTGCGACATTTAGTTATCGGTGATGCAACGCTTATTTGTATGATGATGATTGAAGCGAAGCGAAATATATCATGCTCCAGCGTGATATATAAAATCGATGATCGTTGGTATCTGCCCGAGAATCGTAAGTATTTTAATCGTAATAGTAATATCAAATGTGTATGTTGATTATCGAATATATAGAACTTCAGGCCCAATTCATTATCTTTATTAAACACTTTAGATAATGTTTAAATCCCCAGAGTTATGATATTAAATTTGGCTAGATGGTCGACTTGGAGTTTTTTAGCCTAAATTTTTGGAAAGTTGAGTTGTAAAATTTAAGGTCTAAATAAAGCAGAGATTGGTTGTTTCGATCAGTTTTGGGCGTATTTGTGTGGGTTTAACAGTGTGATTGGCTCAAAAATTTTATTTAATTTTTAAATGGCCAACTTCTTAATTGATATTTTGAATATTCGTATAAAATTTGATATTTTTGTTATCTCTTTTGTAACATAGTGTTTTAAAAATAATAATAATTATAATATATGATTAATATATTAAACTTTATTGTTTTAACAATTTTATTTTCAATTTCTAAATATATCTTTTGAATTAAATAAATTACAGTTTTAATATCAAATATATTTTTATTTATCTCATTAATCCTATTTTAAATGTTGTTTATTTTTATTTATCCTTTAAATTTTATTCAATCATATATGTTTTTGATAAAAATGAAGTTGTACTATTTCAAATTTAATTTAATTTAATAACTAAATAATAAGTATATTTTAAATAATTTTATTACTTAAACTATTGTTAATAACATAATAATATTTTTTTTAAATAATTAACAAAATATATATACTAATTTCTTTCCTAATATGATTATATCTTTTAAAAAATTGATTTTTCAAACAAATAGGATATTTCATTATTATACGGTCGAGATGCATTTTTGGAAAAAATATTTTTTTATTCCAAACATAAATAAAATTTATGTAGTTAGCATTCTAAATTAAGTAATAGATAATGATAAATCAACCACGGATATAATCTTTCTAATGTGGAATTACATGTTATTATTAAATATAAGAAGTATAAGGATGAAGATTATAGGCATATGAGATTTAATTTGATATTTTAGAGTTGTTTTTCTCATATATGGTTTGGTATTATTTAGCTAGTTAGCTTAATATTTTGATTATAATAGTGTTATAACATTATTTATTTATGTTTGTTTATTATATATTTATATATTATTTATTTTTATTTGAAAAATGATGAATTTGTAAAATTATTTTTTTTTAGTATTTTTTAAAATTTTAGGTCATAACCCGTATGAACTGGGTTGGTCGAAAATTATCCTAAATATAAATAGATCAGTCCAACCCGTTTTAAATCGTAACCCAAAATAGATTAGGCTTGTCCATTTATCAACTCCATTTCATCCTCTTTAGTAATTGTTAATGAGTAAAATTATTTTTCCCTTAAAAAACACTATTGGATAAGATTTTTATTTTTTATTTTTATAAATATATATCAAGGAGTAGGTGAAGATGCTTTAAAAGTAATATTAATAAAAATAAAAAGAGAGAGAGAGAGAGCCACATGTAGGTGATGAGACCCAACAATAATTTGGCCTCTTTTATATCCTTTGATTAGATAAATAATAGAGGATAATTAAGGATATATAAGACTGAGTCTACCATGTGATGAAGTAAGAAGGGCCCTTAGAAACTTCAAAGATGGGTAAAAATGTAAATTTAGGATCCCTTTTGTAAATCATACACGTGCATGCAACGACACCGTTGACGTCACCAACCTAATCTTTCGACTGCCTCTTCTTCCTTATCCACTTGCTACTTGCTATCACATAACATTGGATTGCATAAATTTATGGTAACAGCCTTTCAAAAATAAAAAATAAAAAATAAAAAATAAAAATTTTATGGTAACAGACCATGATTAGATTAGATTATATATATATTTAAGTCAAGTTGGTAACATGGATTATTGTCTGTGGCTTACGCTTGATACTGTATTGTTCAATAGCCAGCCCACTGAAATTGTACACCGGTTTCCCTCATTGAAACATGTGGGAAGTCTTCTTTCTCTTCTTGTTTTTCTTATGACATTGAATGATTTGCACAAAGAACAATGAGGATTGGCTTTAGCATTTAACCTAATTTTGATTCTTGCTCTCCGTTGTCCATACCTAATAGAGCTAGTTGAGCTTTGTTCAGTGGGTAGTGGGTAGTGGGTACCCGTCAGTGCCATCACTTCTTTCATCATGCTACTCCTGCATGCCTGGTCAATTACTTGACCTAATGGCATGTTGTTTTGAAAAGCTGTTTTCGAAAATAATTAAGTGTTTTTCAGATCTCAAAAGGTTTTTTTTTTTTTTTTTTTCTTATTTCCCTTAACATTTCTGTCATGCGATTGAATTAGGCGATAAATTTGGCCAGATTGAGTGAGCGTAGCGTAGATTCGACATGATTTGTATAGGTTTAATAAAATGTCGTGTTGGTCCAATTAGGTGTTGATCACTGCTTAGTTTAATAAATGGGTTGTATTAGGTAATAAATTAAGTATACTTGGTGATCTGCGTTGGCCTTGTTTAATTATTTTGTTAATTAATATTTAACCTAGATTAATCTATTATATATATTATTTGTGTTAAATATTGATGAATTATTTATAATTTTTATTATTTTAAATTATCAAATTAATAAGCGGGTTACACGTATCAAATCGTGTTACACGATTACTACTTTTGGTTGTGTTTGAATTTGTTATTTCTGATCTGTTTATCATTTGTGTCGTGTTCGGATTGACGAACACGATAAAAAATCTATTATTGACATGATCCAAATACAACCCGTGAACACAAATTATCACCCCTTGATTGAATCAATGAATGTGAGATGAGGAATTGAATACATCTTGAGTGGATTAAGAATCCATGGAATACAAAACAATTCAATTCAATTACCATTTATTACTTTTATTTAGGGTTGTAACTTGGACAAGTTGACCCAACCTAATGCTCGAGCGTTTTTGGGCACTATTTTTTTTGCAATTTGGGTTGGGATTAGGTTCCATTTTAAATAAATAGAGCATAAGAACGGACGGGTTCCCAAATTTGAGACCTGGTGAGACATTTTACTATAACGTAACTTAAGTGTTTAGCTCTAAAAAAAATCATTTAAATATGCTCATAACATATACTCATCCATTCACAAATAAGATCATTTTTTAAGTTCTGTCAAACAAAAAAAAAAGATCATTTTTTAATTGATTTATTTGTACCGTTAATCACTCCCATTTACGTTTTTTCTTCAATTTAATTGTTTTACTTTCCTTCACCACCTATTAGTTTACCTCTTACATGGAATATCAACTTAAGAAATTTTGAAAATATCCAACTGAGCAAAATCCTTAATAATGACAACTATAGAATCACTACAATCCTTTTTTTTCTAATAGCAGGCTCACGTAGCTGCCCTATCGTATGGGTTGGTGCTGCTGCTATCCATAACCATCAATCCATTTCCCACTTTTCCTCCATTTGTTGTTTGTCTGTCAAGAAAACATTTCTTTCTCGTTTGCCTGTCAAGAAAAGCATGTCTCAAACAACTGAACAGATGCAGCCAAACATAGTGGTCACATTAAATAGATTTCAATTCAATTCAACTTGCAGGAAAAGGAATGGAAAACTATATTGATAAAACATTAATAACCTTTCTTTATTATGTAGCAAAATAAATCTGTAACCATGGTACAACAATTTTATCTAACTAAATACACATAGAATCTGATTTTTTTTTTTTTACATAAATAAATAAATTTAACATGATTCGACCAATCATATCTACATCGACAAAGGAGAAAATCTTTTCACTAATATAAAAATAGAATAAAATATTAAAATATTACGACAACTAGGAAAGAATCAACACTAAGATGCACACAATACCAAAAAAGAATCAACCATAAGATATGTCCACGACACTAAGAAAATACCTCACAATATAATGTGATAGGAAAATGTCATACATTTCAATATGGAGTATTGATGGCACAGTATTGAATGGGTAAGAGCAAGAAATAAAGCCTGATCCTTATAGATGAACCAGTGGAATTGTTTCAAAGGCATAGGATATATAAGGGAGCTAGCATTATCCTTCGAATCGTGTTCTGTCATTAATTACATATTTGAATGTAATTATGCTGATAGCTTAATTTTAGCCTTACCGTTATTGACTTTATGTAATTGTAGCAGTGGCTTAATTTTAGCCTTACCATTAACATGTTTATAAATTAGACTCTCAATCACTCTGTATGTGTTTAGAGCTTCTATCAATGAAAGGTATTGGAGAAAATGATTTCACGTGGTATGGGCCAGCGAGATCTCTAACGAGTCACGTCCGAGTCCTTGTCATGTCTTCCTCCTCCGTCCAGTAATCGAACTTTAATCTCCACACCCTGACCTCCTTAAGTAGCAAATAAAGTAGTATTGCATCAACATCTTAAATCGATGAAAAGTTAACTCATATCTTTCCTCAATGGCGTGCTCAATTGAAGCACTCCTCATTGGTTACGATTTTCGACTATGTCAAGGCACTTATCGGTGTCTCTTCCGTTAATTACCGGCTATTGCAGTGAAGTACAACATGAGATTGCTGGGTTCGCGGGATAAACTTATCTGAGTGCTATTTTAGCATCTATCTCCCTCCATCACCCCATATTGCCCTACAGCCTGGACCTCTCATGGCCTTTGGACAAAGCTAAAAAAAGAAATTTATATGCTAGCCGATCCCGAACTCAAGCTATGCAGTTAAAGGAGGAACTCACCTTGATCCAGCGTGGAACTCGATCAATCACGTAATATCTCCATGTTGTAAAGGCCTTGGGCGTGGAAATAGCCATTATTGATCATCCAATTTCGGATGATGACCTAACTCTTTATGTTGAATGGCTTAGGTCAGTTTTCAAGAGATCGCGATTACTTTGTCGAGCTCGAATCGTCATTGGCCTTTGAGGGTTGCACGAACCTGGTTGGACATGATGCATATGCGAAGCGCTTGGAAGCGCAACCTGACAGCTGATTTGTTTACGCCCCTTCCGCGAAGGCGAGCATTACGCACGAGGGGAGTCAATCGTGGTCAGCCCGAAGCATGATTACGCGTGGGCCTCTAGGTTCCAACTTAAGCAAAAACTTTAATGGAGCTGGCGTGATGGTCGTCGCTCGATAACATCTCTAGAGGCCCGATTATTCCAATCGGCGTTACCGGCCAGGAAATGCCAACTCAGTGATCGGTTGGGCGTATGAATCGTCTCCATTCCCATTCTCAAAATGTTTCAATCAATTGTGTTCTGCATCTAATGGAAGGGATAAAAATTGGTTACTTGATTTGGCACACTTCTCTCCTCAATATCACTGGTTTATCTTTCCAATTTATCTATTCATTACGAATATGATGGAAGCGGCAGTAATTCTCGGTGATGGCTCAGGTTTTGCAGTCTCACATATTGGTTCTTTAGCTTTGCCCTCTCCTCACCGAACTTTTACATTGCGTGATACTCTTTGTGTTCCAAATCTTTGCAAGAATTTAATTTCCTTTCATCATCTCACCAAACAAAATAATGTCTTTGTTGAATTTCATCATTTTTATTTTCTTGTGAAGGACAAGATCTCGAGGGCGATTCTACTAAAAGGAGCATGTAACAATGGCATCTACACCTTCCTGGAATCAATAGTAGCATCAAAAAAGGTTGCTAATGTGCATGAACAGACTTCTATTGATGGATGGCACAAGCGTCTTGGGCATCCTTCTATTAAAATTGTCCATCATCTTGTTAAAAAATTTTCTCTTCTATTTCATCGGCTAAACTTTGTCTTCATATGTCATTTATGTTCTATCGTTAAAGCTCATCAACAACCTTTCTTGTCAATAGTCTCCAAAGTCCATGAGCCACTTGAACTTATTTTCTTGATGTGTATTGGGGTCTGCTAGTTATCTTTGGAATTGATGGATCGAATATTACCTTATTTTTGTTGATCATTATACAAGAGAAATATATATGGTTTTATCAATGGTCACTAAATCAGGTGTTTCTAAAATTTTCCACATTTCCATTGTTTATTTGAAACCAGCTTTCAAAATCAATCAAAACATTATACTCCGACAATGGTGGTGAGTTTATTTCTTTAAATCATATCTCCTACTTCATGGCATAACTCACTACACTACTGCTCCCCACACACCGCAACAAAATTGTGTCTCTGAACGTCGTCATTGTCATCTCGTTGAAACAGGCCTTACACTCCTTCATGATGCCCATCTTGATTTCTCTTATTGGCCTTATGCCTTTCAAATAGCTTCCTACCTCATAAACAGACAACCCACACCTCTTCTTCAGGACAAATCACCTTTTGAAGTCCTTTTTGGTCAACCACTAAATTATTTGAAATTAAAAAAATTTGGATGCATTTGTTATCCTCTCCACCGCGGCCTATAACTTCAGATAAATGCATTTGAATCCAAGCACATCTTTTTCTCGGCTATTCACCAACTCAAAATGCATACCGTGTCTTGAACCTCAAACAAAAAAATTTCTCTTCATGACACGTGTTGTTTGATGAAACCCGAATCAATCCGGCCTCTCGGCCACGAATTCTTCGTGCTAACCCGGCCTCAGACCCTCCCAATTTCTTCCTCTCTTTTTCGGTGCCCCACAGGTTAGCGATGTCGTCATCATTTGGCGCCCGGCGCACCCGGCATCGTAGCCACCGGAAGGTTCACACCATTGTCGCGGCCTCACCGGGTACTTCGGACCCTGCTTGTTCTTTACTTCGCGATTCCTTGCCCATTATAAATCACCCCCATCTCATCCGACTCCTCCTTTAGATTATACTGGAATTTTCTTCTCCCTTAAATCTTCCATCCACTCTCCTATTCTACTCGGATACCATCTCGGTCGAGATTTTTCTCCTCCATCTTGATTTCCACAAACCCTCCCAACCGTCTTTCCTCCTGACGTACTCATAACATGACCACAGATCAATGAACGAATCTTAAACCCTGACAGTCCATACGGTGTCAGACATCCTCTTCCCGAACCATTGAGCGACGGTGTGAGCGAGAGCCATTTTATGACCTCAGCGGCGTGAGGCCATATCCCAGCTGAGCTCCTTTGCTCTAATGAAACATGGGACTTGGGACCTAGTTTCCTGCCTCAGACTATACACGAGTGAAATTTGTAAGTGGGTCTTCAAGTAAAGGCATCTTTGATGGATCAGTGAATGATTCAAAGCCACGTCCCAGTTCTTTGGGGTTATGATCAGCGCCTGAAATTGATTCTGAGAAACCTTTAGCCCCACATTGGTCAAACCGGCAACTATTAGGCGTATTATCTATTGTTGTCATGAAGGGTGGGATTTGAGACAAATGGATGTCAGCAATGTCTTTCTAAATGGTGCATTAAGCGAGACTATTTTGTAAGCAACCCCGGGGTTCAAGGACTTGTCAGGCTAATATTTGCGAGGTTAAAGGCGATTTACGGGCTTAAACAAGCTCCACGGGCTTGGTACACAACACTCAAAAATGCCATTCTTATTTGAGTTTCTACGGTTCAAAATGAAACTCCACTCCCTCTTCATTTACGGTCAAAGGCTCTAATCTTTGTTATTTTAAGTTTTATGTTGATGATCTTGTTATTCACGGAAATAATTCAATTCTCATGTGATATTATTAAGCATTTGGGTGATATGTTTTCTCTCAAGGATATGGGTTATCTTCATTTCTTCTTGAGGATTGAAGTAATTCCTACTTGGGCGGGTTATTTCTCTCACAACATAAATATATTCATAGCCAACACAAGTATGAGTGGTGCTAAAGATGTCTCAACCCCTCTCTCTACAACTCAATCCTTGATTGATTGATAGCAACTGGCTGCTTGTGGGCTGACTCAGAGTTTCGTAGAATAATTGGCCTCCTTCAATGCCTTTCCTTGACACGTCGGGCATCATTTACAATCAACAAACTTTCTCGGTTTATGCCTGGCCGACTCTGAATGTTGGGCTGACATAAAAAAGGCTTCTCGCTACTTAAAGCAAACCATTTTTCATGGTATTGAATCCTAAAGTTGGCCTTCCCATATTAAGAACATACTCGTCTGGAATTGGGTTTTGGGAAATGTGGATGACCGCCACGTCCAGCCTCTGCTATGTCGATTTTTGGGCTCTAATCCCATTTCTTGGAGCTTCGAAGAAGCAACAAGCACGTTACCTGATCCACAACGAGGCTAAATCTTGGGCCACTAGACAATGCGACTTAAAGACTGTGGTTGTCCACTCTTCTCCAAGGAACAGCATTCCGATCCACGGAATACTCCCATTTGCTGATAACCGCAGAAGCCCACACATCTCAGTTTTAACTTAGTCAATAATTCGCATGAAACACATTCAAATGCGACCTTCACTTTGTGCGTGACTTAGTGCATAAAGGAAGCCTCGAGTTAAACATGTGCATACTCAGAGACCGAATGGCGATGCAGTAGCAAAGCCATTGTCGAGACAAACGCCCAGGTGCTCTGCGTAATGAGGTTGGTCTTGGAGTGGAAGCTCAATCTTGCGGGGCGTATAGGGAAGCACATGTCTTTGGCTGCTCGAATCATATTACATCGTTAATTACATGTTTGAATGTAATTGTAGCAGTGACATAATTTTAGCACTTCTGGTTGACCAACTTTATGTAATTGTAACAATAACTTAGTTTTAGCCTTATCATTAACATGTTTACTAAATTAGACTCTCAATCACTCTGTATATATTTAGAACTTCTATCAATGAAAGGTATCGGAAAATCTATTATTTTACAGAATAGAGGTAAAAAATATACAAAATAAAACTATTGAAAACATATAGTCTGTACGACATGCTAAAAAAAGCATGTCCACAAACCTGCATTTCATTAGAATAAAGCAATATGGATAAATGAATCTGAAGAGGCATTGAATCAAACACGTTTTGGTTCAAGCCTTCACCCTATCAACCATCTAACTGAAAACAATAGAATAGCATGCCCCTAATAAAGCACTCTCTGTGTCAGCTAATAATGTAAATAATCTTGGGTATATAAAATAAAATAAAGCCAGTCAGCCTATCTTCTAATGTAGGCAACAATTGGAGAAAATTTTACACAATCATGGTGGTGGTGTATATAGAAACAGATGCAGCAGCAAAACAAACTGGCCACTTCCCATCCACCACAATCATACATTCAGTTCATAACCCTAGCTTGAGCAGCATCCAACTCTCTTCATTGCTGAGACATCTTTACCAACATCAATTTTCTCCCCTTTGCCGGGTACAGCTGAAGCACCTCCGTCATCACCAGCTTCCATGGCCTTCTTGCTAACAATTCGGTATATTTGAGTAAGAACTTCAGAAAATGCATTGTCCACATTTGTTGCTTCCAGGGCGGAGGTTTCCATGAAGTAGAGGGACTCCCTCTCTGCAAATGACTTGCCATCCTCGGTTGACACTGCCACAAGATGGCGAAGATCTGATTTGTTGCCAATGAGCATGACCACAATGTTAGGATCTGTGTGATCTCTCAACTCCCTCAACCACCTCTCAACATTCTCAAATGTGGAGTGTCGAGTAACATCATACACAAGCAGAGCACCCACTGCTCCTCGGTAATAAGCACTAGTTATTGCACGGTACCTACATATCTCCAAAACTATAAGGTTTAAGAAACAGATAATAGGTATTGTTGGCAAATTAAATCACAATGATTGAGTAGATATAAATCTGGTAGAAAAAACAGAAATATACCAATTTAAGGAGAGCAATATGTATATTACTGTTTGTTTTATTTTTTCTTGTAGAATCTTTCTCAACATCTTTATTAGTTTTGATCAATTTCTATCCCCCTGACATTTTCCAATATTTTCTGATATTTTTGTAAAATTTAACCACTGATATTTCCATAGCTTCTTACATTTTAATCCTTGCCTACAAATATGCATCTTCTCGAGTTTTCAAAACCATGAGAGGAGGCTTGCATGCATACATATCCTAGCACGGAGAGATGCATGCTACCACTTGTTGATCATGACAAGTTTAGCTCGCATACATCATTTCTGAAGAGTCAACTCAATCTCGGGGAAAAAAATACACCTCAAATAGTTCCATTACATCCCAACTCCAAAACACACTTCCAGACAGCTAAAAAACACATGACACTGAAAAATATATCTAATATTAACACGATATACAGGCATAACATGAATGTAAGCTTATTGTTCTCAAGAAAGATGCAAAAAATCACTTGAACCAACTACAAAATCCTTTTCCCCCATCTAGATTCTAGCTCTAAGTCTTTGCTTTTTAATAATTCATTTAGCTGCGTTTGGAGGCTCTCTTATATCATCTTCATCATCTCAATGCTTCTCCGCCTTTTCTTTTTCCTTTATTTTTTGGTTGGTGAGCACAAAATTAGTCTATTAAAATAGCATCATGAAATGGTGCACATCCTAAGTATACAGGAACTATGCACAAAACAAAAAATAAAGAATTCCAGAGGTATCTACACAAAAATATATATATATATCTGCAAGGAAGACTATATATGAAGACCATATCTAACAATACTTTGGTCAACCAGGGAGGGATTCAATGTAGTTATCCTTTAACCTCTGATCTGCAAGATCCTACAATTTCACTCTTTCTATATAGACCATAACAAGGATAGGTTGTCCTTTGCCAAACATGCTAGTCTTCTTATCTAAACCCCTAAATTTCCACTTGAGTAGTAAATCCCTCATTGTAGTTAGAAACAACCATTTCTGACCAAAAAGTGATCAAATGAAATGTTCATAACCCTTTTGTCCTAGTACAATGAATCAAACTGTAATCAACAGACTCTTTACTCTCTTTAACCTTCGTCCACCCCCTTTGTATTAACATGTCTATAGTTGAGATCTTTCCCAAACCCAAGTGAAGAAAACATGATCTTACAGGAGATCTGAAATCCTAATTTCCATAGATTAGGGAGTCTGCTCTAGATTCAATACACAACAAACTGTAGCAGACTTTACATTGAAGATTCCCTTATTATCCTCCTTCAAAACTAAAATATCTTCCCCTTCTTGCACTTTCATGGTGTAAATACGCTCCCCAAATTGAGACAACCCCCTCCAGCTACTAGTCTTAGAAGAGCCTTCAGAAATGCACCAGTCACTGGCCTCCACTAGCTCTCCTTTCACACATGTTAGCAACAGTAATATACCCCCTACAATTCCTAGTATTGGAAGTGTTTTCAGGAATGCACCAGTGGCCTCCAGTTACTATCCCTTCTCACATGTTAGCAACAGTAACATTCTTATGAGCTAGTATGAATAGCCAAGGAAATCATTCTTTGAAACCCATCCATCCCACCAAAATTTTGTTTGACTATATTTTCAACCTATATAGTTATCCTGTGGTTGAATTCCTCCTATTCTTGTGTCTTTCTTGAGACTTGCACCAAAAATCTCCATCACCTCACAGGTGTTCCACCCCATGATCAATTCTTTAAACTTTCCTTGGATGATCTTCCTCCAAAAGCAACCTTACTCAAGGGCAAGCCTCCGTAACCATTTTCCAAGGCCAAATAAGACCACAAGCAAAAGATACAAGGCATTCACTTACAGTGGAATAACCTTTAAATACTACTGGCTTTAACTTAAACGTTGTCTGAATGGAATTGATCACATTGCAAAAGAGCCTTTATAGCCAAAAAATAGAAGGTTCCTGATAGCACTCCAAAGGGAGGCCCAAATGTGGCCTAAATCTAACTCCTACTCAATTTTATTTATGTATTTCGTCAAAACCAAGCATAGATTTATATAATGAATCCATGTTCTTAAATGTTTCCCCATTCTTAAAGGAGTTCTAGCTAAACCACCAAGGGCTTTTCATTGAGAGAGGGAATAGAATCTATCAGAGGCTTAAGCCTTATATGCGATTTGATACATATGAAAAGAGAAATGAGTATATCCCCAGTACAAGGAAAGCTTGGAATTGAAGCTGAAATATACCACTCTAAACACTTTGTTTTCTTGGTCTAGTGCCTCCTTAGATCTAATGCAGGATCTTTGACAGGTGTTACTCATTGTTGAGGAAAATGTTCAATTTCAACATTCTCTTTTATTTCATCCTACTTTTCTTTAATTTATTTATTTTCTAAAAGAAAATTCTTTTTTTCTTATATCCTACACGTATATCTGGTGTGCTCCTTTTGCTATATGCCTTTAAAGAGACTGGAATCATAACACATGAAATGCATATAAAGTAAGCTGAACATTAAAAAATATGAAAAATATGAAATAACAAAGCCTTAAAACAATCAATGAATTAACCTTCCACAAAGCACCACTAAGTATTCAAACAGCACTTCTAGGAACAAATCCTTAAAAATCCTGATTACAGCACTCAAATGTTGAAGAATTCTTCAATTGCACTCTTTCTAAATGCATCAAAACAAGTAAAAGACATACTCCACCCATTAAGCATTTGTCACCCACAGAACAACCATGCCAACCAAGAAACAAACTTATAAATTTGGAAATGAAAAATATCAATGTCAATGAAAATATACATAGATCATTTTTATGGAAATATTGATATCCATGGAAATTTTAGATAAAATTGAAAAATTATAAAAATTGACAGAAATATGGAAGTTTTAATAAAATTTTGAAAAATGATAAAACAATAAAATAATTCATAAATTAAATTATTCTTTTGTAAGAAAATAATATTAAATATATTTATGCTACATCAATGAAACTGGTTAACATTGTGCATTATGCACAAATAACAACTATTATTTTGAAAGTGAATCCTGAAAAGTAACATAGAGCAAAAAAAAACATTTCATTGAATTAAAAGTATAACAATTTGATTTAAAACTAATGTAATTCCTGTTAATCAATTTTACATTAAATTAAAAACATGACAAAAGAAGATACTTTAAATAAATTTCTCAAAGAAACTTTTTTGATAAGCCAGACAAATGAGTATATTAAAACAAAAGGGACAAATCCAAAGCATACAGGAAAAATACAAAATTCTTAACATAAAATCTTATTTAAAAATTTAATTATTTTTCTAATTTTTAATAAAAATGTGTTATAAAATGCTTCAATAAAAGTAACAATTCCATCAAAGTTTTTTTAAAATTTTTTTGTAAATAAACGGACATAATGGATTAAGATAATATAATATGAAACTCTACTGATAAAAAAAAATAATATAATATGAAACTAACATTTATGTTATAGCATATATCTACTTTACATATAGGGGTGTAACCTATTATGAAACTTGTCTTATAGAGTTATAATCTATTAGGAATGTTAAGCAAGCTTTGTATATATATATTCGTAATGGATCGATAGACAACGAATTACCTTCTCCAATTCTCCCTTCTTATTCTTTACATGGTATCAAAGCCTAGGGCTTGAATTTGCAAGAAAAAAGGCAAAAAAATTTAAGGAATTTCGAAAAAACCTTAGGGGCGGAAGGTGTGTTTTTTGAAACACAGAGTTTGGGAGAGCGTGGGATGACACCGCCCCCTTAGGAAGGTGCGCCAGCCTCTGGTGACCCCTGCCACTAAGTTTAGTGGCCGAAAGAGGTGTGTGTGAGTCACATGTACCGGCCCAGTAAATCTGACCCCGTTCCCCACCACCCAGCCATTTCGTGGGGCACATTTGCTGCTTGTCGGCGACCAATTTCCTCCTGACATCGTCGGCCACGACAGAGCTCCTAACCACCCACCTCCCTTGTATGAAAGCCGAAACAATGGTTTTCAAAGACTTTTGTGTCTAGTAGTGCAAGTTTTCTAGGGTTTCTTCCTTTTTTTTTCTTGATTCCTTCAAGATTCAATGACATGAAGAGGTGATTTAATGTTTTGGGAGCCAAAATCCATTATGGTGTGGTGTTTTTTCGTGGAAATGTGATTCTTTTCTATGCAAGATCCTATTTTTCTAGTATTTTTCGAATTTTCAACAGCGTGTTTGAGTTTGATATGCTTCTATGGTAGCAAATAAACAGGAGTTGTATGTCATTATTTATTATGTCCCAGGGCGTATGCGCGAGATTGCGGGAAATTGTAAAATAAAAATGAAGATTTTGGTCATTTATTATTAGAAATCATAAGTCTTGCATCTACTTCTATCACTACACTTTCGTCGAAGCGGGTAAAACGACACATGTTTATTTCATCTTCCTCCATAGGGTCATTGACTGCAGACCACCAGGCCATGAGGTACTTCGAGTTTATTTCTTGCATTCCAGTCTCACCGCTTCTACCTCTATTGTTACCCTTGCGGATGGGTGGCTTGTCTTACGTGTCGCTTGGGTGAGCGATTCATTTGACTCCTCTAATCACTTTGACCTCTATTCTGAGTTTATCAAAATTCTCTTTTAATTTAACTTCTACGAGCAAACTCACTCGTACGCTTAATTGCAATATCTCATTTTTTTCCTGATCATTTTCTGATTCAAGATCTTTCGACGAAGTGGGTTATTGGTAGAGAACACGATTCACAAAGGGTCTACACATCCGCCAAAAGCGGAGGTATCAAAGTGTTCTTATTCTGGTTCTGGTCGGTCATTGTTGCTTGGGGTCATCCTTCTCTCTCTCTCTCTATTGAAGAAGGTATACCCTCAGTTTTCTAGCCTATCTTCATTGAACTGTGAGTCATGTCAATATGCTAAGCTTCATCGTGTGCATTTAGATCTAGAGTCGACCATAGAACCGATCCTTTTAGCAGGTAGGTTAATTCAAATGTGTGGGGTCCATTATCTAGTGTGTCTATTGAATTTCGATATTTTGTTACATTTGTCGATGATTATTCAAGAATAACTTGGTTATATTTAATGAAAAACCGTTTGGGGTTATTTTCTCACTTTCGTGCCTTCTTTGCTGAAATTCATACTCAGTTTTATGTTTATGTTCAAAATATGAGAAGTGATAATGCCAAAGAATATATGTAAAACAATTCACTCCTTCATCTTGAATCGCATCCTTAAATCCAGACCGGTAATCTGCTTAAAATGAGATTCTTTGAGAAAGAAAATATCGACACCTTCTTGAAACCGCTCGGGCTCTATTGTTTCAAATGCATGTGGCCAAGCATTTTTCAACCGATGTTGTTTCCACAGCTTGTTTTTTGATTAATCGAATGCCTTCCTCTGTCTTGAATTGGGTCACTCCGTTTCAAACCCTCTTTCCCCATAAATCTTTATTTCCCATTGAGTATCGGATATTTAGGTGTACTTGTTTTGTTTGGGATGTTCGTCCGCATGTGTCTAAACTCGATCCTAAGGCATTGAAGTGTATCTTTCTTGGTTACTCTCGAGTTCAGAAGGGGTATATGTGTTATTGTCCTACTCTTCGATGTTACTTTGTGTCTACTGATATCACATTCTTTAAGACTACCCCGTTTTCCCTTTCTTCTCCAGTTACTAGTTAGGGGGAGGATGATGATTTATTAGTGTACACCATTGCCTCACCGACTCCATTGGCTCCTACTCCAGCCCCCGTTCCAGTTAAACCTTCCATTACTCAGGTATATTCTCGATGCCAAAACCCTCTAGCCTCTAGTCCAACACCGGTTGCCTCGTCATCAGATCTAGTCCAAAATGATGATATTCCGATTGCTCTCCGTAAAGGTAAACATCAGTGTGCTCACCCAATCTCTTCGTTTGTTTCCTATAACCGTTTGTTGTCTTCATCTTGTTCCTTTATTGCATCTCTTAATTCTATCTCTCTTCCTAACACTATCTGTGAGGCTTTATCTCACCCTGATTGGCATAGTGCTATGGTTGAAGAAATGTAGGCTTTAGATGGCCCGTTAGTAATTGGAACTTAGTACGATTATTTCTTTGGGAAGAAAGCCATTATATGTCCTTTGGAGTTTTTCTGATTAAAGTTAATCTTAATGGATTCAGTTGCTTGATTGAAGCGCGACTTGTGGAAACTAAGGGTATGCTCGGACCTATGTCGTGGACTATTACGGCCTTTTCGTATTCTTTAAGATGACATATGTTATTTGTATTTGGCAGGCTGCCAGCGCTTGTGTGGGGTCTCACGCGGCTTGATATTAGAGATGTCTTTCTTGTAGCGACCTTCGGGAGGTGCATATGGAGAGCTGACCTCTCTAGGTTTGTTGCTCGGGAGATAGGGAAAGTTGTCGTCTTCGGAAGTGCTGTATGGTTTTGAAAGCAGTGTGTTTGGTTTGGTAGGTCGATGGCCGTTGAGGAATTTAGCATGCGAGAAGAGTAATGCGATCAGCTGTCTTCTGAGAACTCGATTCGGGAATCATTCTCTTTGGTAGTGTATGTGGATGATATTGTGATCATTGGGAGTGGTTCTAAAGGTATCTCATCTCTTAAGTCCTTTCTTGGCTTGATTCTATCTGAAAAGGGGGCAGGGATCTTTAAGATCTGCCCAGGCGTTAAAGTTATCTGAAATGACATTGAATCTCTTATCTCCGAAAGGAAATATGTGTTTAATACATTATATAAAAGGCCCGAAAAGTTGGGGTAAAGCGAGCGGTTCCACGCCCTGCTGAGGCGAAGCGTTTGAGGATCAGAGAGAGATATAAAGGCCCAGTTGAAGTTGAATTCACGCTATGGTACTTCGTCACGATATTGCCCACTCAGTCAGTGTTGTAAGTCAGTACATGTTCACTCCAACGGTCAACCATTGGGCAATTGTTGAACAGATTTTATGTTACTTGAAAAGAGTCCCAAGACACGGTATTTTATATAGTAATCATGGGTATAACAGAATTGAGTGCTTTTTTGACGCAGATTGGGCAAGATCTAAGGAAGACAGGAGGTTTACTTTGGGGTACTATGTGTTTGTTAGAGAGAATCTAGTCTCATGGAAGAGTAAAAAACAGAGAGTTGTCTCTCGATCTAGTGCAAAGTCTGAATATAGAGCGATGACACACTCCGTGTGTGAGATCATGTAAAGCCGTCAACTCTTAATGAAAGTAGCATTGAGACACGGTCAAACAAAACTCACAGTGTGACAACCAAAAATTTTGCCCTTCATGTGCTTCACAATCATGTTTTAAATGAGCGAAGCCCAAAGCGTATTGAGATAGAATGTCATTTTGTTCGTGAGAAAATCTGGTCGACTTGATTTCTATAGGATATGTGAGGCGAAAAACAATTGAGTGATATCTTGTAGCGCAGTGGGGATCGGGTTGATTCGCATGTAGCAAGTTGGGCGTGATTAATATATCTTTCGACTTGAGGGAAAGTGTTATAAGCGTATATGCTGCATATAGGGTGTAACTGTTAGAGCTTTGTCTTATAGAGTTGTACTTTATCAAGAAGGTTAGATTGGCTTATATATATATATATATATATATATATATATATATATATATATATATATATATATATATATTCACCAATGGATCGATAGAAAAACACAAGAGTGCTCTCAGAAATTCTCCCTTCTTGTTCTTTACAATTTATGATTTTCCTAATTAAATTCATTTCCAATTTAACATTATTTTTCATTAAATATGAGAAACTTATTTTAATAAAATTTATAGAGTTTTTTTGTTATTTGCAATCTCATCTTTTAATTTGGAAATTTTAACCTTAGCAAAAATCTCTTCAATTACTTTAATGTAGCAGATATTTTATATTTATGGTTTTATCCAGTAGCTTTCAATTAAATTAAAGTAATCATAATGTTTTAAAAGTAACAATTCGATTAAATGTATATGTTGATCAATTTTCATTAAAAAAAACAAATACAAAAACAAAACAAAACATAGCCAAATATTGCTATAATGCACAGTAGAAATTCCAAATTCCAAATAGATATGAATATTGAAGACAACAAACTAGTACTATTAAGTCTTGTGCAGTGTTCTGGCTTCTCTAGTCAAGTGATGATACGTGCATCTTCTAAATTGAATCACTGGGAAAATGCTAGGTCTGCCACCACTTTTATCACCATTTTTATCACATGTCAATGTGATGAATAGTGATGATGGTAGAAAAAGTAATCAGAGTGCAATACAATGCATTTTTTTATTATTTTTCTACATCCAATAATCACCTATCACATCAGCAAGGATGAAATTGATAGCAGAAGTGGTCGTATATGTAGAATCATTCATAATCTTAACCCATAAAATTTTCACAAATTTTGCAGCATAGGATATTATAATTTGGGGGAATCATGTACAGATGATTATTTGAAAAGTGTGAATGACTTAAGAACCTAAAAAAGCGTGTTTCATGAAGACCATATTTTTGGTGAAATAATCTTCAAATCATCCACTAGAATGGTAACTTGTGAACATTTCCAAAACTACCATCTGGTGACCACCCATAAAAAGCAAGTTGGCAGGCACACATGATTATATATATATATATATATATATATATATATATATATATATATATATATATATATATATATATATATATATAGATATGCAATTGTTATATCACCCATGGCCACTTCGACCACAACAGCAAACATACCATGTTCCCATTTTTTTTTTTAAAACAATACCATGTTCCCATTTAAAAAGAGAAGGAAGGAAACTTAAACAAAAAATAAGTAAAATTGAAAACTAAAATCAAACCACAATTATCTGAGAGCCAAACATCAAACATATATGAAACTGAAATTAGATAACTTCACCCAACCCTTAAAAAAAAAAAAAAAAAAAAAACACCTAAAGAAGGTGAACTATCTAGTGGAGGCCTAACTTCACGCTTGCAGCGCCCGACCAACCCATTTTTCATCCGTGGAAGTCACTCCACTGAGTTTCAACACTATCAAGCAGGAGGAAAGGGGTTAGGCCCTCCCTTCAAATCTCTAACCCTACCAGCATTAACTGGGATAAAAATTGAAGCCTAAACTTTTTTTTCCTGTTGCAAAATCTCTCTAAATCAAAGTAGAAGAGGTGTGGGAAAATACATGGGTGGGCTCAAAAAAGCCTCATCATCCTAAAATTTGTGATAGCTATGGGAAAGGTAAATTTTCACCTTCACCCAATATTCTGAATTTGGAAGCATGGCTACAAATTGGTAAGAATGATAAAAAAAAAACTTTATTTTATGGCAATTTATCCTTCTGTGAATCTATCAATTTTCTTCAGATTTAGGGTTTTGAAATGTAATTAGGAATTAGGCATTCATTACAAGACTGGATGTTTGTAGTTTGATTCTGATATAGGTTTTACCTAATTGGAATGATTTTAACTCAACAAATGGGAAGTACATGCAAAAATTTTGGAGTATGCACAATTAGACAATTCTTTTCCAAACTTTCTCCAGGCATGGTTAACCCTTACCAATGATTCATCAAGGGACATTCGACAAGTAACTTTATATAACTCTCAATCTTTTAGGTCTGATTTTTAAGATATTTGATAAATAAAAGTGAGTAAATTAGAAAAGGTGCTAAATTAAGATATATCTATCTACATCTATATATATATATATATATAATAAAAAAATTGTGATTTTTTTGTACAAGATATTTAACGTTTAAAAATATTATTTTACACAAAGAATTAAAAAAAAAAAAAAAGACATTCATACCTGCATTATGTGATTTATCGTTTCTTTGCTTATTAATTATAAATCACTACCAAAGTCTTTTTATATGAGAAACAAATATAAGAATTGTTGCCAAAGTCATAACAATGACAATAAAAACCAAAATAGATTGGTACATCATGCTATCTCTAATGGTACTTTTAGGTAAGTACAATGTTATTATTACAAGAAAGGAGTTGTCTACTTTATACAGTCTCCAATTATGTGTGACTACCAGTTCCTCTTGTGTGTAGGTGGCAAGCTACCTTTACAACTAGAGAGTAGTTTTGGAAGCATCCATAAAGTGCTATTCCAATGCATAATTTGGGGATTATTTTCCCTAAAATATACTCTCCTTGAAACTCACTTTTAAGGTTCTCAATTCATCCACACTTTCTAAATAATGTACCTTTACATCATTTCCCCCTTATAATGTTTCTAATCAACTGGTGATATGTATAACTTGTTAGTTGCAGTAATAATTTATGCTACAAGCTCACATTGATCTGCAGCATGCTCGCTCCTATTTTAACATGTATATTAATTTCTTTCTTTAGGGATTTTGGGAGTTTCATGGAGTAGAGGATGTGGGCCCCACTTATCTTAGACTACCTAGTTCAAACAATAATCTGTAGAAACAAAAACACTAGAAGTAATTTTGACTTCGGGTTCCACTTGCTTCATGCCTGATATGTTAGAGGGAACCGAATTGTCATGCTTCTCACATGACCTACAAAACATATTAGACTAAAACAAAGTCAAATTATTATCCTCAGCCCACCAGGTTTTTAGATTTCTTAAACAAACCTTTTATTGAATGCAGGTCTTGATTTGATTAAATGCATTATATGACTACTTAAAGAGAAGAAGCAAAAAATCAATTACTAGGTATATATAATGCTTTACTCAATAATATTGCCATCCATGTTAAGGGCTTTATGCATTTCCCTACCTATCAAAAGTCATAAACCTTATGATGACACACAGTATCTAATCCACAATGCAAGACAACCGATGATAGACAAGGAAGGCATAATTGTTTGGTGATAAAGATTTTTGGATGAGTATCAAATTCCTAATTAGCATGAATTCCTTTTTGTAAAGAAAATTATATAGAATATTTTATGGATCAATATACTATTGCAATATTAGATTGTGATATTCCTAACAATGAATTTTTGCCTACTTCTACAAGGAAATCTAAAATTAGAATAATTTCTCAACCTATGAAATATTCTATACAATATTTTTTTACAAAAAGGAATTCAAACTAGTTAGGAACACAGTCTAACTGATTATGCGTATTTTGATACCTAATCATTTGTACAACGAAATATGAATTATTCATATGAATGAAGCAACTCCAGATGAACCACACCACTTTAGATCCCAACCTATGAAAGGTATCAGATATAGTCAAGGAGGTACAATCCATCTCCATGCCTAAGCTATTTGTCTTCTATTAGGAAGCAAAAGCATAGTGACTCAAAAACAAATTTTGGAACATCTCACTTCATTTTTTAACTCATATTAAATTAAGGGATGGTAATCCAATTGATGACCAAAAACTTACAAGACAGGCTGCCAGAGATCAAGATCTCCCAAGTTCCATCTACCCAAACCAAGATCACAATGAGATCAAAGTAAAAGCTACTCGTGATACGAATCCTAAAAGTAAATCCCTGTAAAAGCAGTCGCGTATTTTTCATTGCAATCAAACCTCTTCAGACTTCAGATCTAAAACCAAAATTCCAAATATGAATTAGACAAAATTAACAAGCGTACAAACACAAATCTGTACAGATAGAAACCTAGCGCCACATTGGTTCTCAAAGTAACATAATGAAAATAAATAATGTTATGAATTACAGATTTCTCCTCTATCTATTATACCTATACTCCAGGACTTCAGATTTGAACAGATTCCAACTTGAACAAACACCAAATTCTTCGGCCAGCAAAAAATCAAAGCACAACGAAGTAGAAACCAAAAAAGTCGAACAGAAAAGGAAAGCACGAAAGACAACAATGCATGAAAACCTCAGATCAGAGAAAGAAAAATTGTAGCACGAGAAATCACACCTTTCCTGGCCAGCAGTGTCCCAAATCTGAGCTTTGATGACCTTGCCATCAACGTTCAAGCTGCGAGTGGCGAACTCCACTCCGATTGTGGACTTGGACTCGAGGCTGAACTCGTTCCTGGTAAACCTGGAGAGAAGATTGGACTTCCCAACACCAGAATCGCCGATCAGAACCACCTTGAAGAGGTAATCGTAGTCATCTTCAGCTCTGTACCCCGCCATTAGCACCACTGCTTTCCTTTCTTAATTATCAGCACTAAGATCGAACAGGAAAGACAGTGGAGGAGTTAACTTTCTCTCTCAATCAAAATCTTTAGACCCTTCTCTGCGTTTGAATTGGAAACGCAACACTGTCGTCTGCTCGGGTGGATTCCGGGGGGAAGCCGGAAGAAAAGGGGACGTCTCTTTTTGAAAACTCTGCATTACGTGTTTTTGAGCGACGTTGAAATGACATTTATGACCTCTCATTTAATTACACTTACATACCTTTCTATTTACAAATATTATAAATCTTCCCCTTGTTTCAAAATTATTTGGGCCTGAAATGAAAATGACCACACGCCTTTACCGCTGATTGCGGAACCCAAATTTTAATTATAATGTTACAAAGTAGCCCCTGAAAACTGAAAACCACATCAAATTCGCCCTCATCCCATGAGTTTTTCACAAAACGTGTTAAAGTAACTCGTATCCTTAAGTCCTTTCCAAAAAACACTCATATCCTTAAGTATTTGATTTTTCGTTTCAATGCATTTTTTTTTAATAAGTACATAATTTTATCCCCACCTAGACTTGAATTTCATTCCCTTCGGGTTGAGCTCAATGAGGTAGCTATTAGAACTTCATTCCATTATCTAATGAGCTGAATGGGAGTTCTTTGAATTTCATGCACCTCTAATGCTTGGGGTTGAGCTAAAGAGCAAGAAACCTAGTGATAAAGAGAGGTTAAATGACTTTGAGAAAGGTTTTAATTACATTAGATAAGAGCCATCTTGGATAACACGTACATTAGATAATGAAATGGAACCTGACGCATTAATAGTAAATTTGTCACGACCAACCCAAGCCTTTGCTGTATTTTTGCCTTCATTTGATCGTGCTGCGTGCGGAGCACAGTTACATTAGTAGTAATTTAATATGGTTTTCTTTAAACCAGCCATCACGATTCTTAGTTTGAATATTAAATAAGTATTATAATTTTGGTACTTAGCCCCCTACGATTAAGGTTTTCTGTGGATCGATGTCGTTCCTTTAGTACCTTTATATTGCCAGCGGCGTACACTTGTGCGGTTCATTTGTTGGCTCTTATTGCATATCTTCAAAACACAATCACGTAAACGCCTATCAAGTTTTTGGCGCCGTTACCGGGGAATAATTTACTTAATCGTGGTGTTTGTGCTAATATTAATACTAAGTACTTCTTTGGTACTTCATACATTTGTTTTGATTTAATTTTTTATACTTTTTTTTTTTTTTTTGTGAAAAAACTTGTAGGTACGTTAGGTTGTATGCGACGAGACTCTGTAGGTACATTTCTTATTGCATATCTTCAAAACACAATCACGTAAACGCCTATCAAGTTTTTGGCGCCATATCGGAATAATTTACTTAACGTGGTGTTTGTGCTAATATTAATACTAAGACTTCTTTGGTACTTCATACATTTGTTTTGATTTAATTTTTTATACTTTATTTTTTTTTTTTTGTGAAAAAACTTGTAGGTACGTTAGGTTGTATGCGACGAGACTCTGTTAAAAATCTTATTCCTTTGGATCCTGAGATCAAGAGAACTTTGAAAAGAATTATGAGGGACAAGAGAGAAGCAGTTAGAATGGAACAGCTACCTATGTGACCGATGGAAGAAAATAGGGAAGACGATGTTGGTTCGATTAGAGGAGGTAGTATACACCATGACGCGGCAAATGTGGACACTATGCTGCCACTTATAAGAGATTATGGCTGCCCATCTGCAGTTACTCCACCTGTGATTAGGAGACCAACAATATAAGCGAACAATTTCGAGCTAAAGTCCATCACTCTCCACATCGCAAGGAATTCAAATTACCTGCCGCATACGAGGATCCGAATGCTCATATCCTCGAATTTTTTGACACGCAGGATACGTTGAAATATAATGGGGTGAGCGATGATGCTATTCGGCTTAAATTGTTCTCATTTTCATTGAAGGAGAAAGCCAAGCATTGGCTCATTTCAGAACTGTTGGATTCAATAACATCATGGGATGACTTATAGAACAAATTTATGGCTATATTTTTTCCACCAGCAAAAGCGGCAAAGTTGAGAATCGACATCAGTAGCTTTTATCAATATGAGGGAGAGTCATTCTATGAAGCGTAGAAGAGATTCAAAGATCTATTGAGAAAATGCCCTCACCATACTTCACCCAAATGGATGCAAGTCCATAATTTCTTACAATGGTTCGAATGTCTCCACAAGGACTCTATCGATGCTTCACTGAGGAGCGATTATGGGAAAGAATGAAGTGGAGGCTTATCAAATTCTTGAGAACATCGCCTTGAATGATTGCTAATGGTCGATTGAAAGAGTAGCATCGAAGAAACCTACTAGGGTGTTTGACTTAGACATGTTCACAAACTTATATGCTCAAGTGTCTACACTCTCAAAGCAACTACAAGCTACTCAATAATTAGGTTCGCAATTATCTGCACATAAGGTTGAAGAAAGCCCTCTTGCATGTGAGCAATGTCATGGACCTCATCCTACTTCTCAGTTCCTAATGATGAATGCCATGGGAGATTTGACTGTTGAACAAGCTCAATATATGGCGAAGTTCCCTCAAAATCAGAACTTCAACCTATATGGTCAAAATTACAATCCAGGGTGGAAGAATCATCCTAACTTTTCATGGAAAAATCATAATGTGGGTAATCCTATGGAGCGAGTCAAATCTCTCCAACCACCGCAAGAGAAGAAGTCGAGTTTAGATCTGGAAATGGAACAATTAGCTGATATGCATATGAATATGATGAAGTCTCATGATAAGTTCGAAAATGAGACTAGGACGTCACTGAACAATCAAGCAGCTCAACTCCGGAATTTGGAGGTCTAAATGGGCCAAATGGCTTCGGTTATTGCGAGAGAAACGCCGAATTTGCTCTAGTAATTCGGGAGTCAACCCAAGGAGAGAAGGAAAGGAGCACTGCAAAGCTATAACCTCGGGAGGGGAAGACTCTGTAACAATCGAGGCCTGAAGAAGAGGTTGAAAATCCGCTAGAAGTGAGAAAAGTAAGGTGTATATCAAGATGTTAAAAAGTTAGTGAAGAAACCAGTCCCAAGCACACCAGAGAAAGTTGAAGTGCATAAACCTTCATATGATGAGAAGCCTATTATCCCGTATCCACAGAGACTGAGGAAGAGTATATCGATAAGGGGCTTTAAGAGTTTACGGATATTTTCAAAAGCTTCATACATCAACATCCCATTGGCCAAGCACTTCGAAAGCAAATGTCGATACGTGAAATTCATGAAGGACGTCTTATCCAAGAAAATGAAGTTGGGAGACGATGAGACTGTCACTCCGTCGGAAGAATGTAGTGCTATATTGCAAAATAAGTTGCCACTAAGTTGAAAGATCCAAGTAGCTGCATTAATCTTATGTCGAAGTCGATCTTTAAGAAACTGAAATTGGGAGAAGCACGTCCTAGCCACAACACTTAAGTTAAGACGGCCACTAACTATTATTCATGGTATCACAGAGGATGTGTTAGTGAAAGTGGACAAATTTATCTTTCCTACTGATTTTATCATTCTAGACATGCAAGAAGATAAAGAGGTCCTTATTATCCTTGGAAGACCATTCTTAGCCATGGGAAGTGCAAAAAGGTGAACTCGGGTTAAGAGTTCAAGACGAGGAAGTGACATTCAATGTTTTCAATGCTATAAAACATCTACACGATAATGATAGTTGCTTCAGAGAGATGTGCTAGAGGGCTATAATATCAAATTAATCGGGTCCTTCGTAACTACTGAGACTAAATGATTCATGACGATCTTTCCCTCGCGGAAGATAAGACATCAGAGTATGTGAAGCTGAATGATCTTTCTATCGAATAGAAGAAAGTACTTTGAATCTTTCGAGCTAGCCCAAGCCATTTAATTCCCCATTGAGAAACCCCTATTATGGAAGAGTAGTTTACTCCCTAATCATTCGAGATATGCTTGGTCTCAGGAGGAATCTACACTTACTAAATATCCCATCCTCCTCTCAACATGGAGGAGGAGAAATTGTCAAGATCCTTAAGGAGCATAAAGAAGGATCAGACGGTCCCTAGTCGACATAAGGATCGACCACTCCATGTATGCACAAGATATTATTGGAGGAAGATAGCAAGCCAACAGTGGATGCTCAGAGTCGCTTAAATCCTTTAATGAAAGAGGTAGTTCGGAAAGAAGTACTGAAATGGTTAAATGCGAGAGTGATATACCTCATCTCTGATAGCTCATGTGTGAGCCTCACAGTGCGGTACCTAAGAAATGAGGAACTACAAAGGATAATAAACGAGGAAAATGAACTACTCCCACCAAAATAATTACTGTGTGAGAATTTGTGTATCGACTACATCTGAGATCGAATAAAGTGACCGTGAAGGATCATTTTCCACTTTCATTTATTGATCAGATGTTAGATAAACTCGCAGGAAATGAGTACTTTTGCTTCCTGAATGGATACTCGGGATACAATTAGATCACCATTGCTCCGAAAGATCAGGAGAAGACCACCTTCACGTGCCCTTATGGTATATTCGCTTTCTAGAGAATGCCATTTGGGTTGTGTAACGCCTTGGGAACCTTTCAGAGATGCATGATGACAATATTTTTAGATATGGTTGAAAAATCCATTGAAGTCTTTATGGATGATTTCTCCGTGATTGATTCTACATTTGATAATTGCCTTCATAATCTAACTTTGGTACTCGAAATGTATGAAACCAATTAGTTTAAATTGGGAAAAGCGCTACTCTTATGGTGAGAGAAGACATAGTATTAGGCATCGCATATCCTAAGAGGAATTTGAGGTTGATCGCCAAGATTGGATATCATAGAGAAACCCGCCTCCCTACACCACAAGAAAGCGGAGTACGCATTTCCTACACACAAGTGCTTATAGACTGCCATCCAAGATTTCAAAAAGCCAAAACTTTATCTTAATCTTTCTATGCAAGGTGTTCCATTCGGAGTTCAATGATCATGTATGAACGCTTTAAGATCGAAAAGAAGTCGATCTCAAATTTCATAAGAGCCGCCCGCATTAGAATCTTCCATTTGATCTTATGTGTGATGCGTTTACTGTAATCGAGGCCGCCAGCCAGAAAAAGAAAAAGTCTTCTATGCTACCGAACGCCAATGATGCAACTCAATTATGCCTTTAAACCTATCTACTTATCGATTAAAACCAGTGTGGGGCACGCTGTACTCCGAGAGTCTTAAAGCCCCAAGAAAGCTTGGTGTCTTCCCATAGACTAGCTTTAGGGAGGCCCGTCTATAATTTTAAGTCCCCCAGCTGGCCATCCTACCATATATGGGAAGTTCGTTATGGATAAGTTTTCTACACATGGTAAAGAAAAGAGATATTTATCGAATTTCTGGGCTTTCCAAATCCCTTTATATCTCGTAAGATTAATCCTGATAGGGAAAAAGAGATTCATTCATAAAATTGGGCAGATTTTATCCCTAAAATTAAGCAGGCATTCGCGAACTACGCTCTATAAATTAGAAAGATCTCCGACAAAAATAGATAATTCTAACTATGTGAACTCTCTGCTTATTCTTCCACCAGGTCAATTAATCATCGGAGAGCACAGTCACGACCATCGTCTATCACCTTTTTGCAAAAAGTTCGCATCGCGATTGTCGATGCTCGGGCGTTCCAACAATCAAGCTTTTGTAATCGCGCCTCGTCTGCGACCGAATAAAAAGTCCGCCTACTTGGCCAGAAGGGCTCGCTCTTGTTAACCGTCTAGTAGCCTGATCCCTTGGAACTCCCATTGATTCCCCTTCCACGCCCGATTGCTGGCGTTAAATCGCAAAGTCAAGAATTCACGAACCAATTGCCAAAAGATCAATTCCTCCATTGGTTTTAAGAGATGGAGAAGAAACAGGAGGAGTAAGCAAGACAGATGAAGAAGTTGCAAGATCATGTTGAACGCTTGCAGCGTGACAATGAACAATTACAGGCCCAGATAGAAAAAAGTCACGATCTTGGAAAAGATGTACGAGATAGTGGTCGAGCTGTGCATCCAATCACTCAAAATAGAGGGAAGGAGCCCATTATTCTTGACGATGTCGATACCCCAGCAAATGATGAGTTGTCCTCAAGTAGTTCCCCATCCTTGAGTCTCTTATTGACAAAGAATGCTCAGGAGAGCACAAAGGCCAAATCGCGTAAAAAGCCTTCGCATCACCTTGCCTTTAGTGATCTGTAGGGGATCTGGCTCTTTTGGAAAGATACTCTACAATTGAAAATAATTGAAACCCATACTCAATACATGCACGTGAAAATTAGCCAACATGGTAGGCAAGATTGGCTCCGCACTGTGGTATTGGGAGCCCAAATCCTCCTCTGAGGAAAAATCTTTGGCGGGACCTAAACCATAACCGAATGCAATTTTAGAATCCTTGTCTTGTAGTAGGGGACTTCAACTCGGTCACAGGGGCGTAAGAAGTTTCAACTCCTGCAGGAGACTAGACCAACGGAGATGTGCAGGTTTTACTACATGGATATATGATCATGGGCTGATAGACTTAGGGTTCATGGGTCCTAAATTCACCTGGACTAGGGCTTTGTGCCTCTTTCAAGGGTGCACATCTTGATAGGGCTTTGTGCAATACATACTGGAACTGCAGCTTCCCGTTCGCCAAGGTGGAAGTTCTTCCTAAACTCAACTCCGACCATGCTCCCATTCTCATACGGACTCATGGGGATGAGGCTACAAGCCTACAATGACTCATAAACAATTCAGATTCCAAGATGCATGGCTCACCCACCCAGATTTTAATCAAGTCATCAAGGACAAGTGGGCAAGCAATGCCAACTTATAGGAGAATATCAAGCATCTGTGGAAAGATTATCACAGTGGAATAAAGACTGCTTTAGGAATATCTTCAACCGACAAAGAAGACTACGGGCCAGGCTGTCGAGCATTCAGAAAGCTATCCTTGAGAGAGGAAGTAGATGCTTGCTGAATCTAGAGAAGAAGCTTCATAAAGAGTTAGACACAACCTTAGACCAAGAAGAATTAATTTGGTTTCAGAGATCAAGGGAGGAATGGAAAAAGTCCTGGACAGAAATACAAGTTTTTACCATGCCTCTACTTTGATTAGAAGACACAGAAAATCCTTAGAGAAGCTGAAGGATTTTAATGGAGATTGGATCAAGGGCCCCACCCGGCTGGAGAATTTTATTCAGACTTACTTCCAGAATTTGTTCCAACTGAATGACATGGATAGGCAGAACCTTTAGACACCAAACGGATTCCCTCCCCTCTCAGAGACATAGTCTCTCCTCCTCAACAAGCCATTCTCCAAGGAAGAGATCTGAAATGCCCTGTTCGAGATGGCCCCATTCAAGTAGCCAGGGAATGAGGGTTTTCCTGCCGGCTTCTACCAGAACTCTTGGGAGGTTGTAGGAGATTCACTGTGCAATTATGTTTTAACGTTTATGGAGACATGCGTTCTCCCTGAAACTGCAAATGATACCTTGCTAGTCCTCATCCCGAAATTAAAGCACCCAAAAAAAATCACTCAACTGAGCCAGATAAACCTTTGCAATGTAGGGTATAAGGTAATAACAAAGACTCTCACAAACAAGCTGAAAGAAATTATGGCAACTGTGGTGGGCTCGAACCATAATAGTTTTGTTCCAGGCATACATATAGCAAACAACATCATTTTGTATCAGGAAGCTCTACAATCCATTCGTCAACAAAGGAAAGGTAAGAACTTCATGCTAATCAAGGTTGACCTCGAGAAAGCATATGATCGGCTCTCATGGAATTTTATCAAAGATACGCTAACCATGGTAAGGTTGCCATTGACATGGGTGAGGAACATCATGCAATGTGTAGAAAAGTCAAGAATGTCAGTTTTTTGGAAAAGGAAGAAGTTGGATTTGTTCGCACCATCCCGAGGGATACTACAAGGAGACCCAATCTCACCCTATTTGTTTGTTCTTTGCATAGAACGACTAGGGCATATCATAACCGAAGCAGTAAGGGTGGGGAGATGGAAGCCCATGTTATTGTTAAGGAATGGACCCCTACTGTCCCACCTCTTTTTCGCGGATGACCTACTTATTTTTGGGGAAGCTTCAGAAGATCAAATGCAAGTTATTATGGAATGCGTAGCGCAATTTTGTGAAAGCTCGGGTCAGAAGATGGATATTAAAAAATCTAGCATCTACGTATCACAGAAAACATGTAACACCCCAAATTACATTACGACGCTTTATAACACGTTTATGCAGAATACAAAGCTTAAAAGTTAAAGCTTTTTATAATAATAATACTAAAAATAAAATACAAACCCTAATTTATTTATGTCAAGGGTAAATTAGTAATTTACTAATCTAAGGATCCAAATGTCATAAGATCGTAAAGCACTATACGCCCGATTAATATATGAGAAAAAATATGTAAAATGAAAGGAATGTAAGACTTAAATGCAAAATGGGTAATAAATCATAAAGTCATTTTCCAAACATGACCTTAGCCATGTATGGATAAGACCACATTTGGTCTTGCAATTTGGGCACTGTCCCATTCAGCTAGGTTACGTTTGAGAGAGAAAGAGCATAAGAGAAGAAGGTTAAGGCGAGGTTCCTTTAAGGTATGGATACTACTAATCATCGCCTACGTATTGATCAGACATATACGATTTAATCACATAGGCCGTTTTCCTATTTGTTGGTTAAGAATTATCCTACCTCCAACAAAACGCGTCATTGGTTTAGTTTATTTTCAAAAATAATCAAGTCGTTATATCATTGTTGTTTCTGGTCGTGGCTGCCATTCTTAAATTATAAAAATTTGTATAGAAAATGATGGTTTTAAGGGAGATGTTGTCCCTTTTTTTTTTTAAAACCATGTTTTTATTTTAATCATATCTCCATTTAATACTCATCCAAATCGAAAGGGATTCAAAATTTACAAATCAGACTCTGCGAGAACAAATCTCCGAATAAAAGCAGAGATGAATATTTAGACTCCATTGCACCTTAAATTGTCAAAGATGAGCTATGTCGCATGACATAAATGGGTTTTGTTTTGACATTAGCTGTCCCTGCTTGTTTAAAGATAATGTCATCACTCATCTAAATCGAGCTGATTCAAAATTCCTAGAACTAGACTTCTAAAATAACAAATATCCTTAAAATAGGTGTCTTTCAAATTGGACCCCACTGACCTTAAAATTGGTTTAAAAGGGAGCTCACAGAAGAAATATCTGATAAGATAATGAAATACATGAAATGTAAAGATAAATAGTAAATGATCGTGAACATCACATATGATTACCTGATAACAATTTTTATTCGGTTACGAGTATACGACTCGAAATGAAATAAAAACTGACTTGTCTACTGTAACCTGCAGGATATGGGCATGCCATCATTAAGGATAAAAGTCTTTGCATACAGACTAGTTGGCCTCGTTAGGGTCATTACAGCATATTTGGGTCCTTATAAAGGTCATTGTCTCATACAATGATACTGTGGCTCAGCCTTATACTATCACTCGCACACTGATAAACACCTCATCCAGTGTCCACTACTATTACACCAGACTCAAACATAGCCTCACGTCTTTTACAATGATAACAAATAATCTTCGTAGTCCTTGTAGTTTCCCGTATCCACTTCTAAGGTATATGCAAATATGAAATATAAAAAACAACGATGTTAATACGCAATGACGGACATGATAAATGACATGATATGAGTAAGATAGCACTACTATGCGATGACAAGTACAATTATGACAAGAACAAGAAGCAAAGTGTAAAAGATACAAAATGTATATGAACGAATGATAAGAAATGAAACATGATATGATAAGTAAGTATGAAATATAAGAAGCATGTAATTTGATAATGATTAAATATGTATAAGCATGTGTATAAGTATATGATAAGTTAGATGTATATGCATGTGTCTAAAGTGTGACGATCCTTATTAGGGGTCGTCCACGAGTATTATTCCCACTAAGTTATAAGCTTAGCATGGGTGTTTCGTCCGTGTAGCACGTAATAAGGAAATGTTTTATTAATCCGCATCGAATGTGCGTTAACGCAACACTGGGGTGCCCAACGCAGGACCTGGTCTATTTTGTATATGTTAAACACATGGTGCAAGACACGTGGGCTGAAGAATTCATGGACAAAACATGGAAGAGTCAAATACGCTGAATCAAGTTGTGAAAAGTTACAAAGAATATCGAGGAAGTAGATGCCCTCCGATCGTGAGAGTATCACGCAGGTCTCACTATTGGGCAAGAGGAGAGGCATATAATCGGTGGAAGCTAGTGTTGAGAAGTCCAAGGATTCCAAATCCCATGACTTGGGAGTTCTTTGTCCAAGAGTTTAGGGAAAAGGGCCATACGAGATGAATAAGGAGTCAGCGGAAAACAGCTCCCGACCGAAACAAAGGAAACTTATCGGCGTATCGCATGAAAGCACTTAGTCGGTTCCCCAAGAAGTACGCACCTAATCGTCCTCACCGAGGCATTTTCGTGTAGTAATTTGAGGATGGACTCCATGATTCCATCAAGAGATATTTGCACTATGACTTCTCTCCAACAGTAAATTTCTATCGCCTGGTCCAAGCCGCAATGAAAGTAAAGAGACTTGAAACGAGCAAATAAAGAAAGATCTCGTATCAAGAATTTTTCTAGAGAGCTTGGCCCTTCCTCGTGTGAAAAGAGCTGGTGAGTCTCCAAATTAATCATCACGCTTACACAGAGGTAGAAGGGCAAGGGTCCAATGTAGCACCTAGTTCCGGATAGGTGCTCAAATGACGTGGGGAAATCCTAGAGTGCCCTTATTACAGGAAGGCATTCGTGTTTCTGCGTGTTATCGATTGCACGGTGTTTCCGGTGTGGAAGCACTGATCATTTGATAGCATAGTGTCCCATAGAGTTAGGGGATAATAGAAGTTTGCAAGAAAGTGGCAGAGGAAAATCAATTACACTACCTTCAACGAGAGATCGAGGTAGGGGTCGAGGTGACCTGATTCAGCATAGAGGACGAGAAGGCACAATCTCTAAGATAGTGGATCGTCCTATACCTACAACACTAGCACGAGCATATGTTATAAAGGCTCGTGAGGATCAGGATGCTCCTAAGGTTGTAGCTGGTATATTTTCTCTTTATGATATTGAGATGTACGATTAATCGGATCCCGATCCACTCATTCGTATGTATGCATTGAACATGATTTGATAAGATACCAAGAAGGGAATAGTTAGCATATGACATGGCTGTGACCAACTTATCGAGGGTACGCAGCATGGAATAGTGTATACATAAATTGCCTCATTGTTATCCAAACAAGAGAGTTTCTTGTTGATTTGATAACCTTACCATTCCGAGAGTTTGACTTGATTCTGGGAATGGATTGGTTGTCTAAACACCAAGCCATTGTTGATTGTGGTCAAAAGACAGTAGTATTGAGATGCTCTAACCAGTATGAGGTGATAGTACAAGGCGTTAGATCAGGCGTAATGTCCAATGTGATCTCCGCTATGCAAGTTAGGAGACTTATGAGAAAAGGCTGTGAGACACTATTGGGCATGATACTTGACTCTAAGAGAGGTTAAGTTGATGTGGAAAAGAATCCAGTAGTAAGGGAATTTCCAAATGTATTCTGTGACGCCCCCAACCCGGCACCCGATGGGGTGTCAAGTGAGGGTGTCACACTCGACCTGGACTCAACCTTTCTTTCTCGTGAGCCGACACTGCACTGCTTTTCTCATTCATATGCACAATTTCGTAATAATAAAAAAATTTTATATGATACATTATACATACCACCACAAGGGTATTCATGTTCTATACACCGAGTCCCATTACTTCAATAAACAAAGCTTATACTCATTCAAAATACGTAGATCATGCATAGTAAGGCAAGAGCACCTATCTCCGAGCCGGCCTCGGCCGCTCGATGTGGGATGTCCCGTCCTCTATCCTGTCTTCTTTCGTACCTACACCTGATTAAAACCCGTGTTGTTTTTTACGCCTAAAGGGAAAGATATACAAAGGGACTAATTAATAACTATGACTGCCTCAACAAATACACTTATCTTATCATTTTCTATATAACGTATACTTCTATCATGTGACGCTTGGACATATAACCTTCATATCATTTATTTCTATTCTAAGTACTTATCATTTGATTCATTCTCTTTTCTAATGGTTCATATTACATATCCTATTCTCGTGTATAGTCAGTATTCGTATACATATATTATTTCTATGGCTATATACTATACCAGCTTGTTATGTTCCTATTTTCATGTATCGTTATCATGTATCAAGTATCATAACGATTCACGCATCGCTCATACTATTTATATATTGTTTTCTCGCTATACTTTTCATATTACTTTCCTTTCATGCATCAGATTGTTCATATACTTGTACTATACTTCAGGATTTCTATATAACGTGATTCATATTAACCTTCGATCATTTTATATTCTATACATATTTTATATATCATATCGTATCGTATAATCTCATGTTACACTTATCATCACATAGCAAAGGCTATGCTTCTCGCATCATATAATATCTTTTCACATGTCATACGCAGAACCACTCAGCTTTATGTTTCATCTCTCGCATAAACCTTAGAAGTGGATAAAGGAAACTATAAGGGCCCGCGCCGTGACTAATTATAAACAGTTGGTCTATAAGGGCCTAAGGCACCGTTATCATCAGGCGTGACAATGACCATCTATAAGGGCCCGAAGGCGCTGTTATCATTATACGAGACAATGACCATCATAAGGGCCCAAGGCGCCACGACCCAAACTAAAGCCAACTGACAAGATGCTACAGACTATTTTTCCCCTTAATATAGGCATGCACCCATCCTCTACCAGCTCTAAGTGTATTAATCCATTTTATTACATTTTCGTATTATCTCATCTACATGAACCATTGCATTGCGTATGCCGACAGATATACACTATTATTTATTTCACTGTATTACCTTCAAGATATTTTTAGCTTCAGATTGTTGTTCTCTATATTTCTTTACAATACGTATATTCATATCTTTTCTATCATTTAGTTTTGTCTTTCAGACATATATGTAATCCTATCATATATCACAGCGAATGCATCTATGCACTCTTATATTCATATATTCACATATATATCTTTTATCTATTCATATCCCTTTATATCATTTATGCATCATATCCTTTATGCGCTTCTATCATGATTTGAATATTCTATGTACTTTCTATATTTCTATCATGTATGCTTTTACTCATTCATGTAAGTTCCTATCATGTTCATCTATTCGTTTATGTATGACAATCATATACTCTTATATTCATATCATGTCTCTACTTGTAACATCTTTATATCTTGTTAACTTATATCTTCAACAGACTTTATCTGACTATCATATCTTATGACTTTATACCTATACATTCCTATTTGTATGTTTTTCTTTTTCTTATCGATTGAACTTATCTCCCAGAGGGAGCATGCACGTAGACTTTCCTTCATACCTATAGGTACTTATCTTATCTATACTCCTTTACATATCAAATCTACATATATTAACTATTTCTTGTTCATATCTATATCCTTCTACCATGTATTCCAATTAACTTTTAACCAAGCGATTAGTACACTCAAACAACAATTCAATTCTTTTCAGACAAGATGTGGGCACCAAATGCCATTAAATAGTATATGGTTAGATTCTAGACTCGAGAGCTTTCCATCTAATCCAAGAATACCCATAACTGAGTCCTAACGAATGAGTTATGCAAATCGTTAGCCATGAAGAAATCAACAACTTGGTAAAGACTACAAAGAGCAAAGAGCAGAGCTACTGTATTTTGTCATTTTCAGGTGTATTATAAGATCAATATGGTATCAAGCTATATATGGATGGATTCTAGACTCAAAGCGCCCATAGAGTCCAAGACCTAAACGGAGTCCTAACGGTATGAGTTATGCAAATCAAGTAGTTATGAAGAAAATCATTAACTTGCAAAGAATCGTAGTAGCAGCAATGAATCCACGCTTTTGTCATTTTCGGACTTATTAAAAGCTCAATAAAATTGTATCAAGATCTATATGGATGTATTCTAGACTCAATGGGCTTTCCATAGAATCCAAGAACACCCAAAACGGAGTCCTAACGAAGGAGTTATGCACATTGTGTCGGGAAAATCAAGAATCCTTGCAAGCAATTGAAAGAGCAAAGAGCAGCCAATGTCTTTTGTCATTTTTGGGATTTCTTGTAAGCTCAATATTGTATCAAGCTATATATGGATGGATTTCTAGACTCAATGGATTTCTATAGAGTCCAAGAACACCTAAACGGAGTCCTAACGAAGGAGTTATATGCACATTGCAAGTCGGGAAGAAAAATCGCAACTTCAAAGAATCGGGCAAGAGCGTGTGCCAGTAGCCACCGGCTCTTGTCATTTTGGACTTCTTGTAAGCTCAATAATATTGTATCAAGCTATATATGGACAGGATTCTAGACTAAAGGGCGATAGAGTCTAAGAACACCCAAAAAATGTAATCCTAACGAAGAAATTTTGACAAGATCTCCCCTAAACCCCAATATTTCCTTAATACAAATATTCTCAATTTGAGGACTACAATCAACCAAATCCCAAGTCCAAACACAACCAATATACCAAGTAGGGTTCTTTTATACCCAAATTCATCAAAATGGGTTTATGGTAATTTTCACATAGATCTTCGTCCCTCACCTAATCAAGGTCGCTCTTTTGGTTATTTGGAAAGTTCAATCTATTCCCGAGTTGATTGTAGAGCGAGAATCCATGGAATTCAAGTTCATTTCAAAACCACTTTGTAAGTATATCAAACAAACGGATATGTTTGGAACAAATCTCAATTCCATCCAACCAAGCAAGGTCTTCGTTAACTACCTAATTGACGAAAAACTCAAACCATAGAAGTGCTCCTTTTTGGTATAGGAACCAAATATAGCTGCTAAATCATGAAATACTCCCATGTCAATAAGGATACAACTCCATTCAAAATTTCTTTCTTTTCAACAACTAAACAGAGTGTGTGGGTTACTAGGAATCAGCATGAAACTGAAAATAGCTCATAATTGGGTCTTCTAACAAGATTTAAAACAAACCCACATCATTTTCTCCCTAGGTATTTTCAACTAACATTCAATGTATCGATCCCTACTAAGTGTAAATGGAGATAGTATATACCAAACATTCCATACTAAAGCCTACTTCCATTACTTTTCCATACAAAAATAAAACTAGACTTCATACCCTAACAAGTAATTTCACTCTCTAACACCTCAAATCTTAGCTTAATGAGGGATTTCATATAAAAGTCCACAACCACACTAACCCATAACTATCCATACAACCATACATAAATTCTAATTTCCATACTCAAAACCAAACCACAAATCAAAGAGGGAAGAACCCTATATCAAGGGGGTACAAATCCTATAACTCCACACATATTCTATATAAAACCAAGGGATCCTTACAAATTCCATACAAGAATCCATACCAAACTCCAAATATCCATACAAGTCTTCTACTTATCATATTCCTGTGTTCATGTTCATGTTTCATGCCTATTCCATATGGCATTTTATATACTTGTACAGTATGATGTCTATGTATTCACACATCATTCATTTATTCTTATTCCTTTATTAATCTACTTTACTAAGAAATTGGAATCATTCCAATTGAAGCATCCAAACTAAAGTTATGACATTTTCATGTCAACTAGTCGGTTTACCGATTTTACCTGAGGGACAGTTTGTAATATTCATTTTCCAGTGCCTAGTCTCCATATTTGACACTGGTTCTTTACACTCCTTTAAAGCTAAGGTGCTAAGGGTTCTCCTCCGTTGGAATCACCCAAATCGAGCACCAAACTCAAGTTACGTCCAAACAACCCTGACTACTCTATGATCAAAACCGGTTGCACTTGCAGACAAGGCCCCACTTGGAGGAATTTATGGGCCACTCTAGAGAATTTAAGGTACCTATTTTAGCATGTTTGGTTCCTCCTTGAAGTCTATTTTAACCTAAAACTTGAATTCACCAAATCGATAATAAACGCAGAAAAGTTTACGCTTTAAAATACGAAAACTCCACAAAATGTAAAAACAGCAAGACTACATGTACGTGTTCTCGAAATTCTGTCTTTAATGTGGGCTTTTCTCTCGCACTTTTCCATATTTTTCACCCACCCAACTCTCTATACTTATCTTACACCTCAAACTACACCAAATCTACCATATAATCCCACTTTATCTAATTATTCTTTCAATACTTATCTTTTCTTCAAAACTTTTCCATGAATTTATCCCAAAACCATTCCATTAGGGGTTGGTGACCCATACTCAAAAACCAAATATGATGATTAGTTAGGGTTTGTTCTAAACCCTAACTCAATTACTCTTAATTAACCCATGAATCCAAATTTAAAAGAGGATTCTATAACTATCTTATACCATATGGAGTTTTACCAACCCTAATTTCAATACATCTTTGGTTAGGATGAAATCCTAACAAACCCCTAGATTTGGAACTCCCAAACTTTTCTAGAATCCCATACAAAATCCATATGATCCATAATAGAATCCATACCCAAGCAGTTCCATACCTTTTATCATGGCCTCTCTTCTTCTCCCTCTCTTCTTCTTCTCTTCCTCTTCCTCTTCTTTCTCATTCTTTCACGCTCTCTCTCTTTGGAGACCACCCTATCTTCTTATTCATGTTTAAGGCCATGTTTGGCCAAGTCAAAAACTCATTTTTCTTTTAACTTTCATTTTTGCACTTAAGCCCTTAACTCATTATTATTATTTCTATTCCATCTTTTTTCTAATTGCCTAATCCTATAACTTATTAAATTTCTATTTTGGCATCAATCTTGTTAACTTCTATGACTTTTAAGTCCATTTTGGACAATTTTACATATTTGTCCTTAAATCTTGTAAATTTCCTGGTCTCTCGTTTCCATGTTTCGCATTTAACTCACGAAACATTCAAATTACGCTAAACATATCGAAAACTGCTAGGGTATATTTTGGGGTATTACAATTCTCCCCTCCTTATAAGAATTTCGTCCTCGAAATTCATACTCTGTCATTTCCATGTTCTATGTCAGATCCTTTCTTTTCATGTCTTTTATAGAAGCTGGAGTGTGACTCTTACTTGAGCCAACAAGGCTCCATCAGAACTAAATCTACTGTCCTAATCTTTCAAAACTGGATTGGTACTTATTCCTTCTAGTCGATATACAGGACAAAGACATCCGCACTAGCCAACATCACCAGTACATCCCCAATCGAAGATCCCTTCCGTAAACGCCTAAACCTAGGCTCTAATACCACTAACTTGTGACGCCTCTCTAACCCTAAGCACTGATGGGGTAAATATGAGGTGTCACACTTCTGGATCGGGATTCTTCAACATTTTCTTTCTCGTAGTCGACACTGCATCTATTTTCTCATTCATATGCACACAATTTCTCGTAATAATAAAAAAATTCTTTTACATATACATTATACATACCACCATAGTAGGTATTCATATTCCTATACAAGTCATTGCTTCGATAAACAAAGCTTATACCTGTTAAAATCTGGGAGATTGCGGGACGGTCACGGTGAGCACCTATCTGTGGCTGCTCTGCGTGTGGGATGTCATCCTCTATCCTTGTCTTGTACGTGCCTGCACGGTTAAAAACCAGTGCTAAGCTTTCGTAGTGAAACATCTGAGGATGACTAAGTAACTATCGATCGTCTCAACAAATACACTTATCTTATCATTTTCATATAGCATTACACTTCTATCTGTGTATTGTTTGGCATATATAACCTTTCATATCATTTATTTCTTATTCTGAGTACTTATCATTTGATCTATTCTCTTTCTAATGGTTCTTACATATCCTATTCTGTGTATGTCATATTCGTATACATATATTACTTTCATGGTTATATACTATCCATAGAGATTGTCTGAACAATATGTCACAGAACACCAGCGTATGGGATGGCTCCGGATCGTTGAAAGGGTTAAAGAGTCAATTACAAGAGCTTATGGATAAAGGATTTATCGATCGATGTTTAGCTCTGGGTGCACCTGTTTATTCGCGAAAAGAAGAATAACCTGGGATGTGCATTGATTATCGACAAATCAATAAAGTGGCGAGTGAAACGTTAATGCGAGAATCGAAGATCTTTTATCAATTAAAGGGCGAGTCTTTCCGAAAATAATAAGCATTTGATCAGGTATAATCACTATATTAAGGTAGAAGAATGTCGATGTGCTGAAGACTGCATTTAGAACTCGATATGCGATTTATGGGTTTTAGTACCATTGGGTTGACTAATGCAGAAATAACATTCATGGATTTAATGAATAGAGATTATTTTGAATCTCACAACGCGGATTGGTTTGTGTGGTCTTTATCGATGACATCTGGTGTATTCTAAGGATTCAGGAACATGAACAACATTTGAGAATTAGTCATGGAGACGTTAAGAAAGTTACTAAACTTAGCAAATATGTGACTTTGGCTAAAGAAGTTTCCCTTCCTAGGTCATATTGTGTTGGCGGGGTATAAAGTGGACCCTATAAAGATTGGCGGATTTGTAAATTGAAACACTTGAAATGTATAGAGTGAGAGACTCTTGGGCATAAGCGGGATATTATAGAAGATTTATTAGAGTAACGATTTCTGTGCATAACACCTACTGCAATTACTCGGAAAGGAGTAAAGTTTGAGAGTGGACGGATAAGTGACAAGACAGGCCGGATACCCCTCAGGAGTTCTCGGTTGGTGCTTATTAGTCCCTTTGGCACAATCCATAGGGATATCCAATGGAATTCCACAACGACAAATCCTGACCAAACACACACTATAATAAAGACTCATATGAGTTCAATACTAATATCGAGCATTAAGGTGTTTGCGGGTTTAGGGTACAAATGAGAAAACAAATAGATCCGATAAAATAAGGACATATAGATAAGATAAATCACTATGTTGTTGTAGTAGAAGAGTGATGTAGAAATTGGCGCGGAGGTAGGTGCCTACGAACCTGGACCTAGAAGAACGGATGTAAAACAATAAACCGTGAGATAATAAATCTCAGTGAGTGGCATAATTTATAAGAAATAATGTTTTTAATTTTAGAAATTTCTTCTCTCAAGACCTCCGTCGGCTCTTTTGTAAGATTAGTTTAGAATCATTTACTTGACAAACTTTACCCATGTCAACAATATGAAATTATTATAAAATTTAACAGACAATGATTATTAAGATAATTATAACTGAAATTGTTCACAACATAAAAATTGAGCATAAAATAAATATAACCGTAAGTATAGTAAAAATAATCATGAAAATCTGACAACGCCATAAATATTATGAATGGACATACCTTACTCAAAAACACTTGATTGTACCCGTCTGTATACTCATATTAAGCGGGTGAATTGGTGACCTCACGACAAGTGGCGACTAATAAACCTTTGAGTAAACCCGACGCACATCACGACCATGGAAATAATATATACTTAGTTTGGATGGTACCAACCCCTCACGACAGTGGCAACTAATAGCCGGGTAAACCGACCTCAGCATCGTGAAACAATGCTTGGATTGGATGGAATGACCAACCTCCGACACCCAGTGGCAGCTAATAAACCTTCAGGTAATCGACATCGCGATTAGTGGAAATAATATATAGCACGTTGGACGCAGCCTCCGCGACATTAGCAACTATCAAACCTTTGGGTAATCCTGGAGCATCGCGTGGTGGAAATAATGGCTGTAACCGTTGGATGGAACCAGCCTCCACGACACCATTATGACCGATTACCTTTGTAATATAGGTACTGAATGAACCTGCGGTACTATATGGTATCGACTCATATGACCAGCTAACAGTATCCTTGCTCACATATACCTTTCCAACGACAACTTTATTATAACCATTTCACAAAAATCTAAAATCCATTTCTTAAGTCGATAAATTTTCAAAATGGTTTAAAACCTCGATCCATGTACCAAAATGTTTAAATATAATTTATCATGGACTTAGTAAGTTCCATTAACATTTATTATTTTGACAAATCACATGATAATAACTTGTTTATATAAGCAGTTAATTATATTGCCACCTTAAGCATTCGATTAAATAAGTTATATATATATATATATATATATATATATATATACTCTACATATATATATATATATCTATAATAATACCCCAGAAGCATTTAAAACATGCAAACCACTCACGACTCGAGGATCTTGTTCACCTTCCTTGCGAGGATGGAGTAACTAGGCTTTCGATGTGAGTGCTGTATCAATATAAAATACCATTGAGGCTTCAATAACTTAAAACCTAAGACATTGGGATGCCCCAAATGTCTTGAAAAATACAGAACTGAAGCTATCTAAATTGGACCACAGACGGGTCCAAATTTATCTGATTACCTCACGGACTCATTTTGAGTGGTTTTTTCAGAGCGGCTAATTTTCAAAAATTGAACGCTTCGATAACTCATAAAAATGTCAATTTCACTAATCAACTTCAATTTTGCCTAATTTGACCAATTGGTGTCAATTTGATCCAAACCTTTTCGGTGATTACGAGATTGAAAGTGGAAAAGTAGCAAGCGACGTCCGACGTTTACAAAATTTATATCAGTGAAGCGGGAGCGAGGCAGCGATACCCTTACCGCGGTCGAGTTGCTGTGGTGGCCAGCTTCGATCCAATTGTGACTACCGTTGTTTTTCGTTGTATCTTTCAAGCGGTGAGAATGCAAAGGGACCACGGGAATGGTAGGAAAATAGAAAAATCCATGACCAGTGGCGGTTGCCATCGCGTTCGTCGGCCGTCTGAGCGCGTCGGCGGTAGTTATGATGAAAACTTAAGGCGGCGGGATGGTTTGGTGTTGGCGCTCTCCTAATTAGGCTTGGCCAGCAAGGGTGAATGGGTGACTTTCCGGCCAAAACCCATTTGAATGCAAATGGGTGAAAGCGACCCGATTCGGTGTTCCGCGGTCTTGAGGAGTTTTTAGGGTTTTGGAGAAGCTCAAAATGTTTTTTGGGCTAGGGTTCTATTTAACCGTAAAACTAGGTTTATATAGAGCACCGAAGGTCGTTTTTCGAGTAAAAGCACGATTTGTTTGGGCCAGCTGCAAAAATCTTGTTGTTTGAACTCTCCAGGCCATAGCACCTATCCGTGAAGTGGTTTTGGTTTCAACCCGTCCCATGAACTGCTTATCGACGAGGCCTCACGAATGGTGTCTTAGTCAACCCAAATTATTCATCCTTGAAAAAAAGTCAGCTTGGGCCTTTATACTAATTGTTGGTCAAACTTGGTCAAATGTTTCACAAGAAACTTGTATTATTTAGTGCAATTAGTTCACCTTAAATGTCAAAAATAGTTTTGAGCAGTTTGAAAGAAATGCTCTTCTAGTTGAAGCATAATATTGATGCGTACTATCTGATGATGCTTGGCATTGGTTTGGGATGTGTGTTGTGCAAGATAGAGAAAGCAGCAAAACATGTCGGGCGAGTTGAAGCCACATGAACAAAATTATCGACTCATGATGACTTAGGAGTTAGTTGTGGTAGTGTTTTTCTTTGAAAATATGGCGACACTACTTATATGGGAAAAGTGTAAAATTTACCGCAGAGATACAAGAGTCTAGTACCCTCTTGACTCGAGAAATAACTAAATTTGAGACAATGGAGGTGGTTAGAGTTATTCAAAGATTATGACTGTATAATAGATTATCACCCGAAAAAACTAATGTGGTAGCAAATGCTTTAATTAGAAGAGCGTGCGGCGATGTCACTTCAACCTGATGAATGGAACTAGCGGATGATGGAGTTATATTAGCTCGATTAGCAGTATAACCTATTTTAAAGCAAATGATGATAAATTACTTAGAAAAATGATGTAGGGGATTCTGAAAAGATATAGATGGTTAGGGTAGGCGATAAGACTGATTTTCGGTAAAAGAAGCTAGAAGTTTGTATTTCAATATTATGTGTCGGATGATAAGAGGCTAAAGAAAAGTTGTTATTTGAAGCTCATGATGCGATTGTTACCATGCATCTTAGGTAATAAGATGTACCAGGATTTGACAACATTATTAATGGAAAGGAATGAAAAGAGATGTGGCAATTATGTGTAAGTGTTTGACGTGTCGACAAGTCAAAGTTGAACCGCAGTTGGCAAGGTCACATTGAATCCCTTATAATTCCTCAATGGAAGTGGGATAACATTACACATTGGATTTTATTAATGCGGGTTTTCCCCTCGCTGTGAAACATGACTCTATACGGGTGATTATTGAGTAAACAAAAGTCGACCATTTATAAACGAGGATGAACTATTCTATGGATCGACTAATTTGTTTATCCATGAAAGAAGTTGTACGAGAATTGCATGGTGTACCGGTATCTGTCAAATAGAGATCCGTGTTTGACATCGAGGTTCTGGAAGGAACTACAGTCATCCTTGGGTACTACGCTAAATTTCAGTATAGCATTTCATCAGGTAGACGGATGGAATGATGGAAGATGATTAAGTAGTCGAAAGCGTAGCTGAGGTTTATTGTCATGGGATTTCACGGAGTTGGGATAGGTATGTTTCATTGATGGGATTTGCACATGTAATGGATTATTAAACAAGTATTGGCGCGAGCACGTATGAAACTTTACGCTTGGTGGGAGATTTAGAACGGTGTATTGGATGGATTGGATCAGGCATAAGGTGTTGGTCAGGACATAGTAAAGATACATAAAAGTATAGATTGGCTGGCCAAAGGTTAAGGCTGAATGATTGAAAAAAGTCATAAGTCGATCTAAAGAGAGATGTATTAGATATAAGAGTGAAACCAAAGGTCTTCTTAAAAGTATCGTCGTGGAGGAAAGTGGTTTGGTAAGAAAGAGTAAAGAGTTAGTCTAGGGGTTCATAAGACCATATGAGATTCTTGACTGAATTGGCCCTATGGCTTAGTTTGGTACTCCTCAAAAAGTTGACCAAATAATGTGTTTCATGTGTAATAGATGCTTTAGGAGATACCGCTTTGATCAGTGCACATACTATTAATACAGTTATGCAAATCTGAGACTGATTTTCATGAAGAAAAGCCCAGAAGAGCTATTAGAAGCTTTTAAATTAAAGCAGGTTGAGGAATAAGCAAGAAGTGCCGTTGGTAGAAAATGCTTTGGCAACACCATGGTAGGAAGAAGCTACTTGGGAGCCGAAAAACAACTATAAGAAAACGACATCCGCAACTCTTCACTCCGGTAATAATTTGAGGTGGGGAGATTCCTTTAAAAAGGGAGTTGTAACACCCAATTATACCCTAACGGTTTACATAACATGGTGAGGTGTACAAGTTTAAAGCTAAAGTTTTTAGGGAATAATAATGCTAAAAATGGAAAATAAACAAAACACAAGATTTATCTAAGGGTCAAGGGTAAATTATTAATTTACCACCAGCTAAGGACCAATGTCATAAGTTATAAGACTATATGCCCAGAATTTAGAATATATGTGAGAGAAAAAAATGTAAGTAAAAAGGGAATAGGAGAACTTAAATGCAAAAATGGGTAATAAATCATAAAATCCATTTTTTGAACTTATGGCCTTAGCCATGTAAGTGGATAAAGACACATTTGGTCTTGCAATTTGACGGTGTCCATTTGAGCTAGGTCACTTTTGAGAGAGAAAGAGGAGAAGAGAAGAAGAAGAAGAAGAAGAGAAGAAGAAGAAGAAGAAGAAGAGGAAGAAGAAGAAGAAGAAGAAAAAGAGGAAGAAGAAGAAGAAGCTTTTAAGGTATGGATACTAGTTTGAATCCTTATATATGTAAGGATTTGTATGAATATTTGATGGAATTGTGTTTAGGTTTGAGTTTTTCTGTTGTTGATTGGAATTATCCTGCCTCGACAATGAAGTTGATTGGTTTAATGGTTTGATTTTGGGGTTGCTCTAAGTTGTTATATATGGTTGTTTAGTTTGGTTGTGGTCCCTCGTGGGGAAAAATTTGTATAAAAAAAAATGATGGGTTTAGAGGAAGGAGATGCTGTCTAGTTTTTAAAACCCATGTTTTTGTTTTGACCATAACTTAGTCATCACTCATCCAAATTGAGTAATTCAAAATTCTGGGTAAACTATACTTCTAGGAGAACAAATCTTCATAAAATAGGTGTATGCAAATTTGGACCCCATTGCACCTAGAAATTCGTCAAAGGAGAGCTATGTTGCATGACATTGTAAAACCCCAACCTTATTGAATGTTATAATGGTAGTTGTGTTAGACGATTAAGTCCCAATGATAAGTGAGAATGAATTAAAATTGAGAACACTCATTTGAGACGTCATTTGGGCATAAAGTGAAATTTTTCGAAAATTTTCACGGATGCCCTAGGAATAGTAATTCTTCTTATTATATATGGATGGAGGGTTCTGAGGTACACAGAAATTTCAGTTCTATGACTTTGAACTAATATTTAGAAGAGGTGGAGATTTAAGTGAATAACTAGTGATTCGATTTGGGGAAATTTGGAACTGTATTTGAAATTTTTTTGAGTGGGTCAATCTGAAAAATGTCAGATTGTTGTAGAGTGGCCGAAACGGGTGAAACGAGTCCGTTTGAATAGTTTCAAGCGATCAGGCATGGTCGGATTATAACTCACAGCCTATTGTCCGGTTCCAATTTTAATGATTTTAAATCAGATTTGGTGGTTTCAGCTGGAATCCTTTGTGAGGATTTAATTAGAATCACTGTGGTCGATTTGATTTAGGCGACCGCATATATTTTTGACGTTTAATCGGTATAAAGCCGGTATAAAGCGAAGCGAGGTAATCTAGGTATAGAGTGAGATGTTTTCTTGTGAGAGCCAATCAAAACCTTTCTTATTAGCTAAGTTATAGTTTAAATAATGGATTAGTGGATTTGTGGCTCCTTAAGAATGGACGATGACAAGGTGACATGTGTGGGAGTCACTTTGCATCAACCAATAAGTTTATGGGCTTAGTGCAGATTTGGCAAGTTGGCAGGGATCAAAATGTAAATTCAGAAGTTGAGTTTGCTCAAAGGGCTTTCGGCCGAGGGAAAGAAGAAAGAGAGAAAGAGAGGAAAGAAAAGAGAAGGAAGGAAAAAAAAAACGTGTGAGGCAAGGTGGACCAAGGTGGGATGTGATTTTCTTCTCCTTCAAGCTTTCCAAGTGATCTCCAAGTGGTATCAAGGGAGAGAAGCCAAAGAAAACCAAGAACAAGTAAGTTTCTAATGGTGGGAAAGTTGGATTTTTATGTTTTTCATGACTAATGCCTTGATTTTCTTGAATGGATGTGAGATTAGTGGTATTTAAGATTGAATCATGATGATTTTGATATAAATTTAGAAAAAAATGGGTCAGGTTGGGTTTGAAGAAAAATAAAGTGAGTGATGGTTAGGGTTGATGGTGCATTTTGTATGACATGTTGGAGTGGTTTCAGGTGTGAATTAGATATAGGCATTGGAATTAAGGTAGTTAGATGAAATGGAAGAACAAAATTAGACATGGCTTGTGGCTGCATATTTAAATTCCCAAAAAGGAAATGAGAGGGGTTAAGGGTAGTTTGGTAATTTCCATGTGTTTTGAGGTGAATATTAACTCCTGAAATGCATTGAAGTAGTTGTAAAGAAAGGATTTGAATTGAGGTATTAAGGTCATTTTGTAAAGTAAAGTGAATTTAATTATTTCCTAGGCTATGTATTTTTTTAAGTGTGGTTCCAATGGTCTTAAAGTAGATGTGATGTGGTTGGGTGAAAATGAATGTGTATGGTGAAGTTTAAAATGGAAGTATGGTTAATGTTTAGTGTGGTTTTGAAAAGGTGAAAAGGGTATCGGACGGGGAAGCGAAGTGGAGGGAAGCGGCGGGATTAATGGTGAAGCGGTGAGAGTGTAAAAATGATATTTTGAAAATTGAGTTTTAAGTGAACGGTTTTAATGTTAAGCGAAAGTTTAATGTGAAACACAAATGTTTAATGAAAGTTTAGTTATCTTTGCCTAAATATATATATTTGTAAAGAATTACATATGTGTATGCAAATATTAAGGCATTATGAAAGTTTAAAAATGTGTAAAGAATGCGTATGTGTTTTTAATGATAAAACAAAGGATTTAAATGGATTTATTAATATATTTTGATAAATGTTTTTGCGATGGTTACACAACCATGTAATTTGTTATAGTGATGTAATTTGAGATCGCCCAAGCGTGTAAGGATTTAGAGAAACAATTAGGTTGCTAACGGAGAGGCAAATAGATTTTTAATTAGTATCCTTTACGTGATAAGGTGCCCTATGGCATTTGGAACCACAGCGAGGCGTGTGGGAGTTTCTCATGGTGCGTAGTTTATCATTTGAATTGGTATCCCTCACCGTTAGTACAGGAAGGCGTGGTGTGTTTTACCACCAGGTTCAGATTTAGAGAAAGTTTAAAATAAATTGGTTTTTAATTGTAGCATAAGTATTTATGCATTCTATCTTGAAAATGTTGTTGTAAATGAAAATGCTCTCGCTCTTCAGGCTCTTTGGCTCCTCTTTTAAAATTAATGTTTCAAAAACGTTTTCGGGACTGAGCAGTGCATTTGGTAGAAAGAACCCCCTGATTGAAGTGAGCCATAGAGCGGCTGATGCAGCGACTACATTATATATATTTTGCATATTGTATATGTTGAATATTTTGTCATCATATATGTGTATATATGTATACCTGTTTAGAAAAGAGACTACGTAGGCTTGATCCTCGGTGGTGAGGTCGTAGGCGGTCGACTTATTAGGCTCAAGCCAATCCTTTTTATAAAGTGGGTGAAGTTTTGAATGTTTTGAGTGTAATAAATGTATGTGTATATGTTTTGCTTGATTGAGTTGTGTGCTTAAGTGGGTTATGGACGAAGTCCCTCTAAAATGGAAGTTGAGTGAAAGATTAGAAGTGTTTTCACGTCTTTCCGCGGGGTTTTTGGTGGGAAAGTCAAAACGGAGAAACTCTAACCGATTTGAAAAATTCAGTGTTTGAAAAAAAAAGAAAGAAAAAAATTTACCACTTACTTTCGCATTATTTTCTCAAAGATATATTAAGGATTGTAAAGGGTTTGTCCATGGATTTTGTTACATTATTTTGAGGAAAAGTTTTTATATCAGATTTGGGTCTTGGAGGATCCCCTCGGGTTCATGAGGTTAATCCGGGTCGGGATCCTTCAATGACATAGTTGGTTATGTTTTGGTTAAGTTTTGACATTAGAGTGGTCCTGGTTTTTTAAGTCATAACTTGGCCATCAATCATCCAAATTTAATGATTCAAAATTTTGGGTAAACTAGACTTCTAAGATAACAAATCTCAGCAGAAATAAATTAGCCATACAATTTGGACCCATTTAAATTATCAAAGGGAGCTATGTTGCATGACATAGCAGGTTCTGTTTTGGTTATGTTTTGACATTAGTGTGGTCTCACAGTTGTTTAGGCGCCTTGTGAAATTACTCATCAAATTAATTGATTAAATCATGGGTAAACTAGACTTCTAGGATAACAAATCTCCTTAGAAATAGTATATAGAATTTGGACCAAATTTGTCTAAAAAGGAGCTTGTTATAAAAATATTTGTCCATATAAATACATAGAAAATGCAAAATGAAGTAAATGATTATAAATATCATATGATTAATTGTCGGAATATGAGACATATCTTTGAAAATGAAATAAAAATGGATTGCTCTGCTTTAAAAACTTAGTAGGGGATAGATGGGCATGCTGTTAAGGATAAAGTCTGCAATATCTTTGATCAGTTGGCTAGTTAAGATCTTCGGCACACTTAAGTTATATAGAGGTCATTGCCTCGTCTGATGACTATGCGCCTTTATTCCTTATGTTCATTGTCTCATTACAAATGATAACGACGCCTTGGTCCTTATAGTTCGTCTGCTTCTAATGATAACAGCATAACCAAGGACTATATAGTTAATTGTCTACGTATAATGATAACATTGGCGGCCGGGTCCTTATAGTTTCCAGTATCACTTCTAAGGTATATACGGACATGAAACATAAAAGTAAGCGTATAAGAATATACAAATGATTTGAATATGATAAATTACATGATATAGAGGAATGATAGAAGCATATATGTGATAATAAGTACATTTGTGACAAGAACAAGAAGCAAAGTGTAAAAATGTGACACAAAATGTATATATGAACGATGATAAAGTAAAACATGATATGATGATAAATATAGAGATATGTATAAGCATGTGCTTGAAATGATATGTATGAAATATGAATAAGCAGAGTGTATAGAGTATATATGATATGTTAGGTGTACTTTGTGTGACATAAAGTGTGATGAGTCAGCTATTAGAAATTAGATCCGCGGTATTACTTCCCACTAAGCTATAAGCGTACGAGATTTAATGTGTGATGTCTGAAGAACCATTTGGGACCGATACGCATCGACCAATCGAGTCGACGCGACCAGGTGCCCAGCGAGGACCTTTTGGTCTGTACATAAATGTCTTTTTTTGTAAGGGTTGCCCATATGTTGGACACTCCATTTATGGAGTTTTGAATATATATTTTATGTCAGATTTTCGGAATATATTTCAAGTTAAATGTTGCAATTATATGAATGAACAAGTTGCTTAGTAAACATGAAAAAATAAAAATAAAAATAAAAAATAGCCAGCCAGACACCACTTGCTGACAGGTACCCGGGTTGAGCGCTAACAGAGATGTGCAGGCAAGCAGAATATCGGATCTCACCAGAATTCTATCCTTACAGTTGGGTAAATACTGGGCATCTGACCGTTCTTAGCTATTGGCTGAATCTTAGGCTTTGTTTTAATTGGGAGGATTGACCTGAGAATGGAAGAGTGAAAGCAGGTTCCTCTCTCTTTTGCTTGGAAGAATATTCTTGCCCGATCGAGTGTTAAGACTCAAATCTCATACCAGTCTGAAACATTCTTTTCTTCCTATTAATATTTGTAACAACATCGACAAAAGGGTTAGAAAGTTTATTTGGGGTGTGAATGACAAAAGAAGATCCACCTACAAGTTGGGCGATAAGTGATGGGACAAATGATATATACAAATTCACGACCTTTGTCACGAAGGAATATTATCTAATCCCAAAGCATCAATCCCAGCAAAACTTATTGAGACCATTTTCCTTATGTATAAAAAAATGGAATTGTTTCTCACCATATAGATGACTCATTAAAAATTTGTGTTTGTGGTCTCAATCACTGCACGTGCATAGGTCGTACAAGTAATAAAATTGGATATTTAAAGTCCGGATATCGTCCACGGGGCGGATGATAAATCGAGACTAATTACAACTTCTACTCAAGATCATTACCTCGCGATATGAGTAATAGAGGGCTTAAATGTAGTCTGACAGAGAAATCTTTAATATACAAATGCAGGTTCTAATAAAATTGGGGGGATTCAGCAGTGAAATGACCCCGGATGCGGATAAGTTAATAATAATCCATTTCTGCATAATTTCAATTTTTAGCTTATCCATCAATTAGGCCGAGTTTGTCAAAGATGCAAAGGTAGTATGGTTTGGATTCTCCATATAATGCCTTTCTTGCCAGTTCAAGGTTCATATTCATTTATAAGACATGATTATAATCAGGTTACTTGTAATATATAACCCTATTTCTAAGAATAAAGTATTTTTCCTTTGGTCACTTCATACAGGATCTTAGGACTAAAGAATTCTTTATGGCGGGATCTTGCAAGTCTTCTCAATTTTGATTGACACCTCATCTTCCGCCGATTACCGTCTCCATCTCCTTGATTAGATCTCAGCTAACATGGGATCATAATCAATTCATCAAAAAGAGGAGAAACCTCTGAGTGATTAGATAGATACTTCATTCAACCTATCTCAACTTATAAATAAGTTGGTGATCTATTGATAATCAGCTTTAAAGTTCATTGATTCCATAGTGAGTCTACATACCCCTGAGGCTTGTTTTGCCTCTTAAGTTCTCCATCTCTGTGTCCTCAGAACCTCAGAAATCAAAGTGAGACATGATGTACTTTGCATTAAATTGCAAATTTTCGTCGAGAACAGTAAATTATAGACAATACAGTCAAATAAATTCAGTTAATTAAGATTAATTCCTCCTTATCTGACAAAATGATTATCATCAGACATTTATTTCGATGAGGCTCATGCTTCACCAGCTGCAGTTCTTTCGTATCGTGACTAATGATAAGGAAAATTCACTAAAATTATAAACAATGAAAATGAACTTGAAACCTTTGGCCTCCATTTAAATCAAAAACGGAGTTAATAAACCCAAGAATTTATAAAGAAATACCGGCTCAGGCATCAGTGTGCAATCCATAAAAAATTAAAGGAAAGTAAGCCGAATAAAAAACTATAGTAAGCTAATTCTACTAAATGGAAAAGAAAAAATAAAAAAATAAAAAATGTACAAGAGTCTTAATATATAGAAATCCTGGAACTCACAGAAAAACTGTGTACATTTGCCTATCAAGCGTGTATTATAGGCTTTCCCTTTGGGACCTCACTTCATTAATTTGCATTTATTGGATCTGAAAGGAATTACGGCAATTTGGTCTCTTTATCACAACATAGAAAGTTCTATTGCGACAAAACCTCCAGTCTTTGTCAAGCACCATACGCCGTGGCTTCGTTTTCTAACAGGGCCTTTTCTCTAAGCTTGTTCTTGATTTTCAGGCAGGCATACTTTATTGATATTTATGCGATATAGAATTTCTTTACGACAATCTTATTATTAATATGTGAAATTCTTAATGTTAAACATCATTCATTTTGCACCTAGCTTCTCATGTCTTGTCCTTAAGAATGCAATCAGGCGTGTTTCCACTTATCACGACAAACAATTGTTATTCTGACCTTACAACTCTGTGTATGAGTTCTTACTATGACAGGACTTCCTTAAGTCATTAGCAATTTTTTATCGAGACAAGAAACTCTTTGGTTGTGATAGACTTTTCTTCTCAGGTTCTTGTCACTTGTTGAGATGTTTGTCGCGACATAGAATTATATGTTGCAACACAATTGCGCCCCAGCCATTCTCGAGTCTTAGCCAGTTTATCGCGACTCTTTTCTCTTTCATTGTGAAATTTCCATCATTCATAGCTTTTTTATTATGTGATAGAAAACTTCTTTGTCTCGACACAGGCTTTGGTGGTAACTCTTGATTTTGTCGCAACAAGAATTTCTTTGTTTCCATTCTTCTTGTGTTGCTCTTTAGCATTTTATTGAGCATAGATTACTCCTTCATGTTTTGTATCACGTGAAATAATCCTTATCCTTGACAGGAGATTGTGTTGCCTTATGGTTGTGGTCCCATTTATTGTGTGCGATATAGTTCTTAGGTTGGCTTGATGATAGAGCTTTGTAGCAACATAAATATTTAATCTTCATTGACTTGTTTTACTTTCTAATATTTTTTTGTCATGTGAAGGAATGGTCTCTTGTCATTGACAGGGATTCATCCATTAGTCTTGACTTTTATATTTTGCAACATAAAAATAATGTCGCGACTTGAATTCCTTCAATATTTGGCCTTAAGGCATATGCGCATATTTCAGGGTTGTTGTGATAGCTTTATTCAAAATCTTTTTCAAGTTTTGTCGCGACAGAAAACTTTACTATCGCGACCTAGAAAGCTCTTTGTGCCGAGTTTGTATTAATCTTATCTGCTGACATAAGTTGCTGGCTGCGACATAGCGTTCACTTTGGCCTACTTGAATTTGTGTCACGACGCCCTCATCAGCGTATTTGCGACCACGGACTCACATTTTTATCCTCTTTTGCTTCTTTTATCTTGGGATTTTACCTTTTTAATTGTACTAAAACACAAGTTGGTGAATATTCCATATTTTGGCATAAAAATAGATCTTAAACTATTAAAAACATGCTAGAAAAATTGATTAAAAATAGATGACTTTTACACTCATCAGAATTCCTGAGCTTAAAAGTTTTGCTTGTCTCAAACTAAATGAAAATTTTGTTTGCCTTAAAACAGTTTAACTTTTTATTTTGGGACATTTTCTATCATAAAACCAATTTGGTAAGGAAAAATAAGTTAGTTGTAGGATTAATTCTAAATATTTCCAATCTAGACTGGGAAGATTTTCAATTAAGTTCACTAAAATAAACAATAGTTATACAGTATTCATTAACAATTGATCATTGATCGATCTACATTATTATTGCTAGTCTTTTGCCTTTTTCTTTGGAAGATCAGTTCATCTTCTGGGATATTACTTTCAGTTGGCATACTCTCTTTCATTTTTAAAGTCATAGCTAGCGTTTGTTTATCATATTAATCTCCACTAATGTAGGCTAAGCGCAGGAATAGGTCTTTTAGGCTTTATGTGTGTGGTTTACACAGTTAATGAGGTAGATAGTGGAGCATTTTAGGCTCAATTTAACCTAGATTCTAGACAACTTACACTTTTGCCTTTTGATACATCCTTGATTTCTCTTGATTGCAAATTTTCTGCCCCTAACGAGGTTTAGTGCATCTCTTTGCATATTCTTCGGTCTGGTATATTTTCTCATTTATTCTTCACACCAGAAGATGCATATATATTTTGGAAGCTTGCATGCTTTCAATTTCTCCAATAATTTATGGGAATTTGTGCAATGTTGATCTTTTTAAGCTTTCTACCCTTATGGCTTTGGGTGTTAACTCCTGCTATGGTTGTGTGGAATTATTAGGTGTTGTTCCCCAGGACTTAATTGTTCAGGGGAGAAGGCTACAGAGACCAACTCATTCCTTTTTGATGTTTTGACAGCTTCTTTCATCTTTTTCTTTTTATCTCTAAAATTATCTCTATGCTCTCTTAACCCTCTCTTCTTTTTACCACATCTCGATATGATGTTCCCAAGAACTTGTCCCTTTTTGTCATTGATGTCTTTTGTCTTGCATAATCCCGGGCAAATAAGGGTTCTTCACTAATAGGGATCGAGATGTAAGGAGAGTTGTATTGTTATGGTTGATAATGAAATTTGGCTTTGTAGGCTTAAATAAGACTAGGGTATATGCCCATGTATCTGTAGGTAGGCTTTGAGTAACCAGACTTCCGAGGATGGCTCAGTCATTTCTTGTTAGAGTGAGTGCACACTTCGGATTTTGCCTTGACTGTAATAATCTAACAAGTTCTAGGACATTGGAGAGTTTCAACATGATGTATCTAAAAGATATTTAATCATTTTAAGTCTTCCAGAGTTCTTTGTTGACCGTATTTTAAGGAGTTATCGGGGTTTATGACCAAACTATTTACCAAGAGCATAATTATAAGTTTTATCAGTTTCATGATTTAGTAAAACCTTCAACATTCTTGAAATTCAACATATTTCTTCATAATCTTACAAACTTTCTTTCTGTTTATTTTATCCTATGGCCACCTATCGATGATTTACTGACATTGAGATTTGTTGTTGTGTTATAATCAATTCAAAGAGTTATTTTTATCATATTTCAAGCTCACAACAATCTAACTACAACCACACTTTCAAATCAATTCAATTCAACCAAATATGTAAGCAATTAGACAATTTAGTCTAGGTAGTTGGTTTCTTAATTATTCAACTAAGCAATTATCAAATCGTGAAATAAAGAATTAAATAAAAGCAACCGATGAAAACACAAATGAACACCGTAATTTTCAAAATTCTTTATTTTATTTATATTTTGATGATGGTGGACATTGAGTCTGGACAGGAGATGGATCGGTGAGTGTGGAGCTGGCCTATATTCCTTGCTTCCCTCTCTTCTTGCCCCATCCTTAGATATTCTTCCACCTCACTCTACTGGGGTGGAGTTCTTTCTTAACTACTGATGTACTAGGGGTTTTTATTTTTGGTTGTTTCTTTGGGTTTTAAAAGGGCTTTTTATGGTTGGGTTTAAGAAAGGTTGTCTTGGATTCGTTTCTCTTGGAGGGACCTACGTAGCCATGCTTTTTGTTGAGATTCTTATATCATGTGATGACACTTTCGTTTTGTTACAGGCTGTCTTCATAGCCTAGTCAATTTTTGCATTGTTTGCTCTTTGTGGAGTTCTCTCCGTCTTTTGTGGCTCTCAAGGTGTTATATTGTTTATTTATAAAGTCAATTAGTCTAAAACTCTGCTTCATGTGTCTACAATTCGACCAGTACTGGTCCTTCCTTTCTACTTCACCTCTCCATTCGTCATCTCTTTTTCTTAAAGCATCGTCCAGATTTTCGTCCCTTCTTCTGAGCTCTGCCTCCATGTACTCATCTCTTAATTGTAGTTTGAGCTTGAGCTAGTTGTCCCTTTCTTTCATCTCCTGCCGCATAGACATCAGCATTTCCATCAATTCCTTTATTGTTTTCTGGGTTGCTTGTTTGTTCTTGATGGGTTTATTATAATAATGGTTCCCAGTGGGCTTTTGGCATCTTTTGTGGGAAAACCTCAGGTTCTTGTTGCATTGGAGCTAGGCATTATTAGCTGTGTACCCATATTCTTTTTCTTCTTGCTGTTCTTTGCCTTCCCTACGTTTCTTTGGACCTTTGATTATATATTAAAGGTCAGAGGGAGGCCACAGTGAGTTCCTCATTACATTCTTCTCGACTCCCCCTTTATCAGTCTGGTTATTATGGTAGATTGAGATCAAGCCTAATTACTTTATAGTATTGATATGGACTTCAATGATTTTCCCACATTTATCTTGCCTTGATAATGCATAGAGAAGATTGCTTCCTCCCTTCTCTTGTCTTTGAGATGCTTGATGGCATAAGGACATAACTGATACAAAGTAGAACCATGCCTTCCAGCTACCACAGTAAAGTTCTCCCATGTGATGGATTTAAGGAGTTTCTTTGTCCATTTCCATTCTTTCTTTCCATGATTGATAGATTTTATATTTTCTGATATTTGATTCCTTAGTTGTTTACTGTGAACTTCAAGCCATCATACGCACCCAATTGTACAATCTATTTATATCTTCCTTGCAGAGTGCCCTTCCCTCGACCTTCTCCTTTTACTTTCCTTCCTCACCAGATTGAAAGAACTCATTCACCAAAAACAACCCTGTGGGTTCTTTGTGTTCCATGATGTGCCATCATCTCTTTTCCAGCATTTCAGCAAAATGAGAGATAAGCTTTTGAATCCTTTAAACTAATATAGTGAGAAGCCTTTGTCCTTCGAACATTCTTTCCATTACAAAACTTGCTTTATAAAACAAAGTTTGTATTTTATCTTTCACTGTTACCTTGAAGCTGCCATTCCCTTTTTCTTTCTTAGTTACCATTATCTGACAGTGCTCTTCACATTTTCATCTTCCCTTTACTAATTTATCATGGATTTATAGAAACTTTTCGTTTGATTTTCCAACTGTTGTACTCTTCCATTCTTCGTTGAGGTTTTGGGAATCGAGTTGTGGGGTCATACACTTCAATGGATTAGAGTTTTGTTTACTAGGGTTTTAGGGGTTGAGATGAGAGAGATTTGATGAAGAAGAGTGAGAGGTTGAGGAGTTTATAGAGAAAGTTGCCCATAGTTTTCAAAATTTTTCAATTTATAAGCCAACTGTTTTATTGTGCCCTTCATTAAATGTAACTGACATGGCCTTTATGGTTTGTTCAATTTTAATATGATGTCGCTGATATAAAAGAAATAAATGCTCGCTGACATAGTTTTGTCAATTTGAAATTGGGTCAGTTAGTATCACGACATTGAAGAATGTCGCGACATACTCTTTATTCATCATACGAGTTTGTGTCGCAACATTACAACTTTGTGTCACGACATAAACTTCATAACACAAATTAGTCCAAAATTTATTTGTATATACCGTGACATAGAGTATGTTGTGACATTCTAGTGCTCTTTGGTTATATTTAGCGACATTAAGAGGAATTGTGTCTAACTTATAAAACCTTATTTTTCAATTTAGTTCATAATCGATTGTTGTGACATTTTAACTAAAACTTCTCAAATTACATCTTTCTCTCTTTTCTCTGTGAAACCATTTAAAGTAAAGTGCATCTCTCCTTCATTTCAGTTTTATATTTGGAAAACTTACTTGACAATCAAAGAACCTTAATTCCAAGTATGAACAATTGTTTCATTTCATGAAGTTCGATAAGAATTTTTCCCGGATATTCGAAGAATATATTTTCTAAACAAAGCGATATTCCTTCTTTAAAGTAAAGCTTTATTCTCTCGAGTCTTCAATTTATACATTATCATTAACAAGTGGAGGGAATTAGAATTACTCCCCCTTGTAGTCCTTTTCTACATATTTCTTTTTGAGACAGTGTGCTTCTTAATAAAATTCTTCTTGAATTTAGCTTCATTGTCCTGAAAAATAAAAATAAAAACTGAAAATAAAACTACTAACAGATTTAAACTAAAACAATTACCGTACAAGATTTAACTGAATTAATCAAACTATTAAAACTTAAAAATTAAAATATGCTTGGGTTGCCTCCCAAGAAGCTACTCAGTTTAATGTCCCTAGCTAGACATATGCTGCTTGAAAACTTCCTGTTAGCATCTCTTTGTTTGCTCCTTTAGGTTGAGCTATTCTTCCTCAGTTCTTTTCCATTGCATACTTTGCCCTACATCTTCTTGTTTCCTTGCAATTCATCATTACTTCTCAATGCAATAAGTGTGAGATCTTTTGGATTTATCTTAGTACTACTAAATGCATTCACAGTTGTTTTTCAAGGATAGGTGTTGTTTACCTACTTGAGTCTCCAAGTTCCTCGATGAAGCCTTAAATATTTATGCAAAACAAGTTGTGTTGTAGAAATTCTCAATTGAGAAAATCTCTTCTCATGCCATATTCAAAATTCTTTTGTTTTCCTCCATGATCTATGACATCGATCTTAGAAACTTGAGTCCTTTAGGCCACGATATTCTCCTCTATTATCCTTATGTCTTCTTTAACTGCTGTTGTTCTTTATTTGGAACCAGTGAGCATAACTGATGTCATTTGTCTAAGTCTAGGGCCTGACTTCTTTCACTCCCACCATATGAAAAGTTTCATGAGTTCACAGTCTTTGGTGTATAGTGTGTTGCAAAGTTGGGGTTAAACCCAAAGGTGTAGCTCATGTTGCATTTAGGTAGTGTGCCTCCTCAGCCTGATAGGGCTCTTCTTCAACTAGTCCCTTAGCACTACTTCTCATTCACGCTGCACTGCGCCACTTCGTATGTTGTACAGCTGCCTCTCATTATTCCCCAGTTTTGTTCATAAGCGTTGCATCCGGTTTTCTTCCTTGGCTATCATTACATCTAGTCTCGTAAGACCACTTCCCCTCGGTCTTTCTTTGCTCCACAGCAGCTTCAGATGGAGCCTTTGTAGTTAATTGTAAGGTCTTCAATCGGTTGCCTTGCCTCCTCTTGCATTTCTTCTTTTTTAAAGCTCCATGGATTATCAATTATACCCTTGGAGGCATAATTCATGGCATGATAGAATATATCAATTTGAGTGGTCAGATTTATTCCATGCATAGGATATCTTTTCAGCAATCTCTTGAATCTCTCTCACGCATTATATAGACTCTCCTCTTCTCCTTGCTTGAAAACAATTATTTCTCCTCTTCTCTCAGTAGTTAGAGTTGGAGGAAAAAATCTGCTCATATATGCCTCCACCAACTCTTTGAGGGTTCACGATACCTTAGCGTGAATCAAACCATGTTGCTGCCACATCTCTTAGTGAAAAGGGGAAGAGTTGCATGCTGATTGCACTTAGTCTCTTATTCGACGGTGTGTTGGTCATCCTCTTAGATCTCCCAACGCTCATTGGGATATTGAAGGGACACTGTGAGCTGAGTGTTCTTTGCCTGTGGTAATCAATCTTTGGCTTCATCTCGAAATTGTTTGCTTCAATTCTGATTGTGCTTTGCTGTGATGCTCCTCTTCGGATAATGGGCCTCCAAGGGTCCTCCAGTAGTGGAGCCTTTGATTTCTCTCCACTTCTTCTTCTTCTTAAGGACAGTGTTACAGTCTGTGCTCCTTGATGTGCCATATGCACTGGTGATCCTTCTCAAATTATGTAGTGTTCTCTCTATTTTAATTATCTGAAGCGTGAATACGCCACGATCTTCAATGCATTTAAAATCTTCTGAAATAGAAACATGCAAGATCAAATGAATCCTATGGATACGATTACTCTCCATTATACTCATAAAAGATGTCGATGGATTTGCTTGGCTACTACTTTTAAACTTATTTTTGTGATTTTCTAAAATAATATAAAAGAAAAATGTCAAATTAGCAAATCCCTTTTTAAGTTAGAATAATGACAGTCTTTAAGCGTTTCATCTATCACATGTGAGCCAAAAACTTGATAGGACCAAATGATATATGAAAATTTATGACACTGTCACTAGAGGAATATTATCTAATCCCGGGCATGTTTTATAAACTTATTTGAGACCATTTTTTCATATGTATAAAAAAATGGGGTGTTTTCTCTTTCTTGTAAAGATGACTCATTTAAAATTTGTGTTTGTAATTCCGTCCTTTATGCAGGAGTGCATAGGTAGTACAAGTAATAAAAGTGGATATTTAAAGTCCGGATATCATTCCGTAAGGGGCCGGATGATAAATCAAAGACTAATTACCTTAACTACTCAAGATCATTACTATTTGGACTCCACTGATATGATAATAAGAGGACTTAAATGTAGTCCTAGACGAAAATCTTTAATATACAAGCGTAAAGTTTAATAAAATTAGGGTTGAGGATTCATTGAGTGAGACAAAACTAGATCTGGATAAGTTAATAATAATCCATTTCTACATCATTAATTTTTTTAGCTCCAGTCATCGGTGGAAAACTGAGTTTTGTCAAGATACCACAGGAATGGTATAGTTGGATCCATCCACCCAACAATACTTTCTTGATTAAGGTTCATATTCATTTATGAGACATGATTTTAATCAGTTACTTGTAATATATAATCCTCTTTCTAAGAATAAAGTATTTTTCATTTTCAGTACTTCATACTCAGATCTTAAGATTGAAGAATTCTTGCCTCCATAGACAAGATCTTCCAAGCCTTCTCCAATTTGATTGACACCTCATTCTACACTTTTGATGCAAATCTCCATCTCCTTGATTAGATCTTAGCTAACACGGGATCAGAATCAATTCATCATAAAGAGGAGAAACCTCGAGTGGTGGAAACAGAGATACTTCATTCCTTTATCAACTCTAAATGAATTAGTAATCTCTCAAATATCCTTCAAAGTTCATTAGTTCCATAGTATTAGTCTACACCCCTGAAGCTGATACTCTCGGATTCACTCCATCTATATGTCCTCAAGGGTTCCCTGGAAATAAGAGTGAACCTGATGCATTGGGTATACGTACTAGTCTGAGAACAAGTAAATTTTATAGAACATACCAATCAAACAAATTCATGAATTTTAATTAAGTTTCACTTCCTCCTGTCGACAAAATGATTATCATCAAAGACCCATTTCCAGTAAGCTCAACTTCTCAAAACTGGTTTACTCATATTAGTGACTAACTGATCAGGAAAATTCACTGAAATTATAAAGCATTGAAAAATGAACTCAGGAAACCTTACAGCATCCATTTAAAATCAAACGAGTTAATGAAAATAGAATTTATAAAGAAATATCATCTCGAAAGAATTTTTACTTTAGTACAATACAAAATTCCCCATAAAATTAAAGGAAAATAAACTGACTAAAGAAAACTATACTAAGTTAATTCTACTAAAATGGAAAAGAAAAATAAAAAAAATAAAAAATGTACAAGAGTCTTCAACCACCTAAAAATCCTAGAGCTGCCGAAAAAATACGTACATTGCCTTAAAAGCATGTATTTATAAGCTTTCCACTGTTGGGCCTCACTTCATTAATTACATTGTGGATCCCCAAAATTCTAGCCCAATTTGGTCTCTTTGTCGCGACATAGAAAGTTCTGTTGTGACAAAACCTCCAGTCTTTGTCGCTTCCTCTGTAGTAGCTTCTTGTTTTCTGTCGCGACCTTTTCTCTAGGCTTGTTCTTGATTTGTGTTGCGACATACTTTGTTGATGTCACGACATAAATTTCTTTTAGTAGTCTTGTTATTGTTGCGACAGAAATTCCTTGTGTCGCGACACCAAACCTGTTTGCACCCAGCTTCTCACGTCCTTGTCCTTATGGAGTATGTCGTGACGTAATTTCCCTTGTTGTGACAAACAATTGTTGTTCGTGCCACAACTTTTTGTGCGACGAGGACTTCTTCAGTCGATATGGCCAATTTTGTCGCGTGAGAAACTCTTTGATCGCGACATACTGCTGTACCAGTTGCGTCCCTTGTTGAGCTTTGTCGCGACATAAAATTATATGTTGCAACACAATTGCCTTGACCATTCTCTCAAGTCTTATTCAATTTCTATCGCGACCTACTTTTCTCTTGTCGTGACAGAATTTTATAATTCCTTAGCTTTTATTGTCACGATAGAAAACTTCTTTGCGTGACGCAGTTTTAATTGACAACTTCTTGGTTTAATAAAATTTGCTGTTTCCATTCTTCTTGTGTTGCTCTTCCAGCATCTTATCAGACATTGGAATTCTCTTTATGTTTTATGCATCGCGCTGACGAAATAATCCTTAATCGCGATAAAAGTTGTGTTGCCTTGGTTACATGGTCCCATTATATTGCGACGCGGTTTGAGTTGGTTTGATGATGGAAACTTTGTCGCCAACATAAAAATAGTTAATACTACGCCCGACTTGTTTTTGCCTTTTTTGATATTTTAATACGACCAGAATGGTCTCTTATCGCGATAGAGGTTCTCCATTAGTCTTGACTTTTGTATTTGCGACATAAAAATAATGTGATACAATTCCCTTCATCATTGACATAAGTATGTAAGCGACCAGTTTGAGGGTTATTTGTGTGACTTTTCTTTAAAATCTTTTCAAGTTTTGTCCACGTGAGAAAGAAACTACGATCCTTGACTTAGAAAGCTTTTTAGCCTTGAGTTGACCAACCTTTGTTCTGCGACAACATGATTTCTTGTTGCAACATAGTTAGCCCCAGCCTACTTTGAATTTTACGTGATGCGAACATATAAAAGTAATGTCGACCACCAGGACTATTATTTTGTCATCTTTTTGCTTCTTTATATTTGGGATTTTCTCATTTTCCAATAATTGCACATAAAGCATGGAAATTTAATGAATATCCCACATTTTGGCATAAAATATATCTTAAACTATTAAAAACATGCCAGAAAAATGTCTTAAAAATAGGTGAGTTTTACACTCATCATAACGAAAGGGAAGGAACACGGTGGTTTGGGTATAAAGAAAATGCGAGAGATGAATTTAGCCTTTATGAGTAAACTTGGATGGAAAGTGCCTACAAATAAGGAAAGTCTTTGGGCTAAGACCCTTATATGCAAGTATGTGGAGATCGGTCAACCTTGCTAATTCAAATAATAATAATGGATCCTCAAGCGATGTGGAGGATAATTCTTGACTAGGAGCGCTGAGAGAGGAATCAAAGGCTAAGGGGCTATAATGGCAAAGACACTCTATTTTGGAGGGACACTTGGCTTAATAATGTTCCTCTTATAGACACGGAACTTCGACAAATTCCCATGGTGGACTCTAACAGAACTGTTGAGGATTATTAGGAACCGAATGTGGGGTAGAAGATTCAGTTGTTGCATGGTTGTCTCTCGCCACATATGGAATATAGAATCCACTCCATTTTGGTAAGGGAGGATGCACTACAAGGAAAAAGTTAATCAATGACGCAATAACTGCGTCATGGAAGAATTATAATGACACTTTCCTAAAAGGTCATGGTCTAAACTGTCATTGTATATGCTTACATAACATTGACACTAATTTGAGGCGTCATTATCTACTCATGTGCATTTAACTAGATATATTTACTATGACACTTTTATAAGCATCATTGATTTTATATTGTTCTTGTATTAGAACCTTGACACTATTTATCAATGTCATCATCTTTCTTACATTAAAAATCTTATTTGCATTAATTCCATTGATTATAAATCCCTAATGTAATATCTCATAGTTATTGAAAATCTATACATAATATGAAAGTCATATAGATGACAAAAAACTATATCAAAGTCAAATGGATAAGGAAAAAAATTATCTATATTTAAATTGATCAGAAACTACATTTGTATTTATTCTCAACAAGTTTTCATAAATTCTATGAGTAAGAATACAAAATTTTCTTTAATTAATAGGTAGTGGAGGATTTTCCTATGGAAAGTGCGCTAAGCCCATCAAAGCCATCACATGAGGTCTTTTGTTCCTATTCAAGTGTGGAAATAAAGTTAATTCAAATAACAATAATATTTATTACTTAGATGAAGGTTTGATGTTTTCATGAATCATCATTCAATTAAATACACGAGAGGAAAGATGATGACCTCTCAGTAATTTAATTAAATACATGACATTAGATATAGAATAAAAGACCCTAAAATATAGCCTCTAAATGAATTCACAAGAATTGAAGATGATGACCTCTATGTAATTTAACTAAACACATGACAATAAATAGAGAACAAAAGACCCTAAAGTATAGCCTCTAAAGAAGTGCAAAAATTTACACAATGCTTTACTTACAGAAAAAAACACTAAAATAATTAATCCAAAGCATCAAAATAAAAACTAATTCGATTAGTACCTAACAACAAAATCTAAAATGGAACAATAAAATGAAAAGGCTTAATCACTGCTCAACAATGCAAACTCTACCACTACAGCAGCATGAACAACTAACATGCTACTAACACCTAAAATTATGTTAGAAATTTTAACAAGTCTTTTGTCTTAGTAGCACATGGGTGTCTTTAGTCATAATTTAAACGAAATATTTTTATAAAAAAAATTAAAAAATTCAAACAAAGTATGGATACAAAGAATTTTCCGAGAAGTGGAGATATTAAATGATGTAAATTGTCAGGTGACAAGCCTGGACAAGATTTTATTAATTAATACAAGCCAAATAGAGTACACTCAAATCTTAGAGACTTGCATTCAAAGATAATGGTATTAGATATTGTTAAAAAAATTGAGCTATCAACAAATTTTTACTATTTTAAATTCAACAAATGAATTACTCTTTGAAGGTTCTTAAGATTCCAAAAATTAACATGGTAAGATTGAAATTAACATGGAAGAAAAAAAAAAGAATATTGTAGAGGTATATGTACAAAAGGAAACATCTCATCAACTAAATACTAGAAAAATACTAAAGACAATGCATTACTAGAACACAAAACTAAATAGTTCTCGTTTGATATTCCTTTATAGAGGAGTAAATTAAGTGGTCATCATCTTTCTTCTATTAAGATCTTATAAAGTAAAAACAGCCTATAGTACTACATGTAGTAAGTTTTAAAAAGTCAAGAAAGACTTCATGCATACTTGAAGTGAGAGAATGTGCATTTCTGCCATATTCACTTGGTAAGTTGCTCCGGGTCATCCTTAACTTTGGGTTTGTGAAGCTTCAATATTTCCTTTGCCAAAGCATGCTTACAAGATTCCTTTAGCTTCTCTGCCACTTCCATAACCTCGGAAACAGAAATAAGTTAGAGGTTTATAGCTCAAGTGTAGCATAAACTAGCTTGACCTTTATAGTATTAACCCTATCTAAGCTTCATTCGCAGAGGTTGAACAGAGCTTTAATCTATCCAAGGCACATAACAATTATTACTAGACTTTCCGAATCTAAGAGTCATTTGACAATAGTGCATCAGAAATTTTTACTCCATTCTCATTCCTTTATGGATCTTTTAATCTAACATTTCCTATAGTAACCTTGTTAGGTTGTAAATCCTTCATGAATGTCAAACTGGAAGAACAAATTAGAGCCCATTTGATAGTTTTTATTAATGAATACGTGGCTACCCTTAAAAACGTTTGTGAAGAAATATCTACGCATAACCAAATTTTAAAAGAATTTTCTAGGAGTCAAGAATATCATTTTGGCACTCTTTGAAAAGCATTTGATATATGATTCTTCTAAAAGTAATTATAGAGAAAACATTTTCGGATGGAATTCAAACTTTAGAGATTCCTCATATCCTTTTCTAATTCCTCTTCATTACCAAACAGTGGAATATTTTAAAATATTTTAAACAGTGGAATATTTGCAATGGGAATAGAACCTTAAGATGATAAATGTCATGTCGCCTGTAACATGACTTTCTATACAAAAAGGTAGGCTATATCCATTGCAATGCAATCTCTTCAAACATTATGTCATAACACAGTTCTAAAACAATTATAGAAACAAATAAATTGAGTCCTGCCAAAAATGTGTGAGTAAATACTTCTCTGGGTTGTCATCAAATTGATAAGGGATCACCATGTGCCCTCCGCACCAAAAAAATAGGAGCTTAGTTGACCATATTCTGAGTCGAATCTACCTAAGAATTTTCTCGAGTAAAAATGCTTATTGTATTGTTATGTACTCTCACAATCTGATTTTGGAATGAATTTAGGAATATTTAAATAGGCTGAAGTACCTAATTAACTAAGGATAAAGTACCTAATTGACTACACATTTAGCAAGAATGAAAGTAAGAAGCAGACAAGTATGGTGAAGGACTTTATTGAGATGCCCCAACAGATCACCTCAAACCTGTTAAATAAGTAAACATGAAGGCATATACATACATGCAGTTGCACATAAACACATGTATAATTCCATCTCCCAAGCTGATAATGACTAAAGTCATGGGTTTACCCTCCAAAATTGTTCATTTTGTTTAACCATTTACAGGTTGTCACCCAAATTCTAAATTGTTTTTCCATATAAGTACCAGGAATTTAGAAATTAACCAAAGACCAAGAGCTCTTGTTTATGGGTATGTGGTGGTTAAAATGGGCAGGCTTCCTAACCATTATCAAGTTCAAAGGCATGGCAAACAAACACCAATTTCCAAATAAATCCCATTTAAAATCATCATCAAACAATGCGGTTTATATAAATAAAATAATAATTCCCGGTACCTTAAGACAACCAAAGTAACATCCATTAGGTTCAATTGTGAAGAAATCTAACCGAGAAGACATCCTTAGGCTTGTCATAGTATATATCTCTTATGGAAAAGGTCGGGATCATATTTAAATCGAAGCAACTTTTAGGATATCAAAGCTGCAAAGAACCACGGAAGGAAAGGAAATATATAGATAAAAGATATTCAAACTACAATAATTATAAAAGAAAGAGTTAAAAGCGAGATCAATAATTATAAATTGCATACTTCTCGCTTACAATTTTGGCAGTACTACATTTAAATCAATTTTTTCTGATAAACTAAAACAAACTCACATATCTTAGTTTTCTTGAAAATCATTTTAACCAACGATCACAAAACTTGAAATAAGAAGAGAGGTATGGAATAAAAAACCCAAAAAGGTTGTCGCTCCTCGATTCCTATCCTTGGAATCCCGTTCTTGGGTCAGACTTCTTCGTCACCAACCCTTAATCCATCACAATTATAGAACAATATTAGTTGGTTTATTTAGGTTTCTAGTTAAAGTTGTTTTGTAACACCCTGAAATATACCATAGTTGTTTTCAACATGTTTAGGGTATTTTGTAGGCATAAATTGAATTTTTTGTAAATTAAATGTGAAAAATGGAAATTTAGAAGCAGGAAATTGTGCAAGACTTAAGGACAAAATTGTAATTTATTGTCCAAAAGGGGCATCAAAGACATGAATTGATAAAATTAGAGTGAAGTGGGAAACCAACATAGCACATAATAGAAATTAGTAGAAGATGGAGAATTTATAGGCAAAATAAGAGGAAACTTTAACTATAAAAAGGGGAGGGAGATAAAAAATAACTCATTTTGGTCTCGACCAAGGAAAGCTTACGGGAAGAAGAGAAGGAGAAGAAAGAAGAAGAGGAAGAAAGAGAGAAATCAAGCAAAGGTATGGATCTTTGGAGTTTGGTATGGAACTATGAATTCTTGTATGAATTTCCATGCAATTGTATGGTTAGTAACTTATCCCCAAACCTAGGGTTTGGTTAGGATTTTATCCTAACCCTAGAATTAATGAAAATAAGGTTGGTAAAACCCTAAATAGTACAAGAAAAATATGGAATCCTCCATTTGAGGTTGGATTCATGGATTAATTACAAGTAAGTGAGTTAGGGTTTAGAACAAACCCTAACTGAAAATCTTTATAATTGGTTTATGTATGAGTTATGACCCATAAATTGTTTAGAGAATGATTCATGAAAGGTTCTTGAAGAAAGATGTGTATTGAAGATGATTTGAGTAGAATTGAGATTCTGAGGATTGAATATCAGTTGGTTTTTTGAAGTGTGTGTGATTATTGAGTTGATTTGGGTATGTGTAAAATATACCTGGAAAATAGAAGAAAAACACACATTACGGACAATTTTCGAGGAAATTAAGTGCCAAGTTCATACAAGGATTCACCAAAGTTCACAAAACCATGCATTTATGAAGGATTCCATATCTAATTGATATAACTTCAAGGTTTTTAAACTAACTTCCCTTAAATCTAGAGTTATGATATATTCCTAACCAAAACCTAGAAAAGGGAATCAAATTAATGTCCAAAAGCCCTAACAATCCTTTTAAGTAGTTTTTGGACAAAGAATAACACTGTTCCATACTCTCGAATTCATACGAACTCGAGATCCCATCTTATTTGTGATTTCCTCTCTTTCTTCTTATATTACTTGCTGTGCTTATTTGTAAAAACCCTTGGTTGGAGACCAAAATGTATTTTGGTCTCCCTCTAAGTTTCTGTATTTGCCTTATAATCCCCCATCTTCTTAATTTCTAATCTGAAATTTATGTTATTTCCACTTTGACCTCTAATTTTATCAATTCATGTCTTGATGCCTTTGAACAAATTTACAGTCTTAATTCAGTTTCTAAGTCATTTTCACATTTAATTTACGAAAATTCAATTTATGCCTACAAAATACCTAAACATGTTGAAAACAACTAATTATATTCGAGGTGTTACATGTTTTCTACCTAACTGAAGTAAAATTTTCTAAGGAACAAATAGACACATTTTACCTAACACCATCAAGTTCCATTGTTTCCCCTATAATCTATTTTATTTAGAAATTAGGATCATCGATTTGGAGCAGAAACTAGTATGTTCAAAACAACCGGGACTACTCTATTTTCAAAACAAAACCAGAATTTACCTGAAAATAGAGATTCACTTTGATGAATTTCTAGGTCTAATGGGGTCCAAATTTGAATACCCTTATTTCAAGCTAGAAGTATAGTTTACCTAGAAATTTGAATCACTCAATTTGGATGAGTGAAACTCAATTTATGGCCTAAATACCAAAACTATTCCAACTTTTTTAAAATGTACCAAACTAATGAGAATTTGCACGAAAACGAGGCACCTTTATAATTTACGGGTCCAATGGGGTTAAAATTTGAATATACTTATTTCAAGAATATTTGTTCTTCTAGAAGTCTAGTTTACCTAGAAATTTGAATAACTCAATTTGGATAGTGATAGCCCAGAAAACAAAAAACATAGGTTTGGAGAAAATTTGATATCTCACAAAACTGACATTTCCTTTATACAAAGAATTCCTCGAAATCAATCCTAACCCAAAAGCACTTTGAAACTTAACCCAAAAATGTTCTACAACCATTTAAAACACTTCTATTCCGACATTAAAGGGGGTTAGGGTTAGTTTCATACATTTAATCTCTTTCTTTTCACTTTCTTCTTCTTCCTTCTTCTTTGTTTAACTCAAATCCTTGGAAACACAAAGTGACTTGGTCTCCTCTCACTCTCTCAACCATTTCCTGGTTCTCAATGTAATGATAGCTTGCAGTGAAATGTTATTCAAAGAACCAATTTTGTCTTAACTCAAAACCTTAAAGCTCAGAGCCTTGTTTGGCTAGCACATTATTTCCTCATTTATCATTTTTTTCATTTTAATCCTTCTTTTCTCTTTCCTTTGCTATTCAACTTATAACCCTTCTTCCATTTTGGCACATACGCTTCACATTTATGACCCTTGGGTTCTCATTTTGACATTTTACCAATTTAACCTTAATTCTTTTATAATTTCCAGATTTTCTCATTTTTTGTTATTTAACTGCAATATAAATCTAGAAAAACTCTACAATTGACTTATTTATACTATAAACATGTTATAATATTGGGTTATTTTAGGGCATTACAAAAAACCTATAATATACAAAGTTTTGGAGAGATTCCGATGAAAGATTATTTCACAGTGTTTATATTATTTATGAAGGTGATAAGTTGATTACAAATCATTAGAAAAATGATTTAAAAAGGAATCATGAAGAATATTCCATATGCTTGACAATTGGAAGCCTTATGTATACTCGAGGTTTGTACAGAGCTGATATTGCATATCGGTGGTAGGAGCTATCAAAGTAATCTAGGTATGGACCACTAGAGAGCTGCAAAGAAAGTCCTGAGGTATCTACAAGGAACTAAAGATTATTTCATTATATATAGACAGACGGACAACTTGGATCTGGTTGGCTATTATGATGCAAACTTTGCTGGCTGTGTTGATTCTCGTAAATCAACATTTAGGTACAGGCCCTCAACGATAAATGGGGTGGAGCTATTTCTTTGGAAGTGTCAAGCAGGACTTTGGTGCCATACACCATGGGGGAAAGGCTGAGTGAATCTTGTTTTGAGGCTACCTCACAAGGTGCATGGCTTAAGAGCTTCATTTCTGGGCTTAGAGTTATGGATTATATTTCTAGGCCATTGAGGATTTTCTATGACAACTTAGCTGTAGTGTTCTTGGCTAAGAATAACAAGAGTGGGAGTTGAAGTAAGCACATTGACATCAAATACTTAGCCATTAGAGAACATGTTAAGGAAAAGAAAGTTATCATTGAATATATTAGTACTAAGTTGATGATTGTTGATCCTTTGACTAAAGGCATGCCACCAATGAAATTGAGGATCATGTGAGACGGGTAGGGATTGTTTCCTCTTTGTAGTGTATATATACATTTACTTTATGAAATTCTTAAGCATTGAGTTCTTTCTCATTTCATGGCACTTTAATTAAATTGAAAAAAATATATTTCATTTGGACTAGAATAAAATGCAACACCCTTTCAGGATCCAACCGGGTTAGTGGATCGATATTTGGATTCGGGATGCTCATTTAATTCTTTTTGTTTACTTTTCATTTGTTTATTTATTTATGTATTTTATTTTTTTGTAAAAGTGTCGATACCCGATCTGGCGACCAGGCGGGTCAAGCAGCTGGTTTACTCAGGCCGTTTACCATTTATCTTATCAAAACATTTATTTATGTCATTTCATTTTAGGGTTTTCAATTACACGGAAGCATTTTCGAAAGCGGTAGGCCATAAACATTTACTCTTATACAATTCGTTTACAAATGGCGTATCATGCCTTTACAAAATGATATCTGAAGCAATGTTTCAGAATTTAACTCTTTGTTCACAAAAATATCACATGTTCAAAGATATGATGCATAATGGGAGTATATACTTATACGCATGGCTTTCTCTGACTCTGCGCTTCTTGATGCTTGCCTTCTTCCACTGTTTACCTCGAAGCACGAGCATGATAAAACTACACGCTAATCATTTTACTTAGTAGTTTCTACTCTGACTCTATTCAATTTTCGGTTATCATAAACCATACTTTTATATCAAACTATACTCATGCTTATTCATTTTTCACATGCTTTCACTTTACAAATGTTAGTCTTATCAAAAATATATGTTTCACGGCACTTTCAATTTATAACTCAAATCATGAGATTCAAACATATACTCCCAAGGATGTATTTAGTTTACAAATCCCATTTACATCGGTTTGCATTTATTTCAATATAAGTTGTTGACGATTAATTCCGAGTGATTAATCTTTATCAAAAATTCGCTAATATCAGCACATATTTAACAATTTGGTCTCCATCGCGATGGATTGGGTTGATTTTTCCCGCCCGTGGTCACTTATAAATGTCTAGCCATCAAGGCGGTGTCGATTGGTGCATCGCCAAGTGAGACATTTCTTCAGTACCATACACCATCTGGCGAATGCCCATTGGTGCATCCATGAAGTAGGACATTGGACAATTTCCGTTTGCGCCAGCGTGGTCGGTTGGTGAATCCCGCGCGTGGTGGATTGATTGCCATGGGAACAATTTAAGATGTCAAATTGACAATTGGTTTGCAACTCAATTAATCACTCACATGCAATTAATTATGGAACATTTCAATATCATATTTTCAAATCCATGGCACTTTCATAATATCATTTCAAAAGATATACTCCATTTCCTTATAATCATTTCGGATTTATTTGGTATACTATCAAAACACTTGAGAAGAATAAGGATAAAGGGTTAGTGAGGCAAGCCCGAAATTTGACCGGTTCGTTTCCTTCCCTTGATCTCAGGTCCTAGGTTAGGTGATCCTCACCAAATCTAGTCAATAACAATTCATACTCTTAGTGGATAAACAATTATCTTACATTTTTAATGAATGACAGTTAATCTTCATTAACGGTTTTGGGTTCAAAGACACTAAGTCACAGACCATGTTTGTTGAATTAAATGTATAGACTAAACCTTTCGAATTGTTATACCTCATTTGGGCCTTACAATTTCTCGTGGTACCAAAATTTGAGTTAGTTGTTTGAAACTTAGAAAATGATCCTTACCTCTTTTGAAATTATAAATGAGTTTAGTCAAGACACATTGCAAGTACCGCAGTCATACAAGTAGTAAAAATTGGATACAAGTCCAGATATCATTCCCTCACAGATTGACAAGAATTTTGAAATCAACTACCCTAACTACTCAAGATCCACACTATTTTCACCTTCTTGTAATGGTTTGAAAACTATAATTTGAAAGACAAGATCATCCTATATTATACTTCTATATTAAGGATAAAATTCAAAATAAAACAAATAAAATAAAGCTGAAGTGAATTAGTTCTACGTGAAGTCAACATTGTCAAAGGCTGGCATGAAACAACCAATTTCTACAGTATGATCCATTGATTTTCTCAATCTGATTTTAGATCTGCGGATTTGTTAAGTACCTAATATGTCACGGCAGTTTCTATAATTCTATTGAGAGCCACTGCTTCTTTCAAAGATATGGATCTGTCCAGGTTACTTGTATTGAAAACACTCTTTAAGATGCAAGAATTTATTTTCTTTTTCAATACTTCATACCCATTTCTTAAGACTACATATTTCTTGCACTGATACGGGCATTCAAAACTAAAATGATTGGTGGCTCACTCCTTTAGATACGATGGATTTTTCCATACCTTGATTAAGATCTCATCTAACACAAGATCAAGATATTTCCAATATGATAAAGATTCAGAAATCTCTGATTATTTAGATTGATAAATAATCCCCTTCAATTTCAGTATATGAGTGGTGAAGTATCGAAGTGAACTCTCAGAGCTCTTTAGTTCATCAATAGTAGTCTAACATACCCACAAATTGAATGTTCCAAGTGCTTAGAGATATAATTCACCTTGTCATAGAAACTATGAAATCAGAGTGAATCTGATCCTTGAAAGGGTGGCCGATCACTATATTGAGCAATTCAATTAGAACAACATAAATAAAATAAATCCCAATCAAAGAAATTCCTTCTAATTTATCTGAGGAAAAGACTATAACTAACAACATATCATTCAGTGATTGTACTTCTGAATCTTGAATCTGATCATGATGAGTATTGATCGAGAATGTCCCTTTATGGCGTAATAAGGCGAAAACGAATTCCAAAAGTGTCTAGACTTCATTAATTCCAAGCAGTAATTGGAAAAGAGATTGAACGATTTGATCGGTACACACGATTCAAAACAAATTCTTTGGTTTAGATCGAGAAAACAAAAAAATCAAAAATTCTAACTAATTTATTCTAAAATGTGATGAGTCTTCTTCAATCCCAGGATGCAGGTTGAAAATTTGCTTTCTCCACGATCACGAGTTGACTGTTTATACCCTTCCAGTGGGCACGGTCGAAGTTTGAATGAATTTCCCTGATTGATAGCGCAAACTCACTATTTAGGTAACTTTAAAGGAGCTTATCTTGGCTGAGTTAGGTTATGAGCTTTCTAAGCACATCATGGCTTCCACTTACTTGTACAACGTTCTTGTTTATTTTTTGACAATTATAAATTAGCGACCTTGTTTCTTGATACGACCTTTGTTCTTCTGACTTTTTCATTTGGTTATCGCAACCTAGTTTCTTTGTCGCGACTTAGTTTGTTGTCCCATCCCCTTGATCCTTGTTGCAACCGAGTTTTCAATTGTGACTTGAGTTTTGCCTGGAGTTTCTTCTTTCTCTGGAATCTTTGTCACGACATGAATTTCCTTGTCGCGACTAACATTTTAACTTCACCTCTTTTTGTTCTTAGGTGTGTATCCATGACTTGAAAATCACTAGCATCATCTTTTACTTAGCTTTTGGTAGAAATCATCCTTTTGATCATGACTTTGGTGTTTTGTCGCGACCAGTCCGATTCTGATGGTTTGACTTTTGTTACCATGACTTTTCTAGTAATCTCACAACATTTGTGTCGAGACTACAATTCAATATCGCGACTGGTTATTTCTTTCGCCTGTTGAGTTACGTAGCCGTGACCAAGTTTACACGAGCTTGAGAATTTTATGCTCTGAAGTGGTAGCTGGTGATGCACGAAGGGTGGAGCATTCATGCAAATGGAGGAATCTATTTCCTCAGCCAGTTGTTTGTGCCAGGATGATGCACGGGTTGAGAGGAGGTGATAAGGGAAGCTCATCACTCGATTCTGGGCACATCTGGTGAGACAAAAGATGTACCCGCGACTTGAGGTGCTGCTAATTTTGGTGGCATGGGATGAAGAGAGCGTAGAGTTTCGTCTCAAGTGTTTGCGATGCCCAGTAGTGAAAGTTGAGTAACCCAGAGACCAGCGAGGCTGTTGCGGTAGTTACGATCAGCGGTGATGGATCATGTGATGGACTTCGTGACTGGTTTGCCCAAGACTCACCAGGGTAAAGATGGTGTTTGGGTGGTTGTTGACCGGTTGACTAAATCAACACATTTCTTAGCAATAAGGACCATTGACTCAATTCTTACTTTGAGCAAGTTGCATGTGAGGGTGCTGAGGTTGCATGTTGTACCTCTCCATTGTGTCGAGATAGGGACTCGAGTTTACGTCCCAGGTCACGTGCTTTATAGAAAGCTTTGGGAACAGAATTGAGATTGAGTACAACATTTCACCCTCAGACTAACGGGCAATCTGAGAGAGTGATTCAGATTCTGGAAGATATGCTTAGAGCATGTGTGTTAGACTTCCAGGGGATTTGGAAGGAACATTTGCCTCTGATTGAGTTTGTGTATAATATAGTTTCAGGCCTGATATTGGGATGACACCATATGAACTTAGCACTGCTGGAAGGCCATTTGCAGATCGCCTATGTCTTTGAAATTTGAATCGAGGAGGCTGCTTTGAGTTGAATCGAGTTGAGTCTGGGAAGCAGCCAGAGAGAAGATAAAGGGTGATCGTGATAGAGTGTTAGCGGCTTCAGCGACGAGAAAAGTTATGCCACGGGAGAGACCGCCAGAGTTTGGCGGAGATTTAGGACCATGTGTTTTTCGCAGTGTCTTTCATGAGAGTGTTCGTTTTGGTAAAGGAAGCGGCTAGGTACATTGGTCGGATTGAGATTCTCAAGAGTTGGAGAGGTAGCTTACCAATTACCTCTTCCCGCCGCGGTTGTGAAAATTATCTGCAGTATTCCCGTCTCCTTGTTCTTGAGTATGAGCTAGATGTTTCGCACATACTAAATTGGCGGGAACTGAAATTGAGAGAATATGAAATATGAAGAAACGCGAAGATTCTAGATGCGAGCCGCGTGTTGCCAAGACAAAGTTATTCCTCAAACAAAGGTGTTATGGGAACACCATGGAGTGGAAGAAATTTACATAGGGCTTGACGGATGTGAAGAAGAGATTTTGAACTCTTAGCGAGGTGTGCGGGTTTAATTTCAAGAAGGGCCCAGAAATTCCCTTTAAGAGGAGGAATGTAACACAGAAATTATTACAATAATAAATATTATTTTTCCAAAAATAAAGCTTGATGAACCGGGTTTAATACTAGAGCCAAGGGTAAATTGAGTAAATTTACCACTTGAGGATCACTGGGTCATTAATGAGAAAAGATCTAGTGGTCAATGTATGAGATTGGGAATGTGATATGCAAATAGAAAGAGAAGAGTTAATGGCTTAGAAATTGCTATTCGAATTGAAACTTTAAAGTCAAAAATGGGTATAAGACTAAATGGTCTAGCAAAAAGGGATAGTTCTCATTTTTGCTCAAATGGGATAGAGACAAAAGCGTGAAGAAAGAGAGGAGGAGAGAAGAAGAAGAGAAGAAGGAGAAAGGAAGAAGGAGAGGAGTTGAGCAAAAGTAAGGGTTTTGGTTTGATTCTTGTAAAATGGTTCTTTTTTAAGGGTTTGGTTGGGAACTTCTCTATTCCCTAGATTTGAAGGATATGGGGTGGTAAAACCCTAATCCTTAGTTATTTATTGTAAGGATTTGAGGGGATTTTGTATAGAGGATATGATTGTGGTTCTCTCTTTTTGAGAAAATTTGGGGTTCATCTAACCTTAGATTGGTTGAGTGATGGGTTGGCAAAACCACAGATTCTTGTTTAAGATGTGTTTTAAGTGTTTTGGGTTGAATAGAGTGGCTTTGATGTGTGTTTGAGTGTTGGGGTTGATTTGGTTGGAAACTTATGGAAAAAGTGGGGAAAATCATAAATTTTGGGCATTTTCGAGGGCTGGATTTTTCTATTATGACCTAGTGTTAGTATTTTGGTCATAACTTGGTCATTTCTGCTCCGAATTGAGTGATTCAAGTGAGTACAGCTGTAAACTAGACTTCAGGGCACAAATATCCCACAAATATGTGTCCAAATTAAGTAACCCATTGGACCCTAAAATTCATTAAAGTGAGACTATGTTGTGTATGACATATCTCTCGAGGTTTTGATTATAGAATTGGAGTTGTCTAGTTGGAAAAAACCCTTAGCACTTTATCTTCAAATGAGTAATATGGAGATAGAATGCAATAAGTGTTTTGTGTTAGTGTGTTGTTTGTGTAACCCTAATAGGGGTGTTAAATGTTGATCACCAGTAAGTGTAAGAGAGTGCACTTGAGGGGTGGTTTTATGTTGGAAAGATAAGAATATATGTGGTCAGTGTGGTGATAAAGTAATAGACCACTTGAGTAATTTTTATGTGACACGAATTGTGAGAGTCTAAGGAATCTTATGACTTGTTATCTACAGATCCTTTGGAGTAGCCTCGGGTTTTGACTTCCTTGGGAGACTTGCGGATTTTTGAATCCAAGGAAGGTAGGGGATCTTCTTCTCACAGCATGCTGTGGTTTGATGTTGTAGAATTACTGTACCATTAGGTACTTTATTGTGTGATTTTCTAATAGTGATATATAAATGTATATTTTTATATGTGAAATCTTTAATTAACCTGGTACATGATGTTTTTAATATCCATGTGGTTGAATGCTTTAATAAGAAATTGTTTTAAAGCATGACATGGGTATGAGCGTGAAGTGGATTGATGTAGTGGACAGGACGATGACTAGTCCACAGGTTGTAGTCAAAAGGTCATAGATATACGAGATGTAGGCATATCCACGGGTGGTAGTCGACCAATTTGTCGTTGATGCGGGATGATTGGCTAGTCACGGGTGAAAGCGAAAAGAGTCGATGAGGTTGAGATGGTGGTAGTATTGCATTCATGTGTTTCCATCATCGACTGTGTATAAAATGCTAATGTTTTGAGATATCTTGAATTATGTATAAATTGAAATGTTTTTATGAGCATGAAGCATTATGAAATTCACTCTTTGAGTTATCAGACTCACCCCATTATTTCCTCACCTTGAATGCGTGCGAGACCGGCTATGTGACATGAAAGTTGGACACACGGGGTTTTGAGGATGGAAGAGTTTGCAATCATAGACCTTAACGGTGGTTTGAGCATACATTTTTGATGAATATTTAGTGTTATGTGGATATTCACCTTTGTATATTTGGACAGTTTGTATCTTTTTGTGGATCATTGTATATTTTGGCTTGTGCCACTTAGTTTGGAACTTTGTGTAAATGTTACATTTGATCGAGTGTAAGTGTATAGTTTTAGGTACATTGAGAATTAACTACTGTGCCGATATGTGTGTTTGTTTGAGAAGACACAGGTAGTGTTTTATTTACGTTTCAATTGATTACTCCAAGTGGAGTTTAGGCTGAGTTATTGAAAAAAAAAAATCGGGTGTTAAAATAGTAACATAAATCACAGGGTGGAATTAGGGGTGTAGCCAGGGATCCTCTCATCAAATTTGCAATTGAGTTACATCGATCTTCATTTTGATTTTAAAAGCTTATTGTAATGTAATTTCAATGTATATGTTTGATTATTAATGTCAATTTTACACTTTTAGAAAGTATTTCCATGAATTTCAAAGTATTTGTGTTAATTTCTAATATATCGATATTCATGTAAAAATATCCACTGATATATCTCTGATATATCCGTAAAATCCAAGTACTGATATATCCTTCAAAACTGATTTTTCATCCTTGTATGTGACAATAGAGGAAGAAGAGAAGGGATGAGAATAGATATAATTTTTTTTTAAAAATAAAAATTTTGGGCCCAATTAAATAGTGACATCACTCTCATGTAGTATTTTTAACACATTAAAATTGATCACTATCAATGGTGGATTGATAGGATGAGATCTAAACATGATTATTTATAGTTAATTAGTAGATGAGACTGATTAAAGGAAACCAGCCAAACTATCAATTATTTATGTCGATTTACTTTTTTTTCATTAAAATAAATATTGTTTGATAAAAAACATGTAAGTAATATTTACTAAAAATGTTATCAAGATCTATATACTATATTTTTTCTAAGCAAAAATTAAAATAGCACAAGTAATTAAAATTTTCGTCAAATATCGCTTATTCAAACAAATATTATTTAATCAAAATTTCAATTAGTATATAGGGAAAAAAATTATGGACATTGATATATCTTCTCTATAAATTAAAAATGAAATAACACATATATATCTATCTATAACAACCTAGGTCATAAAGAACAAAGTATATAATGAGACGTATTTTAGTTAATGGTCGTATAGTAGATATACCAAGTTATTGCTGCAAACCCCAAGATATTATTACGACGAGGGATGAGCATAAATTCGGAGCTCTGATTCCAAATTTTCTTGATTCCTCCTCTCATGAGGAATTGCCAAAACATTTGATTGTTCACTCATTCCAATTTAAAGGATTAGTCAATCAAATAATAGATAATAACAAGGTCGGTTTGAAAATAAATAAATTGCTAGTCATAGAATATTATTTCCATTAGACTTAAGCCTAACTAAAATAACAAGGGTTCAGTCAATTTAACCCCCTCTTTTTTTCTTTTTTTTTTTGTTGAAGTAAATTGACCCATGGTAAGGGGTCAGAGATTTTTCTTCATTCATATATCATACATCGGTAGGGATATTTTTATTTCTTGTCCTCTCTTTACAGTATTTTATGTTGACCTTAATACGGAAATTAACAAACAAATATTCCAGATAATTGAATTCAAACTCATCTCTGATAATAAAATAATAATAATAAAAATATAGATTACATGCCAGTTTGAAACGGCATGACCGTAGAGATTTCCCTTCAATTTATAGATCTTAAATCCTTGATCTTAAATAGCTTCATAACAGTTTAAAGATATTGGGTATTCTTTTAATTGGATAAATACTAGGTTAGTGGGCCACCTACTTAATTTTAATGTGGAAATAATATTCTCCCACTTGGCCCACTAAACCGATTATGAAAACCTATCGTGATCACGATTTCAATAAACTTAGCCAATACATCTAAAATCATATATATCATAGACAAATTTACGGGTATACAATGCGAGTCATGGCGATCACCTTTATTTGACTTACTTTGTATAACATAAACTTTACCACTTTTCATCTTGCATCAACCACTTACTAACCCTAGTCCATAATGCCCGAATAGCCCATGTAATTTGTTTTAATCGGAATGATTCTTGTTTATCAAACAATAAAAGCGTGCACCATAGTGAAAACAAGAATAAACAAAAACAATTTTAATGCGCAAATTGTCAATTACATAACCACCATTCATTATCATACATATTATGGATTACTCAAAAGGCCCATCCTCATAACATGTTCTATATATGCCTTTGGAGGTAATCCTTTAGTTAATGGATCAATAAACATAAGTGTGTACAATATTTTCAGGTGACATTTTGGACTCTTTCTTTAACAACTAAATACTTTAAATCCACGTGTTTCGATCCACTAGAAATTTGCCATTCTTAGAGAAAGAAAAATTCTGATGTTATCACAATATATTCTCAAGGTTCCAGCAATAGGTCGCTGACACGAAGCCACAAGACAAAGTGCTGTGACCATAAAGCGCTGACTTGAAGCTTCAAAACAAGCAACAAACTCGGCCTCCATCTTGGATGAAGCAGTAATTGATTGTTTTCACTCTTTAAGTGCCCCATTTCGGTCTTGTACATGTTTGACGTATCGAAACTCCCCACAGGTGATGCATAGAATTTTCTTTATTTGCTCCTTTCATGTTATTCATAGACCTTGCATTTTATAGATTTGTCACTCAATATAGGTGCAATACGAATGAACATATTTGCATATTAAATCTCTAAACCCTGACCAATATCCTTTACGAGATAAACCTAGCACTCCTCGGATGATCCACAAGATCTCGATGCAATCTTTATAGTTTGCCTCGCCCATATCAACCATGTGAAAGTTTTTTAGAAGATATTCATGGTTTCACCTAATAAACCAAAATCACTGCTAGTAAGCAAAAAATATCATCCCACACTCTGATGTCGAAATATAAACTTGCTCCACTAACTTTGAGATATATACTTTGATCAACAATATTCTCTTTACATCCCAGAAAGATGTAATGGTATTATTAAACTTAATATACCATTGTCTAGAGCTTGTTTAAGGCCAGTAAATAGATTTCTTTAATTTTAAACTAGGTGTTCATTTCCCTTTCTTCTTGAACCCCTTGGGTTGTTCCATGTGAATATCTTCATCCAAATTCCCATTTTAAAAATGCGGTTTCACATCCATTTGATGTAACTCTAAATCAAAATGAAGTGCAAGTGCCATGATGATTCTAAGCGGATCTTTCTTGGCGGAAGGTATCTTTGTAATCGTACCTTCCTTTTGGAAAGGTGAAACCTTTGGCCACAAGTCTGGCCTTAAATCATTCGATACTGCCTTTAGCGTCACGCTTTGTCTTAAAGACCCATTTACAGTCGACAGGTTTACAACTATTAGGCAATTCGATGAGATCTCAGACACCGTTATGGGCCATAGATTTCAACTCTTCATTCATAGTTTCCAACCATTTATTAGAATCATCACTTTCCATGGCTTGTGAAATGAGGCAGGATCCTTCCTTATCCGATATCAAATCAAATTCACCTTAAATACACCACATAATCATGCAATGGCGGGTCTCCTTTCTCTTTGAGATCCTGAGAATCTTAGGTTATGGTGGCTCTACCCCGGCATTTTCAATAACTTATTATTTTAAAGTGGTAATGAACCATCTCTATTATGTTGCTCATTTTCCTCAACTTGTTGAACAGGTTGAGGGATAATAATTTCTTGAGGTAAAAAGAGTGGTGGGATATCCACTTACTTATCTCTTCAACATCTACTTTCTTGGTTCATTACTCCCACTAACATTCGCCATTCTCTAAGAATCTAGCATTAACGGTTTCAGCCATTAACTGCTTATTAGTTGGATAATAAAATATGTACCCTTCGATTTATCGGATATGATAAATATCAGAATGTCGTTCTTGGATCAGCTTTTCTCCTTAACTGGATTATAGATTCTTTCGCCCATTTGAATGACCCATTATATGTATATGTCTCAAGCTGAGTTTCCTACCGATCCGTAACTCGAAAGGTTTTGGAGTTTCATACTAGAACCATTCGAGAGATATACATTAGCGGTTTTAGACCACCCTGATAAATAGATTACAGGAAAGGTAACTCATCATACTCTAACCATTTCATTAATGTGCGATTCGCCTTCCGACAACACCATTATTTGTGAAGTACCAGTATTGTGTATTGAGCATGAATGCCATGCTTTAAAGGTGGCAAAGGACTAGGATTTTGTCACGATTCATCATATCTGCCATAATATTCACACTTCGATCGATCTCACAAAATTTTAATCTTTTTATCTAATTGTCTCTCGACCTTTGTTATAAAAACATCTCAAAAGATGTCAATGGCACGAGACTTTTCATACGATAGATAAACATAACCATCTTGAGATAGATCATACATAAAGATGATAAAATATTTCTCTTCTATAAAACATGGAGCAGTGGTCCACAAATATATGTATGAATTATCTCAGGAGCTCATTACTTCTTGGCACCTTTCTTTGTAAATATTTAGTTTTACTTTCCTTTTATGCAATCACGCATACATGAAAATCAGTGAAGTCGAATTTTGCCAAAATTCCTTCGCTTCGCTGTTCTCAATTCTTTGCCTAGAGATGTACCACAGTCTTTTTGTGCCACAAGATTGAAGAATTTTCATTAATTAAGCCCGTTTTGAATAACATTTGAATGCGGGGTTATCAAAGCATGCAGAAATTCATGATTCAAGGAAATTTTATATAAATCATCACATAAAATATCAGAACCAACTATAACAGAATTTAACATCAAACTTAATTGTCTAGAACTGAATAAAACAGAATATCCAATAGCATTTAATTTGGACAAAAACTAAATTCCTAGAGATAGAAGATGCGCAAAGTGTTTAAAGATCCATTCGATGACCGAGTGTCTCTAATAGTATGCGATAAATTTTCAACAGCTATCACTCGACCTTGAGGCCGGTTTCCATAGGAACTTTTCACTTTCACCAGTTTGGTTGTAAGGGAATCATTAAATTAGTCACATGAGTTGTGGCTCCCGAGAATCCAATCCACCAAGTGATGAAGGAACTTGTGAATTGGATTCATAACATACAAAGAAAGGTATACCTCTCTTTTGAACGAGCCTTGCGCTTTGTCTGATCCTTCTTCACATGCGCTTTCTTGCACCGCAAGTAGCAACTTGCAAAAGTGAATTTTCCGTCATGACTGCGGCTGCCTTCCCAGTCTACTTTTGCCGGAAGTGGAAAGTTCTTTCCTTTTTAATTTTCCTTTCTTCTTCGAACTCTATGAGTTACAAGCAAACGAATTATGTCCTTCTTGTGTAATCTCACTTCTCTTATATACATTTCTTGGTGAGCTCATTGAGTTCCAGCAGTCCTGTAAACATTATAGTGGATTTTGAATGGAGCCAAGCCGAGATGGAAGTGAGTTAAGGACAAGCGCCTGAAGGACTCATCCCATACCCATGCCTAGTGCCTTAAGCTTTGCGGCCTTTTCAGTCATGTTTTAAAATATGTTGTTGAATACCTTTAGAGCCATCATATTTCTGGTGAATCCAATTCAGCCATCAATGTGCCCTGAGGACTTATCGGTAGCGTTTGAAGCGCTCCTCAATAGATTTCAGAAATTCCAAGGCAAACTGGGTTTAAGGGAGAGAGGTCTTGATATTATTGGCAATAGTCATTCTCATAAGCTTATCGGGCGAGTACGTTGGATCTTGACTTTTGATTGTTCGGCAACAAGTCTTGTCATCCCGGTAGCTTCAAGAGGTTATTCGTTATTAAAGCCGGTCTAAGAGATCCGTCATTGTCGAGAATTGAGCCGCTAGTACCATTAAGAAAAGTTGACCATCAAAACATTCATTCAGGATGCAAGAGAGTGTAGCGAGCAGACTGTATAAAATAGAACAATGCTCTATGGAGCCTCAGTATAAAATAAGTAGCAATGAACTATTGATATCATTAAAATTCTCCTTTAGGTAAATTTTAACATATCCAATGTTCACTTGGAGGAAACTTAAAACACTTTACTATTTTGTGTCATTTATATGTTACCTTTGGGTATCCATTTTACCTTTCTAAGCAACACAAAAATAAAGAACTTCATTAATTAATAATTAAGCGAAATTGACTCCTTTGGGTTAGTCTCATTCTCCTAATTATAAAGAAATTATTAAAATTTTATAAGTCTCCCTTTATTCCCTTTATGCAATTCAATAAATGGAAACTCACTAATTTGGTTACTTTGGCAACTATCTAAATTAGTTAACCTTGTTATAAATTGTCATTTGGATAAATTTCACAAGATGAAATTAATTATTTTTTAATTGAGTTAAAAATCAAGGAAATAGTATCTTTAATAATCATCTTATTCAATAATCAATCATAATAAAATCGAAAATCGGCATTCATTAGATAATTTCACAAGGTTCAAATCCACGAGGATACATGAGCATGCTAAAGAAATTTAGTTTCATATTCAAATAGTGATAATGACGACAATCTAATTTAGCAGGTGCTGTGATTACAGCATTTACTCGCTTTGTGAAGCTTCTAATCTGGTGTCTGAAGCGCGCTTGAAATGGCCATCAATGGCGTAAGCAATGGCGCTGGCGTACGGACTTACTCAGACCCGGCGCCCCTCATAGGCATTGATCCGATCGGTGTTGCAAGGAAAATAAAAAAATCTTCCTTCTGGCGTTGAGCGATCTTTATTTTGTTTTAATTAAAATTTTTTTAGTGAGGCAGTGTCGAAGATAAATCTCAAAATTTAATCTTTATAAAACAATAATTCTGAATATTTAAATTCAATCTGGCTCTGATACCATTTGTTGACCTTAATACGGAAATTAACAAACAAATATTCCAGATCATTGAATTCAAACTCATCTCTGATAATAAAATAATAATAATAAAAATATATATTACATACCGTTTGAAGAACACACAGCCATGAGAGATTTCCACTTGAGTTTATAGATCTTTAAATTAACGATCTGCTTAACCTGTATAAAACTTGTCTGGCGAATTATTTTCTGTATTGATTGATGGAAAAGTGCGCCTTATTAGCGTAGAGGGGTTTATATACAAGCATTGATAGGAGAAGTGAGAATACGTTCAAAACATTTCTAAACGTGTGGTCGAGATAACTATTCTTATAATAAATTATATTTGTATAATTTACTCACTTCATCAAAGGTAAAAATATCTTCATAACAGTTTAAAGATATTGAATATTTTTTTAATTGGATAAATACTAGGTTAGTGGACCACCCACTTAATTTTAATGTGAAATAATATTTTAATCTACCACAATAATTAAGAATAGAGCATCTATATAAAAAAAAAAGTCTAACTTGTTGGAATATTTGTTATTTGATACAGTGACATAAGTAACTTTAGTTACCACAATTATAACAAAAGCACTACCACAATTAATAAAAGCACTATCACAATGGACCAAGCCGCCCCATTAATGGTGATCCTTTTAGTTTCTCCCACATTTTCCCTAATCCGTCTTGGGAGCTCATTTAATGCCTTATCATAAGTAAACAAGTTCAGTCAATTCATTCATTAACTAACCTCATAAACATTGCTGCGACAACAAAGTGGAATGCTTGAATAAAGAAAGTTAGATATTAAATTTCTATTAAAAATAATTATTTTCAATTTTATTTAAGAATTGGAATATATGTCTTCAAAATTATTTTCTATTAAAATTTTATCATATATTTTTAATTTTATTTTTATTAAAAAATTATTTTTAAAATTATATTTCAAGTATAAGTTAAATAATCTTTTAAGGTCTTTAATATTATTGTTTTTCGGTCTTACATATATATACTTTAATATTAGGGTAAAACGAAAACTAGGTTAGAGTTTAACTAGGAGATTAAAAAGAGAAGAAAAAAAAATACTAGATGGATTAGGAGACTAATCATTAACACTCCCTCTCAAGGTGGAACATATAGATGAAAAACACTCAACTTGTCACATATATACTTTCAATCATAGGATCTCTAAGAGATTTAGTGAAGATATATGTTAATTGGTCATTAGAGTTGATAAAACTAGTAATTATGCATCATGATGCAATCTTTTCTCTGATAAAGTGGCAATCCACTTCGATGTGTTTTGTCCTCTCATGGAAAACAGGGTTAGATGAAATATGCAATGCCGCTTGGTTATCACATATAAGCTTCATTTGTTCATCCTTCTAAAATCTTAGCTCTGAAGGAGATGCTTCAACCACATGAGTTCACAACTATATATCGCAATGCAAGGAAATAGATGGCGTCGGTTGTGGCCACAACTCTATATCTAGTAACAAATTTCTCAGCCATTCAGCTTCCTTGCCATTCTTCATTAAGGCGATAAATTGAACTCCTTAGCGTGAGAGCGAGGAAATTTGAATGAGCATTAGTGACCACTAAATAAGTTGTGTCTAATGACCTCCCCTTGCATTAAATGATCAAGCTACTATGTCCAAGAGCGCTCCGGTAAGATATATAATTGAGAAATTCGAGGCGTATAAATCTGCTTGTGAATATGTGAGACAATTAATCACTTTGATGGTGTAATAGCTTTATTACCTATGCCAAGGTCTTGCGAGAATCCTAAGCGAGGATCCGTTTATAGCTGTAAGAGACTTGGTAAAGTCTTTAACTGTTGAAATGGGTTTGTATCGACTAAACTTATCATTAGTGGGAACGGCTATATTAGCATTACCACTAAGTTAGAAGTTTAATGAGGTAATAACAAGTTAATGATATGGAGTTTTAGTACTAGGGCGATAGCAAGTTAGTACCATGATTATAAGAGGGTGAGGTGTAATATACACTCTTAATGAAATTATTTCACCTATGTAGACATGAGAAGTGGTGTGGCTTCCTAGCAAGAAAGACTTTGTAAATGTCTATGAATTCGAGGATGTAGCACATGGCCTTGTAATTACTGGATTGTATGAGAGCATCTTTATAAGTCAAATGTAGCGATACGTGTGTGGCATTTCCGGTTTAGCAGAAAGAATCAAAGTTTAAGCTTGAATACTTGATTTTGCTAAACATTTTGCCGTCTTACACTAACTAAGGTTTAAACAATAGTTACCTTTGCGTATACATTTCGCTACATCTATGACTATACCCGACCACACACAAACTAAGTGGGGATTATTAAAAGTGATTTGTGTAGCCTTAGTGAGTTTTGTCTGCACATCGGTTGAGAAGAAAAGAGTGCAATACTACTTAGTGATGGACTCAAAAAGTTCAAAAAAAACGCTCGGGGATGAATGAAGGAATGTGATGGGCTTTAAATAAACATATTTAAAGTCAAGAGATGGCCTTGGGCACTTGGGCATCTTGGGCCTTTAAGTGAAACAAAAGTGACCCGAAATTACATTTTGGAGTTATGCCCAAAAAGATGTTCTTAGCCTTTAAAAGATGTGTTCTTTCTCTTATAGTTCTTTACTCTTCTTGTGCCTTTCTTGCCTCTTGGCTGCTTAAATTAAAAGGCATTCTCAACAGTAAATTAATTGGCCTGCAAAAAACAATTAATTAAGATTTTGTTGTATCTTTGAGTGTTTTCGCATATTCCTTTTTTGCACACAAGCGCGAGGCGAAATAAACACTTAAAAGATAGTGATTATTCACGCCTCAAAATCCATACTCAATTCCCTTGTCAAATTGTTTCTAACAATAACTCGATACTCAGCTTCAACACTAAAGTGAAGATGACCGGAAAGAAAGGAAGAAAGCAAAGAAATATGAATTTAAAGAGTCAGTATGAGATGTAAGCTTATCTGTTGCTGGGTTGGGCTGAATTGTCTCGATAGCTAACGAACTCGAAATTAAAATAAAACTTGAATTTATTTATAATAAATACATTTTTTGTTTTTGAAAGGACAAATAATATTAATGATTCAAACTTACAATAGATCGACATATATAAGATACAAATAACATAATATTCAGGCTAACAACATAATAAATCGACATAAAGCCTACAAATTTGATAAAAATAGTGATTATAATATATGCAACTCCAATTCTTCAATATCTTGGCAGTAGCTAATTTGATATCTTATTGTCAAATGCATACTTTATACATGTAGTGCCCCCATAGATAAAAGCGTAACAATAGGAAGTACTTGAACAACACCCACACGTCGATAAAACGAAGACAAATCAAACATCGATAAAACGATGACAACACAAAAAAAAAACCTAAATCTTCGTAGAAAAACCACTTTATTTAGCAAGAAAAGGAAAGAAAAATATTCAGATGGGTGATTTCAGGCCAAAAATGGCTAAAAAATCACCTTTCATTACTTAAAAAAAATAGGCTATAAGAGAAAAAGATGAGAGAAAATGAGAAAATGGCGTTTAACGTTTAACTTTTTAAGTCATCATACTTAACTCATGTACTAAAGCGTTTATGTTTAAATAGACATGATATGGGGAGGAGAGGCACTAGCAGAGCAAGCATATATGCCCCCCTGAAATTCTTTATCCTGATTATGAAAACCCTAAAAAACAACTAATGCCCCCCTAAAAAACCACTAATGCCCCCATCACATGGAAAGAAAAAAACTTTCCTTGACTTTAATCAAAAGTTTAACCTTCATGTAAACCTAAATAGAATCTTAATATAATATATACAGTAGTTTTGTTACTTAAAAATCAATTTATAGCCCTCTTGCCCATTAAACTTATGTATTTTAAAATTTTGTAAGTTTCTAATTATTTATTTTTTTTTTAAATTTCAATGAAATATTATAAGATTAAATGATAAATTTATGTGTTGTTCTTTTAAAAAAAAAAAACTTATTGATAATAATAGTTTATATTTAACATTAAATTTATTATTGAAAAGCAAATTTTGATTTGTTATTAAAACTCATGTTAAGTAGTTATCTTTATATTTCTTAGTTTATATAATATTTTTTTAAATATATTATGATAATGATTGATGAATATATTGAAATTTTTATTAATGTTATATATTTTGTATTTATCTTAAATTGATATAGAGTTTGTTGAATTGAATATTATTTTTTTCATTACTAATAAATGTCCCCCTGAAATAAAATCTTGGGTCCGTCACTAGCGAGAGGGATCCTGGATTGGAGTCCAATTGAGATAATTTACTACAATATAACTACAAGTGTTTAGTAAATTAGTTGTCAAAAAAACACATGTTTTAAAATACGTTAAATCACGCCCTTCAAATTGTGGGTGCACAGGGCTGAGCCCGACCATAGCGGCAGCGGATCCAAGGGTATCAAAGGAAAATGCCGAGAGCAGGTTGGCCCACAAATCACGAAACCCCGACCTTACGCGGATATCTCAGGGAGGTGAGCCGATCGCGAGCCCATGAGGCAGTGATCTTCGCCGGCGCTTGGGGATTCATGGCGGGCGGTTCAGGTGCTTCAGACGCTTACTTTCGTGCTTGATTCTCCCCAAGCGAAGTTGTCGTGGGATCTCCTATCTTCTAGCGGAAGTTCACTCATGAATTGACTTATTAAGCCTCGACGAAATAGAGTACCTCTACGATAGTGTCCACCCATGCGGAAGCGATTACGCCTGAGGAAACAAATCCTCTTTTAGAAATAAGGCTGACTTCTCCTACCGGTAGGAAGAAATCATCCACCTTAGGAAAAGTTGGATCTCCACATCTCCCTCTCGTAAGAAATAAATCACACCAAAGGAATGCATTCTAATCCCTACGAAAAACAATGGCTTACGACTCGAATCTTCGAAGAAAGGCTAACCGCCATCGGAGGCGACGGATCTGTAAATCGTCTTTGTGTTTGTTTTGCGGGTTGCTACCAGATTTAGCATTAATTAATAGATACCACGGCGATCCATACGACTCTCGAGGTGGAGACCTGATTGGCGTAGTCGCTAGGAACGGTAAACGAAAAGTCCTGAAAGCGTCTGCAGAGCGGTACATTCGCTCCCAGGCGACCCTCCGATTTGTAAAGCCTTGGCTATTCCCAAACTTCCCACCAGACCGTCGAAATTCAGCACCATGACTTGCAATCCTGCGAATCTTGCCCCATCAGTTCCTCTCTGGCGCCCGATATGGAAAGCGAGACGAGAGAACAGGCGATAAGTGGTCGGCTGCGTACGAGCGAACCGGTTGCGGGGAGGAAGAAAAGCGACGTCTGCGAACGGTTGAAGCCAAGACGACAATCGTGAGAGCCTCCTCGCCTTTTCCCTCCTTCCCATCCTAGCAAAGGCGAAAGACACATTGCCGGGCGATGTCGACCTGCCGGCGAGATGATAGATTATCTCGGCGAGTTCCCTCTCCCACGCCCGTTCACCATCTCGAGCGGCTGCGAGCCCACTCAAAGAAAGACCACCTCGCCGATCCGGCCGATCCATCGATGTCTGGCGTCGAGTGCGGAAGAACCTAGTAAGGACCAGCGACCTCAACACTAGCTCCCGATATAGGCTGTCGGGCGGAGGCTTCCACGCTGAGCCGTCCATATACCGGCCGTGCAGACGCCCCAGCACCGGATGATCGCTCCCTCCAGCATGCGGGGCCACTAGACATGCTTTCTACTCCCTTGGACGCATATCCTGGTTTCTGATCCTCTCGCGGCTTTTTCCATTTCCACCCGCCCGACCATTATGCGATGGATCATCAACCCTATGATCATATTCACATTCTGATCGGTCAATATCCCCAGCGTCGGGGATGATCGACTGCTGCGCAGGTGTTGACCGGCCCTCGAGGGTACGCTTTAGCGTGGTTCCCGCGAAGCTCCCAGGAGGATCGATAAACCGTTCGTCGAGCCCATGGGCCCGGCTTTAGATCTCTAATATTTATGCTCTGTTAGGCAAAAAGGGAACATCAGCTCCCTTCAATCCATCCTCAAACTGGAAGACGAGTCCATCCGGGACTTCACACGTAGGTTCGGGCATGCCAGTTAATAAATAGACAGTATCTGGTATGGACGGTTCTCTGAATTCAGAAAAAGCCGGGCCGACCACTATTCTTTCAATCTATCATAGGCCCTCCGGTAACCATAGAAAAAGAATTGTACGTGGCGAGGATAAATTCTCTACCCTGGAGGATAACATCCAAGTAGCTTTACAAACGGTTATGATAGCGCGAGCAACCAAACGATCGTCAAGGGTCGGTCCGTGACGACCAAAGGTAAGAACCCGGAAGGCGCCCGTGGGCAGTTGAAGAAGAAAAGATCCCCGGTTCCAGCTCTCAACATCAGCCTCGATGACTCCTACCCCTCATTCCCGAGGGCCTCCCAGGCTTTAAATGGTCCTGATAAAAATGGTCCGAACCAACGTAATGGGTCCTTGCGATGCGACTGCCATAGGGACCACGACCGTGAAACCAATCCTTTGCCAGGCCTCGAGTTCCCGATGAGAAGCTAATTGATGACCACCTCAGACGGTACTTGAGCCAGCACAACGAGGCAACAGCGCCCCCACGATTGATAGGGCGGTGGCGAGGTGAACATGCTGGGCCTCGGCCAGGCCATTAACTTCATGCGGGGAGCGTGATGACGTGCGATCAGCCGGCGAAGAAGGGGGCAGCTCCGAAAACGGCCTCGATTTAGAGCAGAAACACCGCCGGCCAACCGAGAAAGCGCCCGGCCATGTGGTGGGCGGCCACTGTATCACTACCTATTAACCTTACGGTCAATACACCATACTATGACGCGCTTGTATTAGCGCTGTGTCGTGCGGCTGATGTACCACGGGGTCCTCGTTGATCGAGGCGATGCGGTGATGCGCTCCATCTCGGCCTTTAGCCAGTAGAGTCGATTGACGACTCCACTCCCGGTAGGATTACGCCAGTTTCAGCGGGGCTACCACATTGTCGATCGGATCGTCGCACACGTCGAGGCGGGTCGATGGCGGCGATACATTTTACGTAATAGAAGATTTGGGACCATACAATGCTATTTTAGTAAACTTATTTGCACTCCCCAGTAAAGCGATGCCTTCCACATATCACCAAACAGTAAGTTATCTGATCGAGGCTAGACAAGTTGACCTCTAGGAAAGCCGATTAATTTGCCACTGACGGTGTTGTCGGACCTCTCTGAACGCGAACGGCGGCGCTCAGGCTCACCCCTTGAGAACCAACCCTACGCAATAGCAATCCTGATTCAATGCTTTGGCTGTGGCTGATGAAAGGAAACCGTTGGGTTTGTGGGATCCACTTAGAAAGCCGTGTCCTGGCCAGATTGACGGATGCATCTATATTAGCATCCTCTCTCGAGGAAAGAAAAAGCCACGATTATGCCAAGTTATACAATTCAGTAATGATGTGTTGCTTAGACTCATGCGGATATGCACAGGATCCAACCCTAGTTCACGCCTCACACAAGCTAAATGTAGCCCCCTGCGCGAGAGCGGTCGAGACAGTGAGACTTTTTCACCACGATCGCCTTTGGTCATCGGGGAGCCAGAAATTCGATAACCTTCTACAGAATGGATTCATGACGGAATGATAAAATACCACAGTGGGTGCCCCGACGTAGTAGTGGTTCAAAAAGAGAACAAATGGGTAATGTGTGGACTACGGACCTCGTGACCCTTGTCCCAGATAGCTCCCACGCGCGTAGATCGGATAGTGGATGCCTCGGTAGAGACACTTCTGAGTTATCCTTTACGGGCAGCTTTCTCTGGATATCACCAAATCCCTATGCACCCTCCGGATGCAGAAAAGACATCTTTCATCACGCCCCACGGACTGTATTGCTATAATGTGATGCCCTTCGGATTAAAAAATGCAGGGGCCACTTATTAGAGGTTGGTGACGAAAATGTTCCGACCTTTACTCGGCAGTACCATGGAGGTTTATATTGACGATATGCTGGTGAAATCCAAACAGCGCCCAGATCATGTCACTCATCTCGGCCGAGCCTTGATCTCCTCGAGTATGGCATGAAGCAACCTTAAATGCGCATTCGGGGTCGGTGTCAGCAAATTCCTCGGTTATGATAACACGAGGAATAAGGCAAATCCCACCTACCGGTAAAGAACCATCTTTGCAATGCGTCGACCCCCACTTCTAAAAAAGTCCGGCGGTGACGGTCGATTAGCAGCCCTTGAAGCGTTTATCTCCCTTCATTGACGGTTGAAACCCTTTTTCGGCCTGCACGAGAGCCAGTAGTAGAGTGGGAACGAGTCTGACGAGCATTAGTAGCGATCAAGCGATATCTTGAGCCCTGCGATCCTTGTGAGCGGGCGAACCACGCTCTATCTTTACCTTGCGGCCGAAATTATCGTTAGTGTAGCCTTATTTAAAGTGCGAGATCTGAGTGCGGCCCGGTGTTCTTTGTTTAGCAAGTTCTGGCGATGCGATCGGTACACCGCGTGAACGTTTGCCTTAGCCCTGGATGGCGTAGCTCCACCTACTTTGAGCCACGTCACATCCGTTGATCGTGGTGCTTACCCCGATCTACGCTTGAGCACACTATCCATAAACCCGGATCTATCTGAAGAATGGCGCGATGCGTGATGGAGGCGGCGAATACGAGGTCTGATGCAAGCCAGGGCTTTCGAAGGGGCAAGTCTTGGCGGTCGATTCCTTGCGAGAACTCAGCGGCCTGATACGCCCGAACAACGAGTGGTGGACCCTACTGCGTTGATGGGGCCTCCCGGACAATCGGGAGCGGTATTGGTCGGTTAACATCCCGCATACGGAAAGGTCGAACATGCACGATTCGTTTAGGCTTTGATGCCTCCAATAACGAGTCAGAGTACGAAGCCTTGATCGTCGGAGTTGAACTAAGCCCTCATGGTGGTCTTGACAACCTCCTGGTGAAGCTTCTCACAGCTGGTTGTGGGACCAGTGAGCCTTGAATTTGAATCGGAGAACCACAGAATAATGTGCTTCCTTAGCCAAACAGAAACTAAGTACCCTCTTGACCTGGAGACTTGAACATGTTCGAGGGATGCAATGGTGATGCCTTGGCTATTTGTTGCCGCTTCTTTCCGCTAGTAAGAAAAATATACCTCTAAACCGGACTCATCCATCTTACATACCCAAGTAAACTGAATCGAGAGGCTCCTATCCTGGATGGATCCCATACGGCTCTACATAGCCACAAGGGAACTACGGATAGCGAAGCAGCCTGAGAATTCAGATTCGATTTGCCGGGTTCTCACATAGTAGATGGGCTGACTATATAAAGCGGTCCTCGGCGGACCATACTTGAAATGCCTAACTCCTGAACAAGGCCGATCGTGTTAATTTGAGTTACATGAAGGTATATCACGGAAGCCACCCGGGAGGAAGAATGCTGGCTCACAGGCTCACACGCGGGGTATTCTTGTGACTATGAGAGTCAGATGCTGCCGACTACGTCAGGAAATGTGACCCCTGCCAGCGAATGTCTCCCATTTTGAGATCTCCAGTGCAAGATTTGGTTTCCATCTCTAGCCCGTGGCCGTTCATACAATGGGGGATTGATATTGTGGGCCCATTCTCAACACCCAGTGAAGAATTGTTCTTGTGAGACTACTTGACAAATGGATGAGGCCGGAAGCCTTTGCGTGCATTAAAGGCGGAGAGTCACCGGTTCATCACGGAAGAACATTGTCTTCTGGCAGGTCGGCATCCCAAGAACAATTGTATCGGATAATGGGCCGTAGTTTGACAGCCGGGTATATCGGGATTTTTGCCAAGAACTGAAAATACGAAATTTGTACTCCACCCCCTAATATCCTGGCTTATTAAGCGAGCAAACACAATAAGAAATGTTAATTGCCCTGCGGTTAGATTTATTTAAAGGAAATGGGTGGAGGAACTGCCCGGGGTGCTCTGGGCATACAGGACCACGGCCCGAAAGCCGACCGGTGTCTCCCTCTTCGTACTCACCTACGGAATGGAAGCCGTTATCCCTACTGAGATCGGTTTACCCTGCGCCGCATGCATGATACTGATCTGTGAATGAAGAATCCGTGATCGAAAACTGAACCTTTAGTGATGAAACACTTGGGACGGCGGCAATCCAGTAGGCTTCTATCGGCGTCGCAGCGAACTCTTATAACAAACGAGTAAAGCCTCGAATGTTCCAACCGAGCGATCTAGTTTTACGGAAAGGTTTGGGAATCACTGCGGACCGCGGCGGGGAGATTCAGGCTGGCGGGAAGGCGTACGTAGTCGGCTGACTCGGGACCGAGGTCCTATGCTATAGACAAAAGCAAACGGAACTCTGTGCACAGAATAATGGATATTCATGCACCTAAAAGGTATTATCAATAAAAGAATGTCTTTGTTATCCACTAAGGCGTATCTTTACAATTCGATACAAGGTCCCGATTCTGAGCCGGGCGGCGTGGTTCTTCTTTGCCCGGGCTGAAGCCACGGATCACATGCGGCGGTCGATTACAAGCACGAGCGGCGTAGTTCAGCGACTGCTGGCCCGACACAGGTTACATCGGCTAGTCAATTACAAGTCGGCGCGCGGTTCTTGACTGCCCGGCCAACTAAATCACATCGGTGGCGGTCGATTACAAGTCAGTAGTATGATTCAGCGACTGCCGACCCGGCACATATCACATCACAGATGGTCAATTACAAGTCCGGCGGCGCGGTTCATTTGACACCGACCCGACATCAATGTAGAAAAATTCTACTAGTCACATATATGTATTCAAAATAAACATTAAAACAGAAATGAGTAGGAGTCCAAAAGAAAAAAAGCAAATTGTTTGGTATGACAAACACTAAAATAAGCCTCATAAACTTAAAGCTCTACTCAGCCGGGGGACCCGTCGGAAGAGCTGCCTCCGTTGGAAGAGCCACCTCCTCACCGGCAGCAGATGGACTGTATGACGAGGTGCCTGGCAACAACTACATGATCCGAAGACGACGTGATGCGCACGGGGGTAGCGGGGATTAAGCGAGAAATCCATATCATGAAATTGAAGGGGTTCGGCATGCCATCAAGGTTGGCTTGCTCCCGCAGATGTTGTGTTCAAAAGCGCAACAGCCATAGCCATAATTGAAAAGCGTATCATAGCTTGAATGTGCGACCTCCATCGTTTCTTGTCGGAGCGGCCTTCCTCCCCAAGCGTGAGTCATCTTGTGACTCCCGAGGCTCACATGTCCCGAGGCTAATTTTCTTTTGCCAAATGGTTGTTTCTTCATACGCCTTCTTGCAAGCCTCCCCATATAGCGACTGACCTTCTGGGTGGTTCCATGGTCAAACTCCGCCTTTCGCTGAGCCTCTTACCAGCCCAAAGCGTTGCAGACCCGACGAGCTCAGGCTGTCTGTTCCACAGGTGATTAAGGGCTCCCTCATTAGTCGGTTGGCCATGCGCCTCATGGCCGCGCTATATCCCTCTCGGCCTCGGCGGCGGCTCTTTCAGTAAGATACTTTAGCTTCGGCTCAACGGCATATCGGTTTAGCTTTCTTGATGAAGCAATTGCATTTCGCTCGCCGTACAACGAACAAACAAGCGTAACTACCGGCGTCAACAAAGCGACTCAAACTCGTGATACTCGGTGCCATATTACGAGACCATTAGTCACGGCCTAGAGAACATTAACAACTAATAAGAGAGGTAGCATATCACTAAAGCCTTCGCTGAATGAATAGCATCTTACCATTTCGATGGAAGCCGAACAAAATTACGGTTTGGACTGTATCCGAGTCATGATGATCTGCGAAATAATCCTCCTTTGGGAGTGGCGAGGCAGAGCGATATAAACTCATGAAGGCCCGTACCGGCGACCCTGATGCCGATAAGGCGAGTCTGAATCATTATTAGGTGGCGCTACGGACTCTCCATGATAAGAAAGGGCTCCAGTAGTAGCAGTATTTTTACCTCCTCCTCCCTCGGGGCGATATCTACACTGCATGGGGCTCCGGCCGCGAGGAGATGTAGTTATTAGTAATCACTTAGTTCCGGTCATTTAGTGCAAGCGAGGCGGGCGCATAGCTCCGATTTGTTTTGTGACCCCTCGCCCTGATCTAAAGGCGGGATTATTTGAAGCGCTCGTGGAGCCGGATCATCCTCTGTTAGATTCGGGATTGGTCGGCCGGCCCAGCGTGTTGACGGTCGGGGAGCCGGGGATGGTGGTGCAGATCCACCGAGACCTACAGGCTCAATGTGGTGATCCTTGGTGGCTTGGTGGCTCGATCGACTCCTCGAACTTTGCGCTTTCTTTTGGGGAGGCATGTCGATCAAACGACCAGCGAGTCCTCTCATCTGCTCTTCCTCCCTCTGAAATGGGATGATCAGGTCGTTAGGAACCCAGTCACAGTTCTCTTTTCAGGCGAGGCGCGTTCGACGTAAGCGCCTTATTAGCTTAATCCTTTACCGCCAGGGGGCAGCTTTGGCTGTGCGGAGGATGCGCTCGGGACCACGCCCACTGTGGCTTCCAGGCCAGGCGGAGATGAATCGGGGCCTCGGCAGAGAAGCGGGCGATCTTGATGCACTCTAGGCCCCCTGCACTCAACTCAATGCCTTGACTATCAAATCCTAGGGAAGAGCTAGCGCTGCCAGAAGCTAGACGCCGTACATCCACTAGCACAAAGTGCTCCCCCTCCACGACATTCGAAGGCAGCGGCCGAGGGATAACTGGAAGGGTATAAGGAGTCGGGTTGTTCCTCACGGCAGATATATTCTCTCGGGTAAGCAGAACTTGGTAATGGCGCTCAGCTCAGTCTCTCTGCGTCAGTAGTGAGATCTTCTCAATGCTAGGCTTCTCCACCCATTCACTAGCCTTCCATAAGCCTTACCCATAAGTAACCCAGCCCCGGTTAGTACATCCATAACACAGGATGAACACCTGGACTAGAGCAGGCATAGCTATGAGACACAGGAAGGGTAGGATCGGTTAACGTTAAATGGCAACCCGGGGGAACCCAAGGTTTCATCCCAAGGACCCCTCACTAATAACGCCCCTTTCACCTCGTCTTGGAGCGGTCGGGGCCAGTTCACGATCTGAAGTCGGTAGATCCGGCCGGCATGGACGTAGACCACCCAGGCCACATGTTTTAAGGTGCTTGATAAAAGCTCCGCTGACGTGAGATCAAGCTGGTACAAATGGTTTAACATGCAACAGCTAATCAGAATGCGAATCACGTTGGGATGTATAAGAGCCGGCGGCGCTGGGGTAAAATGTAGAAACTATTTAACTATGGCAGAGCACGGGAGCCAGCGATCCAGAGTGCTAGATGTTCATGAGTAAAAAACACACCATTGTGTTCCCCCACTCGACATGGACTCATCAGCCCTCTCCATCAGCCCAGAAGGTCAATGTTATCGGAGCACCTCGCAGTATCTTTAAGTTCCTCCATCGTCGTAGGCGCAATGGTCTTCCGCTACTTGGAAGGTTTCAGCTCGGGCGAGTCCTCTGGACGACCACTCGTGGAGTTCCTCCCGGAGCCCCTCACCATTCTGAGCATATCAAAAGGAGAGGAAAGGTGAATGGGCCCTAGGCATATAACAAGTAGGTATAAAAATATACCACTAGCGAGCGACAACGCCCGGGCAGAATACGTGTTGAGACTCCTCTCTTCCAAGTTCTTAACAGCGGGAGTCGTCACCCAGTACATCAACATCGGCTTGATGTAAGGTGCAGGTGAGTGAAATCTTGTTAACACTTGCAAGCGATGACTCTGGGATGAGCGCGAAGAACAAGTTGGTCGCAGAGAGCAGAGATAAATCAAAACTGATCCCGGGTTGTTAAATGAATACCTCTGCCTCATGGGTGTGGCGTTTTCAATGTGGGAGCCGATCGTCTGCCCTGACATCTAAACCGATGCGACGGTTCGTACCCTAGGGCACAGTAGATTATGATGGGCCAAGCCCAAAGACCTTCCTCTCAGCCTCATAAACCGACCCATTAGCTAATTAGTAATGGCCAAGCAGTCGTATTTAGATAAAATTATAGAATACTTGTACATAATCGCAATAAGGCACAAAAATGATAAGGAACTACAGTTTTATTAATATCACCAAAAAGGGTGTTTGGTAGTACATAGCAATGCTTGTTGTCAAGCAATGTTTCTGATACATTCAGCTTATAAGACATCTTAAGTAGGCGAGAGCGTCCATCTTGGATCAGAGATAAAGATGCCGCCAAGCCCCGAAGAAGAAGGTGGTGGTGATGGAATTTGAGCGAGAGCGAAAGCCCCGAGGCTGCCGCGAGAGGGGCCCAAGATGGTGATGGGGCGAAAACTTGACGAACCTGCGAGTTTGGGGGGTGCCTTGATGCGAGAGGCGGCCGGTCAGTTTCGAGGGAACCACGCAAACGCCTCCCAAAATTTACGACTACGCTTTCGAGCCATATAGTCCTAATAAACCATTGCTCGGGCTGGAATGGCCAACGATTGATAATTATCCACATCCTCTAGTCCGGCCCGGCCTGAGGCCTTAAGTCATCGATCTAATGCCTTTCTCTACCAGAAAAACTTAGATAACCAGTGAGATAACGAACTTCATCGCTATCTCCTTTTATAACCATTCCTATATCTCAGGATCGATCCGAATTGGTCAGTGATATCGTCTGATTGCATAAAAGTTATAAAATTCCTGCTTTGAAAATTAAGTGACATTAATAATAAACTGTTCCTACGTCTGACTGATCAACCTCTTTTTCCCAGTAGGGACGGTTTTACCTCCGGTAGGAAAAAGGGAGCATTAATGGAGTGCCTTGGGCTGGCCCGACCCCGTAAGCGGGCAAGCCGTCCGAGGTATCAAGGGAAAATGCCGAAACCGTAGCCTGAATCTTAGAGACTGACGCCTGTAGGATATCTCAATTGAGCCCTTATTAAGCCCAGGCCCATGAGTGCCCGGCGATCTTCCCGCCGGGCGCTTAGGGGTTCCTTAGCTCGGACCGGCTCGATTAGCTCGGAGCGCTTACTTTCGTGAGTGCCCAATTCTCCCGACGAGTTTCGGCTTGATCTACATCTTACAATGAGTTCACTCATGAATTGACCGTCGCCTCCCAGAAAAGACGAAATAGGGAGGCCTCGATAGTGTCCCTATCTGGAAGCGATTCACAGCATGAAACAAATCTCTTTTGAAATAGGCAGAGCTTCTCTACTTAATTAGGGAAGAAAGTGATCTTCCCTACGATCGGAAAGAAATCGTCCACCCTCCGGGAAAGTTGGATCTCTTATCTCCCTCCATAAAAGGGAAACAAATCACACCAAAGAGGTGCAGCATTCTAATCTGAAAAAGCAGTGGCTTTTGACTCGAGATCTTCAAGAAAAATTTAACCGCCATCGGGGCTGACGGATCACCTCAGTCGTCTTCGTGTTTGTTTTGCAGGTTGCTCCAGTTTTTTGTTAATTGGTGAATGCCACGACGATCCATCGACTCTCAGAATTCAGGAGACCACACAAATGATAAAATGATGGAAAGAGGTTATGGGAGATCAAAACTCACTTTCTTAAATGAACATAGTATTACAATGTAAGTGAATAAAAGTAAAAAAAATGTTAAATAATATTTTCTTTCTATTAGACTATGTTAGGCTCTTAGAAAAAAATTTGAGAAAGAAAGTAAGGAAAAAAAGATGAAAAGAAAAGGTAAACAAAATAAACATATGGTTAAAAAGTCAATACATTATTTTATTAACACCTTCAAACTTATTGTATTTATTTTAACTCATATATGAATATTAAATAACTTAAAATATATAATTTTAATTTAATTTAATTTTCTTGCTATTTTTTTTTTCTTTCTTTAATACTTTTTAGAGAGAAAAAAAAAGCTTTATTAGTCAATAGCAAGAGCTACATCGAAGAAAAGAGACCCAATACAATGAGAGCATAAGTTTAATTTATGAAATATGGCCTAGAAGATTATTAAAATATATGAAATTAAATTAAATAGTTTTCTATATGTATAGCTGGTAGCTTAGAGGCATCTCCAGCAGTCCGCTCCGCACAACAAGGGCGGGTATCTAAAACCTCAAACGGCTCCATATTTGACTTTCTACTTTGTGCAAAGGGTTGGGTGGCTCCTCTACAGATTTAGGAGGTAACATGCGGCTCTAAATAATATTATATTATATTTTCTGGTCAACATAGCATTGCGGTGTCACTCGGCCGAGCGATGCGATTTTTTTTAGGTTTCAACGCCATGCATTTTAGCGGTTATATTTTTTTGGTTTTCAATGTTTACGTTTTTTTTTTTTAACAACGGTTATATTTTTTAACCTTTAAAGTTTGCTCCTTTTTTTTTAGTCAAATGGTTATATTTTTTTAGTCAAACGGTTATATATATATATATATATATATATATATATATATATATATATATATATACTATATATATATATATATATATATATATATATATTTTACACTATTATGAAATGGTAATATTTTTAAAAAACTTTACTTTGTAAAAAGTTATTTTTTCCCTACATATATACATATTCTCTACCAAAATAAATACATTTCTACTCTTATAAAATTCCTGTTCTTTTTATTTTATTTTATTTTTCATATTTATCATGAATTTTCATGATGATTCGTATTATACTAATCTTCTATATGGATGGTCAAATGCGGACAACTTGATCTCTCACGGGTGTTACGATGCCACAAGTCAATTTGTCACACCGTTTCAAATTCCTGTCCAACAAGAGCCATCCACCAAACAAAAACATCGAGCTCCGAAATTTACTATTGAAGACAATCTCCTAGTATTAGCTTGGCTCAATATTAGCATGGATGCGGTGCATGGAAATGAGCAAAAAAGTGGGAGATATTGGGATCGAGTTGCGGAATACTTTCATACCTACAAGAAATTCAATTCCAACCGTAATGGCAGTTCTCTGATGCATCGTTGGTCAACAATTCAACTTGCAGTGAATAAATTTTGCGGGTACTTTCTTATGAAATAGAATCAAGGCAACAAAGTGGTAGGAATGAGTAAAACAAGATTATTACTTTTATGAAAATTTCACTTCTACATATTTCATGCTATATTTAATATTATATTTTATTTACATAAACTATTTAAAGTTATAATTAATTTGTTATAGGTCTTTGAAGCAATGGAGTGTATGAACAATTACACGGTCATGCCTTTCAATTTTTACATTGTTGGCTTTGAATTGAAACCTCGTAGAAGTGGATGATGGGTAGCTCTAAAGAAGTCAAAAGCGGAAGGTGCAAGTCCTGGCACCCTCCCCTTGCACTCGGCTTGATAAATGTAGGGAAGATGATGATCTGAGTAGGACATTTTACCACCTGAGACCATGGCGGGAAGGCTAGCAAGACACAAACAACAAAGGGCAAAGAAAAAGGTGAAAATACTCCTTCAGCATTACGTTTTAAAGAATTCATTGAGCGTACCGAGCAAATGGATAAAAAGAAAATAGAACTATTTGAAAGTTAGTTTACTCTGAAGAAAAAGAAAAGACTTCTTTTTAGCAAAGAGAAATTTCTACGTAAACTTGAGAAAAGATGAAAGACTTGTTTTAGACGAGAAACTTGATTAATCGACGTGCATAAGGCGAAGATAATGGCCGTTGATATTTACTAAATTAAGTCCAATACAAAGCAACATATTATGAGAGCCTTGAGAAGAAAAATCATTGGAAGCAAGCTTAAGGCACAGTAGTGAACACATTAGCAACATTAAATTTCTTTGTAATTTATTGTGATACCATTATACTGCATGTTTAATAAGCTCTATTATCCTCCATGTAGTTGCCACAAATGTTCCACAAGATTTGATTAGGTTAATGATGAGAATTTACATTTCGATGTCATAGTGTGTTTGCATGAATTGCGCCGAGTTCGGGTGTATGCTCATGTGAAATTGATATAGTCGAACTTTCATCAATTCTGCGTCATAGGTGTCGATCACGGCTAGCATCACGCCTCATCTCACTTGATCATGTTATGCATTATAATCCATGTTGTCATAATATTTTGAGGAACTTTGATCTAAAGCGGGGGGTCCACGTCTGATTGCAAAAGCGTGCTTGAAGGACTCAGTGCTCGCTCGACATCTTTTCTTTACCCGACTCTTAGGCCTGGCGCAAAATGTTTCTTCTTATTTCCACAATGGACATAGATTGTTTTCTAAATGTTGACCATGACGGATATATACCGTCAGCAAGATAATATCTCATCGTATATTCATGACCATTAAATGAATAGTTGACTGAAGGAGCACGTCCTTCAGGTAGCTCATTAATGTCATTAAGAGATCGGTAGCTTTGAAGCATGCTGCCATATCCAAAGATCATATGGTACGAGCTCTAGAATAATCGTCGGTTCATGAATTTAGCAGTACATACAGTGCCGTCTTTGTTGGACAATTCTTGGAATTTTCGATGCATGCGATCAGCGCTCACTAACATGCAGAGTAGAGGATTCTCGATCATTAGCAATCTAGTGACCATCATTATTGTTGGTGATCTCAAGTATTCATCACTTGAATATTGCAACAAGCTGCTTTGACAAACCTTTTAAGACTCTATGGCGTGCCGATCCGTATGCTGGTCATCCGCTAAATGCAACAAATTTACTCCATAGTAAGCATCCTCAAATGCATTTGGTATTTTGAATGGTGGATAAATCGACAACTCCAGCAGCATCCCTCTTTTGCACAAAGTATGGATCATAGTAGCTGTGCATGGATTGAATTCGAAAAAAGAGAGGACGATTCATTCAGAGCCTCCCTCTGAAATAGATGAGGAGGGTATACAAGCATTTCGACAAAATAATCATGATAAAGTCTTTCATTACCTTAATTTCTTATTGCGTTGAATGACGGCGTGTCCTTTGAAATCGAGCCACGACGGCGTGATGTTTGCCGTCGCGCTTCTTATTGGGTTGAGCGGGAATATCAATCGATTGGAACATAAATGCGTGAATTTATAATTTTATCCCTTAACCACCAAGGATCACATAAGATTTCATAAAAAAGCTAGAAGGAAGGGTGTGAAACTTACCTCTTGTAGATCGATTATTCGAGTCTTCCAAAGTCAGCGTCTTGGTTTGTCGGATCTTCAAGGTGCTACGAAGCGGTAACTCTCTACAAGTATCCACACACGAGCAAATAATGAGCGATCTTATTGAATGCTAATTAGTTCCGTCTTCTATGAGATTAGAGTCTCTCTGTTTTTTGTTGTTCTTAGAGTAAAACTGGCCACCACTAAAAAATATATATGTCTCATATATATATCTATATAAGTTTGCTAGGGTTTTTTGTCAAAAGAATTTTTTATTATTATATATTTAAAACTCTTTTAAATAATAACAATTTAAATTCAAATCCTTATCAGATAAGGAAACAAATTTATATTATTATATATTTAAAACTCTTTTAAATAATAACAATTTAAATTCAAATCCTTATTAGATAAGGAAACGAATTTATTTATATTATTATATATTTAAAACTCTTTTAAATAATAACAATTTAAATTCAAATCCTTATCAGATAAGGAAAATAACAATTTAAATTCAAATCCTTATCAGATAAGGAAACGAATTTATATTATTATATATTTAAAACTTTTTATTAAAAAACCTTTCTGATTATTTCCTTATCCAATAAGAAAATATAACTCAATTAATTATTTGTTATATTTAAATCACAATTTAAACTTTCCCAAAATTAAATTTAGTTTAAATAACAACTAATTGTTATTTGTAATTTAAAATAATCTCATCATTTTAAATTACTACAGGAGTGAAAAACCATAGCAGATTATTATTTGTTCTTAATGTGCGACCTATAGGTTTCAGTGCTTGTGTGATGGCATAAATGCATTTGATCTATGAGTCATAAGTGGCATCTAGCGAACATTATGGCTAAGAGTTAAATGAAAGACATCATGATCAGAGACATGACCTTAATATAGCTAATGACATAATCCTTTTGTCTCATGATATCTTGATAGGAACATAGGAACATGGACAAAGTCGGCCTTTATATCGTTATCTTTGATTACTCGAAACCAATTAAATGACTAAACAAATGACATTGATCTCCATCAGTTTATTTGAGGAAACGACGAAATCGTTTACCATTACCGATTATCGGGGACGAGAGATATCTCTTATAATAAGAGGAGACGAATTCCGTCTCTTAATCGCTCATATCTGCATTTCTGTAATTCTTATTGTATGTTAGTATAACCTTTATAGTCATCCGATTAAAAAACTGGCGTTTGATTATATCAACGCGTATTCATATGTTGAAGTATCGCGTCTCGGTCGAAAGTTTAATAGCCACAAGTATTAAAGATTAACTTATGACTTGATCCATGTATTATTAATGCCGAGGCAGTGCAATCGATATTTATTTATAACAAATAGATATAAATTTGATTTGTATCTAAATACATATTCATCCCTGAATATCAATCAAACTTTATACTAATCTTAATTCGTATTATTCTCATAACAATAACCGATTAAAGGACATTTAGAAAAATTAATAATATTATTCAAAGGACGTATATATAATAAACATGCAAATCATCATAATAATAAATTCTCATAAATAGTCAAAATATCATGTTCATACAATAGGCCTAGAGCACTATTACTAACATCTTCTTGTTCTTCTTCACATGCCATTGTTGCTAACATTGCAGTTGCGGCTTGATTTCTGGAGTTGTCATCCATGAGGAACAAATTTCATATGTAATTTCAAGACATTTTTACTAGTTTGGAAAAATAATAGAATAATAGTTGAGAAGTGAGAATGAAATGAAATGTTTGAGTTCTTTAAAAATGACAAAATATGACCGTTAAAATATGGTACATTATGATATAGGCATTAAAATATATTTTAATATAAAAAATTAATAAAATATTCATGTCTTAATAAAGTAGAGAATATGGTTGGAGCTTATTTTGAAAAAGTAGTTCCTAAAATAGCTTTTAGTTATTTTAGCTAGTAAAAATAGAGAGCATGGTTGGAGTTGCTCTTACCATATAAGTTCTTGGTGTTGGCAGACTAAATTCTCATGTCAGAATTCAGATTAATGGTTCACTAGGAAACTAAGAAAGAGACTGGGATCTATCAAATGATGAAAGGTGACTTTACCTTACTTTACCTTTTACCATTTACCATTTACCAAAGCACAGTATCATCATCATCAAGAATTGGTTAAAAACTTGCATCCCCATGTGCTATAATAATCACCTACAGATACTTAGATTTGCTTCTTTAACAACTGAAAACAGTATACATTTACTAAAATGCCAATCAATGTTTTAAAATTTTACTAAAATTAAGGACATGGTAGAATTGGATCGAAATCTAACCAAAAAGACAGAATCTTTTTTATCCAATTTTTTTAAAACATTGATGCCAACTACATAGAGAATATCTTACTATGATCATCAACCCAACGACTCCATGCGGGTCCTGGCCTCACCAACTGCCGATCATGGCGTCGGATTTTGACCATGATTTGGAAGTGGGTTCCACCAAAATCTATGGCCCGCCCATCATTTTCGTAGCTATTTATGAAGGTTTATTAACAGAATGTCTTATAATAACAAAAATGCTTTATAGGACTTAGGCACGTAGTAGTAGTAGTAGTAGTCTGACCTCCAAATAAATGTATGCTAAAAACGGTGCAGCTGAGTCTAAGCTTTACACCGAAGAAGCAGCTCTTATAATGCAGCCCACGTCCGTTCATGATTGCATACAGCCATACACGTCTTTATCGTAGTACCCACAGCCTTTACATTAATCTCCAGAAACCTTTCTCTCTAAAGCTTGTCTGCTTCTCTCAATCTCAATCTCAATCTCATTCCCAATCCCAAAACTCATTATTTTACCTTGTTCACTTTCAGACTCTGTTTTTATTTTCAAATTTCTTTTGTCAAATGTCTGCAATCCCATCTTCACCTTCGCCGCCTGGGGTCTCTCCCTCTCCCTCTCCCTCTCCCTCTCCTCTGAGAGTTCAAATGGTTTCAAAATCTGTTTCCGATGGACTTCTACAGAAATTCTTCGACTCTTCTGAATTCGACTTTGATTACGAACAGAGTGGATTGTGGTCTCCTCCAATTCGAAGAAGTGTCTTTTTGAGTTCTCCGGGGAAACTTTTTACTGAACAGGAAATGCTGGCGAAACTCAGAAGTGTTACGGGGAATCGCCGAGATAGAAAGCACAGAGTTTGTTTCCATGTATGGAGCTTTCATTAATTTCTTTAGATAGAAAAAAGGAGATATTTGAGCCGATTTATTATGCTGCTATTAAAGTGTGTTGTTTCATCCTTTATATTTTTTAGGATTTGGTGTTAGCTATTACTAGTTTAAATCAATAAAAACAAAAAACGGAAAATATTTGAATTCCATTACTACTAGAATTGAGGGTTGTTTCTCATTGTTCTTTTTGACAGGCTTGTTGGTGCTGCTGAAGGGAGAACCGCCGGAATGGTGGTTGTTCATGCAGCTCCTGGGCTATACCAAAAAGACCCAGAATTTTTTTCGATTTATTTTGTTGGGTTTTGTAAATTTTTCATTGTATGAATGAAATACACAGAGAATACATTTATTGTTCTAGTTTCTTTGCAGTTTTCCAGTTTCCATATTTGATTCCATAAAGAATGAGAGAACAGGGGAAGAAAAATTACAGAATGGCAGAAACCTTTCTCTAACGCTTTGTCCTTTCTCTAATTTTCTTGGAGCCTTAAAAGAAAAGGAAATCGGAAGCTTGTGGTTGAATTCAATTGGCGGTACCATTTGCATAAATTTCCTTTACTTATTTGCACTAGCTTGAATTTGAGAGAGAAATGGCGGAACATATCATCTGTCAAACTCAACCAGAGTGACCCGGATGGGTAGACAAAGATCTGCATACCCCAGTAGCAATACTGTGTAGTGTAAGAATGCCAAAAGATGGATACAAGCAAACAAAAAGAAAATGTATAAATTGCAGAACCTCTGTTGATGCCCTTTTTGTGATTTCGGGTACAATAATAACCTGGTATATCCTCCTAATTACAAAAATCCCTTCATGCTATTGATCTTGAACGTGAACTCTTGTCGCATATGGCTCATATCGAGATTAAAAGGGCTTGTGAATTCTGGAGCCCTTCGTGCATATCTTCTTTTGTTGTGGGACGAGATAATATGTTGGGAGTGCAGGGCTTCGCCCCTACTGTACTTCACGGGATGTAAGGGTATTTTTGTAATCTTGTCACACTCAGGGTGTGCCATTCAACGGATGTAGGTTATGTATTGAATCATGTAAATATTTGTGTTCTTGTCATTTTTCTATTCTGATTTATCACTTTGCTAAGTAACACAACATGAATCGTTCTTGTTTTATATTTAACTTTTTACGTCAAAGGTGCCATCTCCCATGGGCTGCTCCAGCAACAGGGGAATAACAAGATTTGGAGTCATGAGCATGGAGGGGGCAGTGCTTTTTTGCCTTTGCATCAGCACATTCTAAAGATGAGATGGAGGCCTCAGCTCTGCTTTTTAGGAACCTTTTTACTATAGTTGCGCCCTAACCTTTAAAAACAGAATATCTTTTCTAAGCATAGGAAGGTGATTGGGGGAAGCTTTTTTTTCGACCAAAATTTGAGACACAGCTTTACAGAGATGCTTTTAACTCTTGTCCCCTTTCTCAAACCTTTGCAAATCTAACGTCACCCTCCTTCAACCCTTGAGAGTTGAGTGTCAGTGATTCTTGAGGGTTTATCAGATTTGGGTATTGGGTCCCTCAAAAACAGCACTTTGACTGACCTGGATTTTGATTTGAAAGAGTGTCATGGAAATGGTTAGAGTTCTGATTTCTGAAGGAGAAGAGAAGCTGGGCTGGGTGCATCATGCATGTGATATCATTAGTTAGTTGGATGAGCTTTGGTTCATTAGTCATGTCATGTGTTAGAATTACACATGGGGTCACACATGCAATTACTGAAATCATAATCTTTTTAATGTTATGTCGTTATTATGAATGTGAAGGAAAATCAGTAATTTATTATGGGTTCTTGGTCTTATATTTAAAGTCATTTTCTGACAGCAACTTTCTCTATTTCAATTTAAACTTGGACTTCTATTAGAGTTGGATGGCCTAAATTCTATTCAACTGACTCGAAAAGTTTTATCAATATAGCATCATGATTTTTCTTTTCTTTTTCTTTTTACAATTTTAGTGAAGGTTCATTTGTTTATTCTCAATCATTTTTTCCTTTTAGGGTTTCGTTCATTTGTTTATTCTCGATTATTTTTTCCTTTTCGGGTTTCAACGTAAATTTGTTTATTCCTTGTTCTCCATCTTCTATTTCTTGTTACCCAAGTAATGGGATAAAATGCAACAATGTCCTCTAGTTTTACACTTACACTTACGTTCCACTTTACATCTTTTTTTTTTTTTGAGTCACAAAATACCGTAACATTTACTTCCATAATTACCCATCCTATATATCCTATTAAAAAATAATCACAATAAGACTCAAAATTCTAAGGAGGAGTGTTTAATAGAAGTTTTACCAAAGTATGTCTATCTATAAATTTTTTTAACAGTAAAAACATGACTGAGCATGGAAGTAAACCTTAGGAGTATTTTAAAATTGTAAAAAAGTTTATAAATTTCAGGAACAAAGTAGGTTATACTTGTAAAACTAGAAGGCATTTGTGCATCTTATGCCCCAACAAAGACCTGACAGATGAAGTTCTTCTAAAATAATGGAGGGAAAAATCCCATGAGAGAGTGAGGGCAGATGCAGATAAGGTGTGTCTGAGTGACTGTAACTGAGCCCAGTGATTCGCCTGGACGTTTGCGCCAATCCAGCTGTTGATGTCACTTCCCCAAGATTCTCTGTCCTGTCCACCCTTCTTCCTCTTCCCCTAATGCCCAGAACCTTTCTTCAACACCCCACTCCAATAAAAAATTCAAGTCATAACTACTTGTCAAAAAAAATAAGATAAAAGATAAAAATATCTTGTGGAAGAGGATACATATTATCATTTTGTTTAGGAATCCTTTTCTATCATACAGAACTTTATAAGAAAAAAAAAATCAACATCAACTTTGGGCACTGCATCCAAAGTCCAAACATCTCATTAGTAGTCTAACAATTAACCCATGTTTATGATTCAAACAAGTTGCTTCCCCGATAGGTTGATAGTAACATAAAGATAAAAGAAAATGGATATTTTTAGAGGTATATATAATCATATGTACATAAGAATAAATATACAAAGAATTCAGTGGTAATTTCCAATCTTACATACATTGATAAATTATCATCCACTATACCTAAATTTTGTTGAACTCTGTTTTCCTGTAAAGAAATGTTCCTGAAATGGCAAAGCATGATATGATTAATTTTTAGGGAATTATGTTTAAAGGTTAGTTAGGTCTCATATTTTACAAAAATGCTATGAAATCATCTCAATTAAGCCCAAAACCAACCAAAATTAAAAAAACAATGCTATAAAAATTTTTAAAAACCTCAACTATCCTCCATATCCCCTCCCACCACCCTTCCCCACGCCCCGCTGAGGGTAGTAGCAGTAAGCTGCACGGGCTCGGCTCGAGGCTTCAGCTCGAGAAAAGCTTCATTTCGAATGACTCGTGAGCTAAGCAGTAGAGCTTAGACCTTAATTTAAGGCTTGATAAATCTCGAGGGCTCGGCTGGGTAGCGGGGACCCGTCAGGTCATTTGGAGACGGGGCTTAGCCTACGGTCTCCGTAGGGATCGGTCTTCAGCGGTGCGATCCCGGGCTCGGCGGCGTCGGAGTGAAATGCCCAGGTCATGCGTCCCGGATATCGATGTAATGGATCCTCAAGGTCTAGATCCAGTCGACATGGATAGCAAATGCGTGAATCCCTCACAAAAACCCGTTAAGGGGCGCGGCGACGAAAACGAGCGAGGCTTCAGCGAATCCCACTGCCCGGAAGTAATTTGGGGAATTTTGTACCTAGATCTCAGATACGCTCGGTAAGCGAAATGGTACCGCGATAAGCGCGAGAAGGTGTTAGCGACGGTATGTTCGGTGTGGATAGCGTGAAGAAGGTCTTACCGTGAGGGCGTTGGGAGGACATGGATGTTGGGTATGACCTTTGGTATATCCCGGTCGATCTGGGTGTACAAGAATCCAGATTACAAATATGAAGTGTTGGAACAACGTAGGCGCTGGAAGGCGAGGTGGCCATGAGGGCTTAGACAAGGTTCTTGCAGATCTTGAGTAGCATTAGGGGGCAAATGCACGGGACCTTAATCCCGATCAATTCAGCTGATGAACTAGGATCCAATCTCAAATGCAGGAGTGGGGCCCCTTTGGATCTTTGATGCTTGGACTTAACCCAGCGCATCTAGGCGTGGGTATGGGTAACGGCATCAGGGTGATCGTGGGGTGGGGTTTCATAGAGGAAACAAGGCGGCATGCGGGATTTGCGAATGAGCGATTATGGCAGCCGGGTGCCGTCGGTGGGTATGAAAATTTAAGTGACCGGTTGACATGGTGGGCGGTCACGGATCTCCGGTCCCGGCGGAGTGGTGAAGCTATGGGTCATGAAATTAATCATGCAGCTTGGTAGTCGAGAGGGTAGTAGCCCGACTTAACTATGTGCAGCGATTATGTTGCGAAATGGTTTACGGTTATTCTTAATAGGTTTAGCAGCCGAGATCTTGTTGATATGTATTTGCTTTATTTAGATAATTGATTAAAACCAATCATGTTTCTTATTCAATGATTTCGGTATCTTATTTCTTTACTCTACTTGATTTCTACTTGTTTTAATTCTATTTCATAATTTTTTGATTCTGAAATTTGTTTGACGGTGAAGTGGCATGTCAGAAGGAAAGCAAATGTTGAAGGAGGTGGCTTTACTTGACTTTAGCATCAATTGCTAAATCAAGCCCAGAATGGCTCAAATCCCGTAAAAAATTATTTCTACTTAATTGATGTATTTGTTATCGATTGATTACAAAAGTTAAAAGTATATGGTGAGCTTGAGGATTGATTACAATCTGAGCTTGTATGAAGGCTCGGGATTGGGCTTGAGCTCGAGGTTAAAGGCAGTGGGTTAAATATGGAAAAGCAGCCTAATGAGGCTGGCCAGAACTTTTTTTAAATCAAGTAGAGCTTGAGCACGATTTTAAGCCCGTTGGCTGGTACCGGGCTCGGCTGCATTTCGTAAGTGAAGCCTATTTCGAAATGTTCAAAGCTCGGCTCGGCGGCTCGTGCCGACCCACCCCCACCTCTCCCTCTCCCCTCTCCCCTTACACCCTACTTATCACATCAACATGCTACACACCCATCCTTCTTTCTTTTTATTTTATTTTATTTTATTTCTTTTATTTTTGCAATCCACTCATTCTACTTTCTTTTTATTTTATTTCTTTTATTTTTGCAATCCTTCTTCGAGTTCTTTTTTTTCTTTTTTCTTTGTTAAACTTTTTCATATAAAACACCATCTATTTTCCATATTTTAACTAAATTAATTTTATGATTTTTAATTAATTTTATAAAAGTATATCTTAATTAATTTTTTGTTAAATAGTTAAAAATTTTGGTTAGTTCGAAAATTTTGATTCTATCCAAAATTCGAATATAGAAAAGAATTTTGATGTATTATCTTTGGTTTTGTTTTTCGAAAATACGTTTCGTACTTGAATTTGGTTGAAAATACGTTTTCATTTTCAACCCCATTTGGTTATGAATTGGTTGAATTTGGTGAAAGCAGAGGAGAAACTGAGTTTTTGCACTTGTTTTCGGTTAAATATATAAAATGTTGAAAATAGTGGTCGTTTCTTTTGTTTTGAAATTTGTTTTAAATGCTTATTCGTAATGCTTGAGTTTTCCTTGTTTTGAAAAGTTTGAATGAAAGCAGAAAATTTCCCTACTCTTAAGAGACATATATTTTAGAAGTCCTAGCTTCTCAAAAAAAGTACTAATATTCTAAATAATAGAACTTTAATATTCAAATTATTATTATTAATTTTATATGAAATAACATTGAAGATATTTAATCATTTTGATATTACGATTTTATTTTATTTTAAAATAGTTTCATAACTTATTTTGGATGATATATTTTATTAATCTTCAAAAAAATGTTTAAAAAAGTTTAAAACATAAAAAAAATAAAATCCTAAAATGGAAATTATAATTATTATAAATAAAAGTTATTATATATATATATATCATTAGTTTAATATATATATTTTTTCCATATTTCCATCATAAAAACAATGAAAATATACATAAATTAATATTTAATAAGGAAAAATATAAGTTTGTTATAAAGTACAAGGTGATAACACTAACCATACAAGGAAAATATATCAATTGTACAATTGGTGTATATTTCTCATAGGATTTGATATTTTTTATATCCAAACTTAGTACATTTCTCATTGGTGGATGTTATACTTAGCTTACAGATAATGAATAACCTAATACATGTTTATGTTATAAACTTTCATAATTAAAAAATAGGAAAAATATAGTTTATGTCATTTTTTTCTCTTATTTATTTCATCAAGACAATGGAAACATGCATATAAATAAGAGTTTCTTTTTTTTTTTTTGAAGAGAAGTAAAATAAGAGTTTATTATATTATACAAGGTTATTGCACTAACTGTACAACGAAAATGTACTAACTGTACAAAAGGTGTATAAGGTTGCATTTCTCACTGGATTTGAATTTTTTATCCGAAATCTTTTTCCTAGGTCGTATGCTAATACACTTACCTAGGACATTCTTTATAAGCATTGATTGATATCATACTTAACTCACACATAATTATAACATCAATTATATTTTGTATAATTTTTAATTGATGAAGTTTATGCCATAAACTTGCACTATGTTATTCATTATGTGTAAGTTAAGTATAACATCCAATAATGTGTATAAAATGTCATATGTTAATGTATTATCATACAATCTAAGAAAGGTATTTTGAATAAAAAAAAATTCAAACCAAATAAGAAATATAAGCTTATACACCCTTTGTCCAATTAGTACATTTATCTCATGCAGTTAGTGTGATTAACTTATACAGTTAGTGTAATCACCTTTTACAATATAATAAACCTTTTTTTTTATAAACCCTTACTTTTACAATATTACAAAACTAATATGTGCATGTTTTTAATATTTTGATCATAAAAATAAGGAAAAGATGCCATCAACTATTTTTTAGAACAAAACATAGTTTTTTAAAAGAACAAGATGATAGTTTTTTGAAACAAACTGATAGTTAAAAATAAGAATAAATTAAAATCAATTCTTGTAGCGCCCCCAGTGCAGGGTTCGTTGGCTGCCCGTCGGCCGCGAATCTGAGTGGATGTCGGGTTACTCGGCCTTGCAGCAGAGAAATCGGGGCGGTACGCCGTGCAAGGGAAGCTCTGCGAATCTGATACTGTATAAACACATCAAAGACAATCCGATATAATATCATCCACGTGGAGTAAAGCGACCACTTGGGCCCATAAACGATTACTCGTAACAATGTCTGCCAAAACATACTACCAGCTGTGTCAATAGTTCACAGAGTTAATATTTCTTTCTTATCTGTGCGTATCATCGAAATTAAGAAATTAATGTCGTGTATAAAATCATCAAGCCCTGACAGGCTTTCTTCACAAGCCTCCCGATCTACAGGAAGGCGGGTCACATAGCGTACCACACTGTGCACAGTAAAATATTATCCCTCGACGAGGTGAGCTATTACTCGGTGGTGGAATCGCCACAAGTGGGCTACTCTCTACAAATTAAGTGCGATGTTTAAAATAAACACACATTGACGTGCTTGATCCACGCGGATATCACAACCGTCACCATACCGTCTTGCGAGTCGCCGCTGAGCTCGCGTGTGCTTTCAAAGCGCCGACATGAGAATTTTTATTTGTTTGTTTGTGGACAGCCACTCGATGTGTATATATCGATTGGCGTCCTCCGACGATTGATATTGTTGTGACTACCCCTCCGATGTATATCGATTGGGCCGTCTCAGATGATTGATATTTTTAGTTTGGGTACCCTCCGATAGTGCATTTTAGGCAACCTCCCAGAGCGAGTTTTTACGGGCCTAAATACTCATGCACCATCTATAGTCACCCAAGATTGTTCGGGTCATTATGGAATGCATGTATCTTGGTCCGTCTGATTACAGTCGCGTATAAATATATAAACATGCATATATTTACAAAACATTGATCCACACAATCATATCGTATAAATTCATTTAAATACGTGAAATTAAGCTGAAACTTGAAATTTGTGATCGGCTTATGACGATACACAGCTTGAATCACTTTCGATCAAACACATTTTCACAAAAAAATATATTTTTTGTGTCACTATTCTATGAACGGTAAAGCCCTAGGGTTTACGATTTAAATCACTCATCAATTCATCGGTTCGCTTTGTGAGCCGCGTTTCACGGCCATTCATTTCAACCAAACATTACATGATTTAATACAAAATTTCAAGATTTAACAACTCAAATCAGCCATTATTGCGATCCAGGTACACTCCATTTAGTATTCAAAATTATATCATTCGGTCCCAAGGTTTGGGACCGATCAGACAACCCCTCACGGCCTCATTCACGACCAAACATTTACAATGTTGTTCTTAAACAAAGAAGAGTAAAACACAAGTAGGAGAGAAACCCCTACCTCACGGAGTTTGAGGAAACTCCCTAAATCCAGGTACCCATGAAGCCCTCTCAGCATGACAACTTTATTCTTGTCCCGAGGCTGGCAGCGGTCGGATCGCGAAGTAAGCCTGAAGGCGCTTTCTCTGCAGAAAATAAGATATCTAACCTCCTCTCAGATTTTTCTCCCCCCTTAGCACGTTTTCTTTTTTTCCTTTTTCAATGTAGGAGACGACACTATTCACTTTTGTCTTTAGTGTCATTTAAACTTTTCCATTAATGACCATTATGTCCCTCCTTTCCCAGTTTTGACATTCGACACTATATCTACGTGGTCAATTTCATACCTTTCTCTACTCATGCCACTTTATGGAACGCTGGAGTCGTGTATATCTTGACTTTAGTCGCATTAATCGTTCTGGCGTGACGCGATGCCTCGAAAAGCGTCTGCGACTCAGAGTATCACCGGGTCTGAATTTCACGTGCGAGCTAGATTTCGCAGACGATTAAGCCCAGTGAAATCAGTTTGTCATCAGAGATACAGAGAATAGATTAAGTTTTTTTAACAGAAATTACAGATTTTGCCATTTCCAGAAATTGAATTTCTGGGTCTTACAAATTAAGTATCTAATATTTTTATTAATGAAGGTCAAAATCATAATATTATCATTAATTAATAAATTACTATTTTTTAAAAAAAAATTAATAAATTACATAAGAAAAATATTTAATTGAATTTTGAATATGAAATTAAAAAAAAAATTTTAAAATTTATTTTCAAAGTATAAACTTATTTTAAAAAATAAAAATTTTGAAAGCAAATCAAAATATTAAAATAAAAAAGCTGGCTTGATTATAAAAGTAAAATTAGAATAAAATCCTAATAAAAAATATAAAATAATGAATAATATTAAAATCATAAAATTTAATTAATTAGGAAATAAAAAATGAAAGATGATTTATATGAAAAGAAAAAAATATATATATCTAGGTGGCAGTTAGGGCTTGTGAAGGGGTGTGACATTTTGTATCATCAAAATATATTTCCTCCACTTTAATTTTGGTAGTTTGATGAACTCTTAATGAAATAGAGGTCCCATCTAATCCTAAAACGTAATTGCCCCATTAATTCATGAATGTGTCGTGTCAGATTATATGTGATCTTACTGTCTCACATCCTTGACAAAAATAACATACTAATCCTACATGATTTATATGTCATAACAAGAATGACATACGTTTCAAAATAAATTAATTTCACTATGTAAACAAAAAAATAGAAAAGTAAACAAAGAACCACGTGCAATGTACTTACAAGGCATAATGAGGAAGGTGATCCTGTTAGTTTTCAGCGTCATAGTGGTACAGGACTTTGTTCGAAAATCTCTTTCCCGGTTATGCCATCCTTCAACGTTTTGAAGTATAAATTGTAATCCTTCTCCGGGGGAGGATTTTCTGGGTCGACTGAAAATGGCTCGCTGAATGGGATCACACTTTTAACCTGCAAAAGAACAAAAGCATTTGACAATGTCCTAAACCCATTAGAGGGAACTTATTTTAGCTCAAAAAATAAATACGGCTTTGGTCTTGTTCATTCAGGGGCTCTGTGTAGAAAATGACTAGTTCTAACATTCTAGGGCCTTGGACATATGAATTATGAAGCGAATAAATACGTGTAACAGGCAAAAAATCCTTGCTTATATGAATATCAATGTAAATCATTTCCATAAAAAACTTCACACGTCCCAAAATAAGATCTAAATGTTTCATAATTTGAACACTTGATTTCATCAACACATATGGTTGAAGGGAACTATAAAATCAAGCTTAATTCAGTAATTTCCTACAACCACATACGACACATTTTAGTAGAGGGAGATTACATTTCATGATGGCAGGCAAAGAAAAAGTCCTTATGAGTAACAAACCTCAAATGTCTTGTCGCATGCGTAAGGGCTTTCTAGAGCAGCAATGCAAATGCGAGCAATCTCTTCCCTTGATACCTTGCCCTGTAGATCAGAGAAATAAACTATGTTGTCACGAGAAATAAGTCATAATTCCTATTATCAAAAATCCAATGAGTAAGTTCCACAGACGGAAGTATTAGTAATGGAAGAGGTATTTTATGTTGGATACTTGAAATGAATTAGAAAAGATTAGCCAAGGTATTTTATGTTGGATACTTCAAATGAAATAGAAAAGATTAGCAGCATATGGACAATCAGGCAACGATAATAGCACTGTTAAAATTTTGGTTTGATGGCAATACCGTTATATTGTCTCCTTGATCAAAAATGAGATCAGCTCCAGCAGGCTCCTCAGTTAATGCGCAAGGCCTTACAATTGCATAGGGCATCCCACTTTCCCGTATCAAATCCTCTCCCTGTAGTAAAAGTGACCAGCTAAGAAAAATGAAAAAAATGAAAAAAGAGCTGCCATGTGGAGTTTTCAGTTCCTAGTTTAGCTTGTTGCCCAACAAAAGACAACAGATTAGATATTAAAATTAAAAAGTTCTCAAGGAATATACATAGATATAGACCCACATTGATCACCCAGATCTAGTGATATTTAAGCCATACTTGGTTACATTACAATTAAATAAGGACACATGAAATTTTCACTAGTAGAATGGGGCAGGAGCGAACTGGATCTATAATTTTTATTAAGAGCTTCTGTGAAATATATATATATATATATATATATATATATAACTTTGCATATATGTCTATATATATATATATATAAAACACAAAGGGTCAATTAAATATGCTCCAAGGAAGTAGGGAGGCAGTGGCCCCCTTCAAGGGTCCCCCATGCTGGTGATGATTTTCAATATATGTAATGTTGGTATAGCCACTATATATTGTTATATATTTGAGTTTCAAAACAAAGCTAGAACACAAGCTCCAACCAGTGATTCTCTGGTAAAGCGAGTTGATTTAAATAACATTAGGGAATATTCACAGCTGTTATAGACTGCTGGAGCTAGGCATTGCAATATGTAAACATTGACTACATCATGTTCAGATGCAGTTTAAGGTTAACCAAAAAATATTCATGACATTCACTCGTCAATGACTTTTATATGCTTTTAAGTGCCCACTTCTTGCCACCTACAGGAGGCATTTTTGGTCAGTGTGCTTTCCTTGGTTTGCTGCTGCATCCAAAGAAACAATTTCTATGCCTGAAACATTTTTCCCTCAAAATTCTACAAAATTTCAATTAAGGATAGTATTTTGCTCTCTCTATAAAATAGCTTTCATTTCTCGTATTTTCCTTTCCACTTTTTTCTTATGTTTTATATCATAGGTCAGTTGATTGGATCACAACAGCTATCCAGTTCAACTCAAAAAGCTTCCAGTTTTGGCAGTTCATGATGTGAATTTCAAAAAAACAGTATGCATTGAGAATAGTATGAAACCTTCAACTTGAATGTCAGAATGAAGCCCAATTCCTTGTTCAAGCGAACAGCAGGAGGCTGTTTACTAAGGTCAAGTCCAGGCCTCTCAGGTCGGGTAACTCCAGCAGAGCTCACATGTACAAACCTACAAGTGGAGCAACTCCAAAAGATAAGGAAAGCAGCACATGTCTCAAGAAGCAACCTGCTTTCCAGCACATAAACTACAGAAATGCGTGTATGGAATAATTTTAGCACAGTGAGAAGGAATATTAAACCTGGGAGTGATGGGATCCTTTATATATGCCCTTATGCTTGATATTGGAAGCTGAAATGCGCCTTCGACAAAAGTTGGATTCAGTTTCCCATCATATTCAAACTTGCTGAACATGAGCTGGAACAATTTTGCATTCATCAACAACAAAAGCATGGTAAAGAATCACAAAGCACAACAAGAGTGATAAGCATGGAAGCATGCCTGCAATGATAAAATTTTGCTTGGATCAAACGGTGGAGCATCAAGTACTGTTCGTGCTCGAAAGACAGGTCTCAAAGAAGAAAATGGCAAGCGTATCTGAAAGAAATAGACTGTTGGTTGAGAACAGAGATTATTTAACATAGCTATACATTATGTGGACATAATATGACTTACTGATTGCCATTGGCCATCTACAGTGTCAAAGCTTGCAGTATAACCCACAGTATCCCAATCACTACTTGTCCGAACAATGAGCTTGTACCGGTGGCCATCACCTTTAAGGCATAGTGTCCAAACCATCGTATGCAGAAACATCCTCAGGCACTGAAAAATTCTGAAATCTAATTCAAGTGAATTTTGGTTTCACGTATGAAAATGCAATCACTGAATCAAGTAACTTATAAGATGATGTCCCCTAGAAACAAGAAAACCAACAAAAATACACAAAAAGAGAAGATGATTATCATCTAATCCGAAGAGAACATATGTGGCAATGCTGGGAACAGCAGGAATTGCATACAAGGTATCCTTCTTAAACAGTATTGAAAGTTTCATTCAGGAAAAAGAATGGATGAGATATTATTGCTGTGACTCTGCAAAATAGATGAAAACTATGGTCTCTATCATCAAGACATATAAATGAAAGTTCTTCATATTGATTTCACAGTCCTAGTTATCTGAAAACGGATTTAAGCATGACAATCACCATCCATCAGGTTGGTGATTAATTCCAAAGAAATGGCCAGGGAACACTCACTCTCCAATATCGGAAGAGAACAAAATATAAACAATTCATGATTTGAATAAAATATTGGAGCTGCTGAGAAAACCCTATCCCCTTGTTGTAAGAATCCATTCCCTTCTAGCTACATCAGGATCAGTATTAACCTATGGGAAAGGTTTGAGAGACATGACAAACATATTTGTTTTATGAGAATGTTAAGATAGTAACTCAGACCTAGAACACACTAGTTGGTAACTTACATTCATTTCTGTACTCTTCTTACAGATTAATAGATTAAATTTGACATGGCCACTCCAAAAAAATCAAAGACTTCATATCACCTTTGATTAGAATTACGGTGCATTTAAAGATCTGCAAAAAATTCAATCATTCCCGATATACTTTCCATAGGGTTTGGGAAAAAGAAATTTCCAAAAAGAAAAGGGTGAAAAGTACGTCACACAAACGAGAAGAATAAGAAACAGATTTATTTTGAATTGCTTTCTTTGACAAAACAGAATGATATCAAATGGGTTGTCAAAATGACATTTCATTAAATTAAACAGGGTTGCTTTGACTGACAGGATACAATTACACTTATCACTCTATCAACAGTGAAATTAGCCCAGATCAAGGAGCAGCAAAGCATTTGATTCACAAAGAATATATAAAGTCATGGAAACATCTCAGCTTACCCTTGTTCTAATACTAGTAAATCCACCATTGTTGGCAGTGGAAACAACACCTGAAGTAGACCAAAATACAAATAAATAATTGAACAGATTCAAGTTTATAAAACAGAATTACAGGAAGTATCAGTTTCCTTATTCTTAGAATAATAACACATAGAGACTGAAACAAGAACAAACCTTTGAAAAGCCCAGTAGGCCCACCATTTTCACCACCAGTAGGATCTACTTGAAATGTACTCTCACTAACTCCTCCCATCACAACATCATCTAAAGCACCCCAAGGAAGTTCTCTGGATAAACTACCTGCAAAATGGCAACCACAGAAATTTATCCATGTATCAGAAAAGAACTGCATTGGAACAAACTCATGTATCTAATAAATAGATAATAAAAAGAAGTATGGTAGTTCAGACGTTGAAAATTCACTAAATACTCTCATTCCCAAGGTTGAAAGTTAGCCACACACTCAACTAGAGGCCAAAATATCAGGAAGAACAAAAATAAATATGAAAATTAATTACTTAATCTGAGATATCCAACTGAGAATCAAGCATAAATAATAAGCAGGCTAATAATAGCATCACAGTGCGAGACCCCAATAGAAATGTCTTTCAAGGACTACGAAGACAAAGTGAAATGGCCATAAATTAATATAAGCCTAGAGGAAGTATTCATACATGGAAAGACTACATGTGCTGATACCACCCATTTGAAATTTTGATTGAAACCACCTCATGGAGAGTTAAGTCAATTGCACCTTGTGGCACTTGAGTTGACACCAACTCTACAAAGGGAGTTGGGCCACATCACCCCCACAAGGAAGGTTAGTTCACTAGTCTTATCAACACTGTGCCTTGTAAGAAAGACTGGGCCAATGCCATCCCCCTCAAGTGAGGGGGATGGAGAGTGAAGTCTGGTAAATGGATACTCCAAGGACTCACCTTGGCAAACTAAAGACGGGGACCATCCTCCCTTCTTTACATTTTAGAGAGAAGTAATGCCTCATCTAGCAAGTATCCCCAATTAGGGATGATATATGCTCGCTCATTATTCACCACATGTGGGTATCCAGTAATGTGGATGCGTCCCTTTACCAATCCTAAATTCCAACTTAACATGGGGTTCATTAGAGTAAAGTATGTATGAAATGAGAGAAGAAAATAATGTTTTTCTTTATTGAATGAATGAGTGAGTAAAATACAGTATAGGTCCTACCTATTTATATAGGTCAGGAAGACCGCAAAGTAAACAGAATAAAATCTGAAAAGGAAGGAAAATAATGTCTGAGGAAAGGAAAGAGATAAGCCCGGATAATATCTGAAATATCCACATGATTTTTAGCTCCCCCTGTTGAAGTGTATATGTCGTATCTTATTTGAGCTTGTTACATATAATATGGGAGGTCTGTAGGAAGAGGGTACATCGGAGAGGGTCAGGGTGGAGATGGTCAGACGGAGGAGAGGTCGAGTCAGGAGAGATGGGCTACTTGAGAGGGTTGACAAAGGAACCAGCGGCGGCTCGATGCAGTAATGAAATGAGGAGAGAAATAATCTTTTCTTTATTGGATAGGTGGAGTGGTAAAAATAAGATATAAAGTCCTCTGCATTTATATAGGTCGGGAAGCCTTGAAAGGAAGCAAAATATCTAGTGAAGGAAAATAATGTCTGATAAAGGGAGGTGGCAGGATAATATGCAGAATATCACCCATGATTACTCATGATATCACGTAGTTGTTCAAGAAACTTACAATGATGCAAATGCAGAAATATGCAGAAATATGGCCATGTGACTCTGGTAATTCAATATGCTGCACTAAGACATGACATAAGCATACAAGTCCACATGGAATGCAAGAAATCAGGCATCAACAAGTGACATTTCTATTTGAGTTATCATGAACTTTTCCTTTAATTTATACACCATGAATGTTCCTGATCACCCTAACACTCCCTTTAATGGAGTAGTAATATTTTATTGACTTCTGTTTTTCTAAAATTAATTTTCATGCATGAGCATGGATGCTAATCAAAGTCCTCCTATAAAAAAGATACCTTCAAATCCATATATGAGTTTTCCATTTCGAAGGCCAACACCCTCCTTTACAGAATTAATCAAATTCTTCATCCCGATGTACTCCACCATTTCAGGTGAATCACCTTTTATCTGCTTGTATCAATTAAATACAACACTTTAGTTGGTAAAGGACCACATGTTTATGACCTAAAATATAAGGAGAAAGGAAACAAAGTTTCAAATTAAACTTGCTATAAAAGAAATAATCCAAGTCCAGAGAAATAAGATGGGCAAACAGTTCCACCTCCGGTTCAAAGAACTTGATTCCCTGCAAAATTACCACATTGAAGAGTCAAGATGGGAAGAGAGAAACACAGTGGAAAATATGTAAGCAAATTATAAATCAAATTTCATCAACACGCATGATCTCTGAATTTCTGTCATTTTATAATGCTCAAATCACACCTGACTGTATTTTGCCCTCTCAGGAGTGTCTCCCTCTTTAGGGCCAACAATGACTGAAGCAGCATTAATAACTTTCCTCACTCCTTTGAAGTACTCAGGGACAAGAGTGCTCTCCTTGGTAATATCACCAACGATCTAATTTTTTAACAACATTGGAAGCATTGAAATATTGTCAGATTTCAACTGAATAGTGCTTGCCACATGCAACTAGAGAATCAGGGATTTATGATGTAAAATGCTGCCAAAACATCCCAAATGGAAATGAACTTTAGTAAACAAGATCAATCCCACTTCACTGAGTCACACAATCCAAGGGGTTCTGTACTTCCTATTAACTTGTATAGCTATTCCCGCATTAAATGTCAAACTTTTGTCATGGCTCACAGAATGTGTCATCTATAAGAAAACTTATAACAGCATAATTTATTTTCCATGAAAAGAACTCTTATGGATCAAAGACAAGATCCACTAACAAAACAATTTTCATTTGTTTGGATTTTCCAAACAAACTAATATTGTATATTTAAAATATTTAGCATAACATTAGCACAAAGCTACCAACAAAGGGATGTGAGTTCACTGTAAGAAAAGCCCAGATAAAAGTGCATTTCAGTTCCAAGAACTTGAGTATCAATAATTTTTTTTTTTTTTGTTCCTTAATCTTATTTCTGTAGGGATAAATAACATTAAATTGAATGGTAAATAACAGAAGGGGCTTTAGGGAAAAACAACAGAGAAAAGAGAAGAGGTCAAAGCACTTTAACTAGCCACTAAAGAGGACACTAATTTATGATTTTAAATGGTCTGCATCTGGTACAATGGTCAGCATTCCCATGGACATTAATTTGCTAAAAATTTTTATTTCCAACAGAATTAAGTACTCTGCATAATATTATTTCTTATTCCTTAGAAAAGGAAAAGAAAAAAGGGAAAAGAACTCAGCTTCACTAACAAAATGCTGATAAATGCAAAATTGCTGGTTGACATTTCATATCTACAGAAGTATCTTAAATCTCTTACAAAAGAAATCAGCTCAAATGTTTAGAGCTCATAAGAAATCATTCATATTCAGAGATTGATCGTGGGCTGGGGCTTTATTGAGAAACTACTAACAAATAATAATTTAGCACACAGATGGAACTGTCTCTTATCTGGAGGGAAAACAAATAAATAGATATTAGAACCAGGTACAAAATGGAAGAGCATAACTTCCATCATGTGCATCACATTTCATCCTTAACCCTAGTAAACACGAGATTTTAAAGCAATAATTTGTGCAAGGGCATAAATTTAGTGAATTATGAATTTAACAAGTATATATAACAGTTTCCACTGAGGTACTTATGACTAGCTTACCATGTCAATGTCTGGACCTAACATCTTTCTTGCCTTTTCCTCATTTCTGACCTGCAAGAACATTCATATGAAACACAATATTCATTAAAAGAAACATGAAAACCAGCTTCAATAAATTATATATTTTGGATGGCTTCATTAGCTTATCCAATGAATTAGAGTTATGTATCTAGAATATAATGTGCCAATTAGAGAAAATCAGAGCCATCATAACAATTCAAAATGGGATCATTAACAAATCAAGAAGATGAGCAGAATACCAAAACTCGAACTGGCAATCCCTTTTTGCGTAAAATGTCGACTACCCTTCTTCCTACACCTCCAGTGGCTCCTGCTACCAATACAATACCAGAAGTTTCCATCGCCTTTGGTGGTTCACTAGCGGTTGGACCGGTAAGTTTCTCTATGAGAAATTCAAAAAACTTCACACATAAAAGAAATCTTCTCAGTTTACTATGAATATTATTTATAGCTAAGTAAAACCAAAATCCAAAGAGAAACCACAAACCTTAGCAGGAGTTGGAGGCCCATTGAAAAAATATAATGTACTAAAAAATCTGCCCAAGTCCCAGGGTTGCATTTTAGCTTCTGCATATATGTGCCCTTTATATGTTCTCAAAGAAAAATAAGATGATCTTTGCCGGTAAGCAAAAGGGTTTAATCCATCATTAAGCTGAATAAATGGTTTAGAACGAAGAGAAGACAGTAGCCCAGGTTGTAAAACTTTCTTGGGAAACCTTCTATCAATAGGCGAAGAAGAAGCCTGCCATATCAGTTTGTTTTGCTATAAATATCAAAACGACCTTGAATTAAGGAAAGATGGTTATGTATGTCGGTCAAATTCAACCCAACTCATTCATCATATCAGTTCAGCAAACATGATTCTACAACACAAGTACTGTTAAATTAGCACTTTCAATGCACTTTTATTTAGTTCAAAATCTAAAAGGTTGCAATTTTCTCTTTGGATACCAAGAACAGTACTTGAAATTGCTAAGCAAGTGAGCAAAGACACTAGTTTTCTTTCAATCACCATTTCCAGCACAGAACAGTCCAATGCAGTGCCAAATTTGGGATTAAAAAACTAATCAATGCCCACAATAATTTTAAACTAAGAACCAAACAAAGAAAACAGTGAGGACAAATTTGAAGAAACTTCACAACCGCTCTTGTGATATTAAAGAACAAATGAACAAGCACAGAATTGATTAGAAACATATGACACATATCAATGATATCATCCCCAAATATTGTCAGTAGGGCTCAGTTCAATTTGGTATCAAATTGTTAAGAAATAATTTCAATATATTCAAGAACCCATGAAGTAAGTGGGAACCTAATATCACCCAAAACTAGTCTAAACTTGTGTGCCCATATAAAAAAGCAAGGGTACATGCAAGTATGTTATACTAAGTCAAAATCAAACGAATGGAGAACTCAAATCATAGCATAGCAAATTGAAGCAGAAGAACATTGAAAAGAGAGTAATAAGGAGACTGTAATGAGAGACTTACCCTCGGGTTGAGCAAGGAGGAAGATGGTAATTTTGTGGAGCAGCTAATACATTCCATTTCCGGATAGTAAAGAACCACCCACCAAGGGAGCCAAAGCGTTTGAGAATATCTTTGTTCAAGTGCAAAGTTATGCTGGACCACACAATCATGAGGATCCCCTAACAAGACATGGATACAGGTAACGTAATACTTTCCTGACTCATTTAATTTTATTTATATATATATTTATTTATAAGTTATATTTATTTTTAATATGATTATAAAATAAGAGATTAAAAATGGTGGAGTGGCCTAGAAATTTTTATTGGAGAAGAAATGATGATAAGTTTATTATAAACAAAATTTTGGTTAAAAAATCTCAATAATTCAAAATTTATAAAACTATCATTTTCAATGTCGTTTCTTTAAAAATAACCCATTTTGTACTAAGCATCTATTTTTCATTTCATATATTTATATATACTTTTTAAAAGAAAATATTGATTTTACAAGAAAACAAGAAAAGTTAATAAATTCAAAATTTGATGAAGAGTCATATTTTTAAGATTGATTTTTGGAGAGGCCTTATAATCCTCCCTTATGCCTAACTCAAGTATTCAAGTGATAAAAAGGATGAATAGAAGCTTTTATATATTTAGTCTAAAAATAAATAAAAATTCCTTCAATACCACAAGTTGATAAATAATCTAAAATTTAATATATTTTTCGCTATGTGAAAAATGTTTCTTGAGTAGACACTTTTTAAAATTTTGAAAACCTTACATTTTAATTAAAAGTGTCTTTCATAAATTATGAATTATAATAAAAAGTGTTTCTTGAAATTCTATTTTTATAATTTAAAAAACTATGAATTTATATTGAAAATGTCTATTAAAAAGATTCCTTTACTTTTTTCAATCTTCGTCCCATATGAAAAACCTATGCGAAAGAAGACTACATTAAAGTTATGATTATTTTTCAAATAATGCTTTTTAAGATTGATTTTAAAATTTTATATTATTTTTTTAAAACTCCGGGTGATAGGAGGCTCCATGAATCCTCATAAAAACAAAGTAATATAACGTAATCTAAAATAATGTCAAAAAAAAAAAAAAACCTTTAAATCGGATCACCTTTGTTTAAATGAGTGTTAGAATATGGCAATCCCAACCCACCCTTAATTCAACCTAATGAAGCTGCAGGCCGCATTAGTGTCTTGGGCCAGGTCACTGACTACTGTTATCCATGGGCCGGTCCATACTCGGATTGAAAAAATATTGTAAATCCAAGATCCAACAACGATCCAAGCATCCATGCACTCTTTAGGTTTGGTCAAGCTTGAACTTGTTGGACCAATAAATTTGTTGATGGCTACCTTGGTGGGCTGGGCCGTCGATCAAGTTGATGAAGGTGGGTAGTAAGGGTAATTAGCATCTAAGTTGTCCACACTACCCTAGCATCTATGCTTAGATTGTCAACGTCTCACATTGTCTAGGGAATGAAAGTTAGAGGATGTAAATATATTGAAGACTTAAATTAAACATTTTTATTGGGATTAGAGAAGCAAAATCAGTACGGATTGATGAAAAATTGAAGTATGAAAAGTTAGGTAGTAAAACGTTTGAAGTATGAAAACATTTCATCCTTGATTCTTTTTTTACGAAAAAAAGTTAGATTGAAACAAACATTTGATTGAAAACATGGGAAAGGCTAACTTGAATTAATATGTGTCTCTGCCATTGTTGAAAGTTGATGTTTTTTTTTAGAAATTGAAACAAAAATGGCGGGCAGCAGCAACAGAAAATAAGGGTGTCTGACAGGAGACACCCCAGCAGTTGACATGGCGAATGATTCATGGCCTTTTTGTTGACATTCTGCCCAACAGCCCCTCCTCCTCATGCCGACACTTATTGCATTCAATAATCTAACCCTAGAGACGAAGATCAGCAATTTCCGCTCACATTTTTATTTTTTTATTTTGGGGGTATATTAATATTTACACGTAATGTTGCCATTGCAGTCCATTTTTGGGCACTGTTATTAAGTCAACAATCTCCTAACATCGTGTATATTCATAGACAGGAGGGCCACTTTCATCCACCTAACGTGTGGCCGTGACCTTTCCTATCGACTTAATTGATTTTGCGTATCACGATATGTATTCAATCAATTTCTTCATAAGTCAAAAGATTTTATCCTTTTCTCCTTATTCAATCCAAACTATAGTTATCGCCTTTTTATCAAGAAATATATACCAATTTCTTATTATTGAACAAAATGGTTACAAGCATCTACAAGCCTATTTCAATTGGTTATAGTGTTAAACATTTAAAAACTAGATATGAATAGATAAGAGATTCAAGGCTTATTGAAAATAATTTACTATATTATATTAAAAAATGATTAGTTTAAAAAAAAAAAAAAAAAAAAGAACAAAATGGTCATAGGTTGTGTACCAATAATATCCATTACCAAATGGCCTAGGTCATGACCTCACGATCGTGATAATGGCTCTCATGTTAGTGGATCAAGATGTGATAATCCATTCAGAAAAAAAAAAAGGCTTTTAAAACTGTTATGAAATAATACCTGCAATAATAATTTGAAAATAGAATAATAAAAGAAAAATAGAAGGAAACCTTCTCGGGGGCAAGACAACTATTTTCTCAATTAAGAGGAGAGAATATAAAGCTTTACAAAGAAATACCTTTAATTCCTTGAACGTTATCATTCTCTCTCTTGAAGCTGCCCCACTATGTTTGGTCCTATCATATGCTGCTCATGTTTCTCTCAAACCTTAAGGGATTTACAGGGACACCAATTGCACATGTTAGAATTTTTTTTTTTTTTTTTTTGCATATTCACGATTCCTTCTTCCACCAATACTTTTCAGACAAAGTGATATTGAACTGATCTTTAAATAAAATATTGGCCGAATTCCTTGCATTAATTGCGCAGGACACTTAGATTAATTATCATAGATCAAGGGGATCTCCTCTTGTTTGTACCCAAACTTTTCCGTTAACCTTCTAATCCAAATAGCTTGTTCAAAAGTCAAAAGATTTTATCCCTTTCACATTATTCAATCCAAAGATAGTATCAACTTTTCACCCAATAAATACCAACTTCATATCATTGAACAAAATGGTCTTAGGTTATTAACCAAGAGTATCCATTACAAAATGGCCTAGGTCAAAATGGCCTAGGTCATGACCTCGAGATCATAATGGCTCTCATGTTAGTGGATCAAATACGTGATAATCAATACTCAAAAAGAGACTTCTAAAACTCATACGCGTAAAGGGTTGCTAGAAAATATATACCTACCAAATTGCCATTGGGATATGATACTTTTTATGAAAAATGGCAATACCCATATGGGTCTGTCACCATAAGTCGCAGCTGCATCTCTTATTTCAAACTTTTTTTATTACAGATCAAGTAATAATATTATTCAACAACTTGTCATGTTCTACACTCCCCACACTGAAATGAGATTTCATTTGAGGGCTGTTGCTGACTTTCCCTAATCAAAACAAAAATCATTTAAACCCTACGAATAGTTTATTAGCTTTCTTGTGCCATACGTGACCGTGCATGCTCCATGGTCAATATAATGTGAATTCAACATTCAAACTTTTCTTAATTCACATGTTTTTTTTTTGTTTTTAATCATTTTCACCCACCAATTTAATTCTCACTTGCCTTACTTTTTAGGGAAATGAATAAATTCACTTATTAATATTTTTTTCTTTTCCCACAAGATACATGCAGTAAGTTAAATATCTACTAAACCATTAACAATATTACCATTTGACTGTCATTTCATGTTCCAATTTATTGTCTTGACGGGTCCTTTGTAAGTCAAAGAAGCATACATTAATTAGAAGTAACAACTGCAAGACTTTATTATAATAATTTATACAAGGGCATCAATTGAATTAATGATTAGTCAGTTAGAACAATCAACAAACACTTTCAGTTTCCAATCAAAGATCCTACAATGATACAACAACCGATTATATCAGTCCTCAATTTTTAATGTTATTCTATCAAGTCGGCTTTTCTCAACTCTCAAAAGTTATATATCTACTGATTTTCTTAGTGCACGACATGGAAGAGGGTTAAGCCAAGAAGTCAAATTTCAAGTCTTAATCCACGCCATAAAATAATTAGCGACGACTTTCATCATTCTCGTTAGTCCGAGGTCCAGAATCATTAATTAACAATGCAACGGCTTAGAAATGGAGAAAATTAATGGGTTTGGTTGTGAAGGATATAGTTTAGTTACAAAAAACATGCATATTAATTCGTTGACATTTGTGGTGCATAAAACCTAGACATCCATGTTTCGTTTTTCCTATTATTGTTGACGTGCTGGTTACATGAATCTTCTATGAATGCCTATGTGCATGGTTCATGATGTCTGACTTCACGGCATGCACATCGGCTACCCGCAACTGCAATGAAATTCCCAAGTATGATTAGGTTGTCGAAGTAGACCCCTTGTTAAAAGAAAAAGGGGAATACGCAATAAGAAAAAAATGAAAAAAGAAACCCTAAATAGGAAGTAAACAACCCTAGAAGCCTAACTCAAATGGTACGAGTGGGATAAAGAAGAGGGGGTTGCGAACTCGAATCCGTAATAACGAAATACTATATGCGAAGTGGATAGATGACATAACACGGGTAAAAAAAAATGAAAAAACCCTATTCAAAAATTGAGTATAAGATTGGAATATGATTGTTAATTTGTAGGGAATCACAAAACCCTAGAATACATAACATATTTATAAGAATACCGAATTTTAGCATGTCCAAAGAACTTCCAAAAAATCTATAATATTTCGTCAGGAAAATTTTCGGGTCTGGTGGGATACAATTCATGTCATCCAACTCTATCACCCCTCCCTCAACAAGAGAAAAGAAAGTTACTAATTAAACAAAGAGCCTCGTATTAGGCATATGGCTATGAGTTAGGATAACTTAATTCACTTCCTAACTAGAAGCGTAATGTCTTTGCTATAGGTGAAGGGTGTAGATACCCAGGAGGATAAGACATGAAAAGAAGCAAACAAAAGAGTAGCGTGCGTACTCAACCGTATGAAGACTTAAGGAAGCATATTTAATATGTTATTAATAAAAGAGCTTAATTAGTGTGCGTAATAAGAGAGCATTAATAATATAAACAAGTGTTTGTTGATAGTGAGAGAGCATTGACATATTCCTAACAGACATTAAGATCCTAAGATGGTACACTAGTTATGGCCCTTATATGCTAGTTAGAGAATTGTTAGTAAGCTGAGAATGAGCTTGTGACGGCAGACATGGACGTGCTAACAACAAACAACCCAAGAGGGGCTCCAAGAAAAATTATTCCGGCCCAGTCAATACTTTTGCCGGTCGATTTGTTTGTCTGTTGAGATAAGGTCTAGATAGATGTTCAAATGGACAAATGATTATGAATATTAATCGTTCCCTAGCGTAACAAGAATATTGGTGAGAAAAATATTTGAGTACTTTCAGAGTGGAGGGAGCTTTGGTTTACTATATTAGCTGTAAGCAAATACACCACAAGGTGACATCTCCAAAGAAAACGCGTTTCGACAGTTGAAGATGGTCATGTGGCATTTCCAAACCAAGTGTACTTTCCGCCCACTATGGTTAATCTAATTGTGGGTTGATGATATATTTGTGTATACCCATGATGAAAAATTCAAGGATGGATCTAGTATATACTCAGTCGAGTCCCCTCTGATTTTTTTTTAAATATTCCTTGATCTTTTTAGAAACGGAAGCGAGTTATCAGCATACATTTATATTTGAGAACATATCTTGGGTGTAATCTTATCAAACTTATCTTGACTTTTTCTGATTCTTCGTTTTGTAATATAGCAGTTACAGTATTACTTGTTTTTCGCCTTCGTATCTGCTTCCTTACTCCCTATTCCCCATTCAACCTATTGAGTCATGTCCTGTTGGCTGAAAACTATGCAATTTAAATATGTACCAATGAAACCAAGTCTTGGGTCTGCCCTCATGAAAATGAAGGGTTTGTTTGACAATAATGTAAGGAAGTGGAAAATAGAGGAGAATTATGAGGTGGGTTTTTGGTGAGATCCAAACATGATGAACTTTGGAATGGCTAGCTGGCCAGGACCATTAAATAGGGAGGGAGGAGGATGATGAATTTGACGGTGGATGGATGAAATTACCAAGAAAGGGATGGCCGGCGGCTGAGATCAGCCTCACCTAAGTCAGTCCCCACGCGGCGTTCATACACTTGTCATACCCCAAACCCCAATTGACTCTCACATTACTTTTTCCTATCAAATTCGTATACTCTCTCTCTCTCTTTGACTTAGCCTCCCCGAGCTTCATCTACAAGCTCCTACGTATATAAATAGGCCAGTACACCAAGAAAACTTCATAAAACCATAAAACTTCTTCTCCTAAATACCAAACTCCACCTTTCTCTCTCTCTCTCTCTCTCTCTCTCTCTCTCTATTTGAAATGACTTCCCGGAAAGCCATACTGTTGATTTTCTTCGTTGTGTTTTCTTCGTTTTTTCCATCTCTGGATGCCAGAAAATTGTTAGACACGAAGGAAGAGAAGAAAAGCATTCCGGCGGCGCTGGAGGCCAGTTTGGTCCTGAGCGCCCTTCCGAAGGGGACAGTGCCGCCGTCTGGTCCGAGCAAAAAGGGTCACGACATGGTGGTCGACGAGAAGCTCATCGCCCGCCACCTCGCCGCCGTCGACCGGATTCTCCGCTCCGTCCCCAGCCCAGGCGTGGGTCACTAGTCTCTGTTCAGATCTTACAACACTTTTTTTTTCTTCCATTTCTGATTTTTTGGTTTCTTGATTTTTCTCTCCAATTAATTCTTTCCTTGGTGGGGGGTTCTAGATTAGAATGTACACATGAACTGTATACAGAGGCTTTTACTCAATCTTCTTCCGTTTTCTTTTCCGGGACTCCATTCTCTGTATGGATCCGTTGGGACCATAAGTGTTTAAAACATTCGATATAATCAGATTATATCAAATTCTAATTACAGAAATAGTGACAAAAGAAACAGAATCCAAATTTTTTTGTCTATGTTGTTCATTTCTCTTTTGATTTTTCTTCGTGTAATTTTTTTTTTTTTTTTTTTTTGACATATATTCATCATCATGTTCTAATAATATGATCTTACAAGGATTACAACTTCGTCCTTTACCGCACTTTTATCATTTGAGTCAGGATTGAAGGCCTACCCATCTGAAATTTTTATACAAATGAAGAATCCAGAATTGCAGCCACTTCCACGGTGGCATGAGTGTGACAGACACAAGAATTTGTGACCTGGTTCAATTTTTCCACAGGAAATAGAGAAATAATGGTTAAACCAAGTTGGCTGATATCAACATCCTCTAGGATTGGATATAACTAAAGGTAAAAGACGAATTGGGTCGATTCAAAGTTGGGTAGAGAGGCAATCAAAGGACTGTCGCACGGTGTTGAACAGTTTCGAGTAAGACTAATTCCATGATTAATCAAATTCTCGTACAAGTTTGGAATTAAAAATAAAAAGGAGGTTCAATTTCATTGACATACCAAAAGTAATGGGGTTTGGTGATCAGTCACTAACACTTGGCGACAATTACATATGACAAGCGTGACTCCATTCCCTCCTCATAGTTTTTACTTATCTTTCATGTATAGTTTTTACTTATATTTCATGTTTAAAGGGATTTGAGGTTTGGCTCAAGTGATAAACAAGAATGAGTGTATAAAAGGTTTGTGCTGATGCTTTATAAAATATAATCTTTGTGGATGGTATTTGCGTGAGCGTGTAATTCTGAAAGATGTAATCTGAAAATAGATAAATGAAAAAAAAAAAAAATTTAAGGTTGTAAGCTAAATGACTATCATTTTGGCTAGGATTGTGCCAACCTCCTTTCCAAAAGTATTTGACAAACTTTAAACATTACTTTACATAGGTCCAATCACAATGGCTTTGACATGGCTTAAAATGTCTCTTGCACCAAATGCAAAGCATACCCAATCTTAGAAAATCAATGGAATGATTGCAACCAATCCATTTTACGCAAATATTGCCTCTGAATTGTTTTCTAAAATCAATCAATAGGAGCTATTTAAGATCATATTGAATGTTCTCATATGTGTATTATTGTTCAGTAGGACCAACATAATCATCATTTTTCGTTTTTCTCGCCAACATTAACGCTCCGACGAGAAAAAAGGTTTAATGATTCTGTTTAGGTTATGTTTGACTTTGGAGAAACAATAAGATAAGGAAAAAAAAGTTAAGAAAAACTATTTCTCATATGAATTTAGTTTCAATATAAAGATAACATCAAATTAATCTTGAAATACCGTCTGTGTTACATTTGAGTTTTGATTATTTTTAATTTCAAGGTTGAGCGATGTGCACCTAATTTTCACATGCTTATGATGTGCCACATGGTATAGGGTAATAAGGGGTCAGTGTCATTAAACTGTATTACCAAAAACATATTAATCAATTAAACCTGAAAATCGAATTAGTATAAGGCTGTACATGAAATTCACATTGGGGGGAATGAGATGAGATTTGTGAAGTCTGCCTTTACACGCTAAACCAACAAGAGGGCTCCACAAACCGCCCCGGTTTTGATAAAAAAATTAAAAAAAAACTATAGGGAGCAGACGAAAATGGCTAGACTTTTACCTGTCTATAGACTTTTACCTGTCTATAGACCATCTCCTTTATCTGAGAAGAAAAGGCAAAGCCCCCTTTCTCCATGTCCATCTATTTATTGATTCCTCTATCTTCCCAATAGAGATTTAAATCAAAATTAATGCTCCAACTATTCCTTATAGTGGATTGCAAAAGCATTTTAAGCTTGAAAACTTGCCAAATGCTGGTATAGTTACACAATTCATCCATTTTTTTATTTTTATAATAATAAAAAAGTGAATAAATGAACTACAAAATATTATTCTATAATTTTTTTATAATACTTCAATATGTCAATGATAATTTAAAGATGAATTTATAGATTATTGATTGAAATTTGAAATGAAAAAAATGGATATTGTCATCTCTAAATATATAGCACATGTCAATATGAAAATAAAAATTGAGATTTATGATTTGAGATATTCTTAAGGGTCGTGGGTATAGATTAATCAACTTGAGCTATGACTAATAATTCCCTAAATCACACGCCCTTAATTAAGACGGGCTGTGATTATTTGTTTAGATGTGGATTGATGGGAAGTGGGATGGGTGTGAGTCAATGGCTGAATCACAGCCCCTCATCATGATGTGGTGGCTTAATTAAAGGCTTGATTTCCAAATGATCATGGACTCTTTTTAAGTTTTTTTGACATGATGGGGACCACAGGCAGTCATTTTCTCACCATTTATTTCAGAAGAAAAAGGGGGGAAAACTGTTTTGCACGAGACTTGAAATTTGATGCTGGTTTACTATATTATGAATTTGGTTTTTGGCTTATATCATATCCGAAAACCTCTGATATAATTTGTGTGAAAAAAAAGTAAAAAAAAATTAGAAATTTGTTATAATAGTAAAGGGGATGGGTTGTTATGTTTGAATGTGAGCATAGTGATCGCGTAAAGGAGTGTAGGTTTATCTCAGTATGGTATTTTATTCCGGGTATTTTAATTATTAATATATTATAGTTTTATTTTACATTATGTATTTTAGCAATGTTTTTAAATTGATAATAAAGCTTTTTCTTTATCTGTGATTTTTTTCGGATTTCCATGTAAATCTTATATATTTTTTTTATTTTGTATTTTTATTTTATCTTTATTTTATATTTTTTTTATTGTGTCATTGATTATAACATTTGATACTGAGGATTGATCATAACATTTGATACTTGACCCTTAGGCCTAAGGGAGGGAGGGAGGAAGGGAGGGAAAATGGTGGAGATTGCATGTTTTGAATTTGTAAATTGGGAATGAATGCATTCACGGATGTTTCATGGAATGGAATTTACTATTTAGTATGAAGGGGTCATCATCTGTTAGGAGGACTTAAGGGGAGGTTCAAGTTTGACACGTTTCTTGCATTTATTGTCTCCCTGATTCTATACTTGCCTCTATTCCATTTCTTTGCTGCATTTCTCATTAACCATTGTGGGCCTTTCTCCCCTAATTTTCCTTCCTCTTTTTCTTTCCTTATTTTCTCTACCTCATTGCTGACTACGGCTGCTTGCAAACAGTCGGTCATGGTCTTTATTATGTTTTAAAAATTAGATTTGATAAGTCGGTACGAGTAGTCAAACTTTAACTAATGAACTTTCTGACAGTGATAGAGTCGGAAAATGAATCAAGGTAGGCATAAGTTAATTTTAAGGGTCATTCCCTCCCTTAAGTCATTTTCTGGCTTCGTCATTGTTAAAAATGTCATTAATTGAAGTTTGACTACTCACTAAAGCAATTATTAATTGATTAGTATTTTGGTAACTAGGTTTTATTCAAAATTGAAGGATATGAATCGAAAACCCTACGGTTAGGAGAAGCATATTTGCCTCCTAGGTACAAGGTACCTAGGCCCCTATTTTCCAGTAATTAGAGGAAGCATATTTGCCCCCTTAGGGCCAAGGTAGCTTCGCCCCTGCTTTTCGGTCCGATTTCGATGATCATATTCGATCACTGATTCAACTTTTGAATCATAGTCCTTATACCTAGCCGATTTTTAAAACATTGGTATTCATTCTAAAGCTTATGGTGTTCAGGGGAAGTTTAAGGAGATTGGCCGACCATGTAGACTAAAACAGAAACATGTGAGAGTGTGGGGAAGGGGGGCAGAAGGGTCCAGGATTGGGGCAGAAGGAAAGTTACGTTATTCAAACTTGAAAGGTATGGATGGCCTTTAACTGCACGTGTACTACGGCGTAAAGACCTCCTTTTGAGGCGGAGGCCCAGATTGCTTTTACGGTTTTACCCTCTTCCAATTCAAACTTTGGCGTTGAATGATTTGGACCCAACCGACAAATTCTTGGAAACCGTTGATGGCCATAGGAGGTGGAAGTGGAGCCGCCGACACCCATTACCAATTTCATCACATATGGCAAGATTTCACAAATGGGTTCATAATTCCCCCTTCCCTACTCCTTCACTTTACATTTTATTCATGTTTCCTCGTGTTTTTTCTACCAATTTTTTTTTTTTTTTTTTTAAATTATATTAAAATTTTCTCTTATTTTTATATTAAAATCTTCAGATAAATTAATTAAAATTTAAGTTAAAGGGATGTAATAAAAATGAATTATAATTTATATAATTTTAAATTATTTAATGTTTATATTAATGAATTGAAATTAATAAATAAAGTTTGAAGTGACAGATAAAATAATTTATTTTTCTTTTATTTTCCTCTTTATTTTTTATTTTACAGTTTCCTCATTTTTTTGGACAAACACTGTCTAAGAATTTATTTAATAAGATATATTATAGTTAAATAAAATAAACATTCTATTCTCAATTTTTATCCGTATATAATGTATGATGTAAAAATATTACTTTTTTTTTTTAAGCTAAACACTTGACTTACAATTTACCAAATTGTTCATATTCAAAGCTCAAATGGGTGGTAACGTCTGGCGTCCGATAATGTAAATATTGTTCCGTTTTAGATTGATGGGCCGCCGCGGTTATAAAGCATGTCGATTAAGTTGAGATGAGTTAAATGCTTTATATAGTGTTAAGTTTAACTACCGTCAGATATAGGATATAATATTGGCTCTTGCAGACCATTGTCTTCGTTAATAAGGTAGGTTGAAATTCAACCAGATGGCTGTGTGGCCTCCTGTAAGAGTAGGCCAAACGAATCTTCGCATGGGATCGGTGGTGTTCCCGATCTGATTTATGTAGTGAATCCGTCATTAGATATCGTTCGCTTTGGCGCGATGGGCCTTATGACTTAAAAGCGTATGTAGCCAGTATTTGAAAGCTTGATTTTGGTCGCTAAGCTTATTTTATTTTTATTTTTAAAATGAAAAAACGAAATAAGAAGAAAATCTAAATATGGTTCGTAATATAAAAAACAAATTACATGAAAGCAGTATGAGGTCGGGTTATTTATCGAAGTGCGATGGTAAGTAGTACCCATACAATCCACAAAAAGTTGAGTATCTAATAATCAAGTTAAGAAAAATAGGACAATTGACTAATCAAACAATAAATACTACGGATAGACAACTTTAATAACATAAGAGCACATCAAACATGAATAAATAATAAATAGATAAACAATGGGGAAATAGTGTGTACATTTAGACTTTTTTAAATTGTTATTTATCAGAATGCAATGTTAGTGTAATATAATCTGAAAATATTTAAAGTCGAATTTGAAATTGGGTTATATTAAGCGATTAAATTATTAGCTTATATAGCAAGGATGTTAGGTATCCCACTTTATTCATTTATTTAATAGTGTAGTTACTTCAATATGATTAATTTATTGAAATTATAGAGTTGATTATGCCTTTGGAATTTTTAAAATCAAGTTTTTTTTTTTTTGAAAATATTAATTTGATTTGGGAAATTTAAAGAAAGAAGTTTTGAAATTTAAAGATTTTTAATAAATATAAAGAAAATAAATGATACATATTTTTTTTTAAATTAAAGAAAGTGATTTTTGAATTTTTAAAATTAAAGAAAATGATTTTTAAAATTTTCAAAATTAAAAAAGAAAGATGATTTTATTTTTTCTTTTAGATTTCAAAGGAAATATTTTTAAAAAATTTTAAAGTTAGAGAGTTTTTTTTTTTATGTAAATAACAAAAGTAATATGATGAAAGTTAAAATAATAATAATAATAATAATATTCATTTGAAAGTTGGTATTAAGAAAACTCAAAATTGATGAAAAGGGAAATGTAAAAAATATTCTTTAAAAATGGCAAAAATTTGACATAAAAATGGATGTAGTACTTGTAACGGAGACAAGTATATGAAGGTGGCAATAGGCTTTGTAAATATGAACAAAAAATAATCAAGTACGATGAGTGAATAATAATAATAATATATAAAGAAATCAATACAACAAAATCAAAATAATATATAAGAAATCAATACATCAAAATCAAGCAAATACGGCAGTAAAGTATAAAACACGAGTGGATTCACAATGGAATAAAGAGCGTATATGGATTCACAAATAGGCACTTGGGGTTGCTCATCTCCCTCCCAAATTCTTCCTTCACTTCCCTCATTGATCACTTTCTTCAGTCGCCCCCATCTTAGCTCTCTCTTTCTCCTTTTCTTTTCTTTTGCCTCAAGTCGTCGTTCCCCTTCTCCTAGACTTCTCTCTCTCCCTCCTAGACGTCCCCCCTTTTGACCCTTTGATCTTCATAATATCTCCTTAAAATAAAAATCTTAATTTCCAAAATAAATTCTAATCGAATCAAATAAAAAAAATCAAATCATGTAAAATCAAGTAAATAAGATAAAATAAAATAAGGTAAAACAAAAAAAAAAAGGGTAAAACTAAATCTAGTCCAAATTTAAGGTTTACAAATATGCTCATTTTCGATAAAGTTCACGTGAGAAATGAGCAAGAATAATGAAGTGTAACAAATGTGAAAAGTGAGAAGTGTAACGAATGCCCCTCTCCTAGACTTCTCTTCCTCCTAGACGTCCCCCTTTCTAATTGTGTTTCTCATTTGATCTTCATAATATCCCCTTAAAATAAAATTCATCATTTCCAAAATAAATTCTAATGGAATCAAATAAAAAATAAAATAAAATCATGTAAAATCAAATAAATAAGATAAAATAAAATAAAATAATTAATAAAATGTAAAAAAATTAGAAAACTGGCGAATTTGGGGTTTACGAATATGTGATCTTGTAGTTAGTGAAGTGAAGCGAAACGATGAAATGTAGCAGTGTGAAAAGTGAGTAAAGCAAAGATGAGGCTACGAAGCAAAGAGAGCAAAAGGAGACCCACAAACCAAAGTGACGATAAGACACGACCTCTCGCTGAAATGAGCGGCGCAAGAACCACAAAAGCTCTAAAAGCAAACAAACAAAATAGAAAAGGTATAAAGATCTGCTTTAAAGTCCCACAATACAGATACTCCCTCCTTAAATGGCCTCCAAAGGTGGTAAGAAAATCAGTGTCGAAGTCATGTGATAGTTGGACCACCAAGGATAAAGAAAATGTACATACATGGAGAAATCTATAAGCACACTAGAGGGACACCAAGGAATAAGACCAAATAACTACACCAAATTCAAGGTGAGCTTAAACCATAAAGAAACTAGGAGCATGCCTAGGAAGCGCGCTAAAAGCTCTTCTATCAAAAAGGGAAATGATGATATCAATTCAAGACGTGACAGATCATCTAGGTGTCATCTATGCCCGAAACAAAACGAAAGAACGTGACGGATCGTATAAGTGTCGTTTACGCAAAAAACAAAACAAAAGACATGATGGATTGTATATGTGTCGTCTATATTGGAAGACAAAACGAAAAAATGTGACGGATCGTATGGGTGTAAATATCTTGGAAAACGAATAGAATCTTGCGATGGATCATTATAAGTGTCATCTGCAAAAACAAAGCAGAGGCGTGATGGATCGTATAGGTGTCGTTTATCTTTCGAGAAGGCAAAAATGAAAACGCGATGGATCGTATGAGTTTAAATTACACGCAAGAACCAAAGGCGGCAGCGGATCGTATAAGTGTAAATGCATGGTGGAAGACAAGCGAAAGAGCGTGATGGATCGTATGAGTGTTGTGCGAAAACAAAAGCAAGAGGCATGCCAGTTGTATAAAGTGCATTACATCTTTGGAAGACAAAACGAAAGAATGCGACGGATCGTATAAGTACCGTTTACGACAAAAACAAAACAAGAGGCATGACATATCATATAGGTTCCATCTATGCTCGAAGACAAAATGAAAGAATGCGACGGATCGTATAGCAAAAAAAGCGAGTGGCGAGCCGAGTATAGGTTCGTACATGTTGGAAAACAAGCGAAACGTGACCAAATCGTATAGGTTTCGTCTACTATTTAGAAAGCAAAATAAAGAGCATGTGGATCGTATAGGTGTAAATCATCACGAAAGCGAAATAAGAGGCATGATGGATACGTATATATGCGAGAAATGTCTGTCTTGAAAACCAAAAACGAAAGACAGCCATGGTATAGGTGTCGTATACAAAAACAAAACTAGGGCGCAGCGGTGTATAAATTGCCAACTATGTATGAGAATAAGCGAAAAAACGCAGGATCGTATTGGTGTTATGCTGCCATAAAGCAAAGCTTGTGTGGTCGTATGGGTGTCATAATGTAGCAAGCGAGAGAGCGTAGCGGATCGTAGGTTAAAATGCACACAAAAAGAAAAAAGAAAAAAAAAAGCATTAAATGAGATTTCGTATAGGTGTTATCATCTTTCCAAAATGAAGCAAAGGAACGTGACAGATCATGTAGGTTCTGTCTACATCAAAACAAAGTGAGTAGGTGCCGTCTATGCTCTAAAATAAAACAAAAGAGCACGACAGATCGTATGGGTATCATCTATGCCAAAACAAAACAAGTAGATGATAAGGGAAGAAAGCAACAGAGACTATGAGGCTTAAGTCTAAAAAATCTGAAATGAGAAAACAAGGCTAGAGCTCGGAAGAAGGAAAAGCTTGACTCGGGGTGAGGCTTTACGGACTTGACTTAAGGCTTAGAGCCTAAAAAGGAAAAAAGAAAAAAAAGAAAAGCAGTAGAATTTAAAAACCCGAAAGAAATAGCATAAGAATGGACAAGGCTAAGGGCCTAAAAAACGGTAAAATGAAGCTCTAGGCTCCAAAGAAAAGGAACATACGGTATATGCCCCAATATGCAACTCAAAATGGTCAATAACTCAATGTAATGATAGTGAAATCTACTAATGATCTGACAACATCAATGGAAGGGGTATGCCCCTAGTATGCAATGGTGACTAAACTGAAAGACAACTTGTCCAAAATCACTGATACTCTAGAGTATGCTCATTGATCACGTAGTGAATGTGAAAAAATCCAACCTCAAGGTTGCCACGTAGGACCATGCATCAGAGCGTCAATTGAAGAAAAAAAAAAAAACCAACAATCATAGTCATAATGACAAGGGAAAAAAGCAAGTCAAGGCTTAAAAAAAGAAGAAAAAAAATTAGAAACTCGGAAATGGAAGAAACAAGTAGATGAGATGGGAAGAAAGCATCTCAGGGTCCGACAAGGCTCATGTCCTAAAAATGAAAAAAAAAACGAAAAAGCAAGCTCTAAGCTTGGAAATGAAAGAAAACAACTCAGGGTTGAGAGCTCGGGACTTGACAAGGCTCAAAGCCTAAGGAAAAAAATGAGAAAGAGAGCATATGGCTCAAAAAAACGAAAGAAAGCAGCATAAGGATGGACAAGGTTCAGGGCATAAAAAGGGTAAAATGAAGCTCTAGGCTCCAATGAAAAGGAAAACGAGAAAAGCAACTCAAACAATATATGCCCCAATATGCAACTCAAAAAGGTGAATAACTCAACGTAATGACAATGAAATCTACTAACGATCTGACAACATTAGTGGAACGAGTATGCCCCTAGTATGCAATGGTGACTAAACTGAAAGACTTTGTGTCCAAAATCACTAATACTCTAGAGTATGCTCATCGATCACGTAGTGAATGTGCAAAAATCCAACCTCAAGGTTGCCACGTAAGAACATCCATCAAAGTGTTGGTCGAATAAAAAAATAACCAACAATCGGAATCACAATGACAAACACTAGAAGCACAAAAATGTAAACTAAGACTCAACATGCCAACTGTAAAAAATTGAGACATCATCACAAACAAATCAATAATTTGTTAAGCCCTACCATCATGGAATGTGTTGAACCAAAAGGACAAAAGGGTGAAGGCTCAACTGTAAAACTCAAAGACTAAGCCACATCTTTCCCTAATCATAGGAGCAAATCATAAATTATGGTGAAATAGGTAGGTCAAAGAAGATGAAGGATAGGATCTGGTAAAATACATATAGATATGAGGCTATTAAGAAGGAAATGTCCGGGTATGTGATGGAAGATAGGTAGGCACCAAGGACCTGGTATGCCAAAAAGACTAAATCTCATGTGACATCAAATCTACAATCCATCAAGTGCCTACATCAAATGATCATATCTCAATATCGAAGAATCCAATAAATGAGGTGGTTATGCCTTAGTATCAAGTGAAAATGTGAAACTCTCCAATAATCTCTAAATCACTGATCTAATACTCCAATGTGATGAATGAATGTGATCATCATCCCAAATATGAATATGCCCTATGTAAGGGTACTATGTCAAAATCATCAACTATTGAGAAGAATCGGAAATAATAACATCACCATATACTCCATACAACTCCTTATCAAAGTGCACTATAAGATGACATCGATCACTATGCCCTAGTGTGGCTACGCTCTATTATAAATCAACCTCTATCATCCATGGGAGGGCTATATCTCAGTATGTATACTCATGTCATGATCAAACTCAACTCCATGTAGTAAAGAATGGTCAACATGGTCTCAGTAACTCTAAATATGAGTGCTCCACAAGAATGAATAAATTCAGCCGTGTCTACAAGAAAGTCTCTAAAGTAACTATACTCCCACATAAGTCATCATAATAGTATCATCAACCACCAATGGGATGGATATACCCATAGTACCAAATAACACAACCGTGTCTGATAGAAGTGCTCTAGGGTACCCATAATAAAGATGTATCAAAATCCATCATTCGGAAAAGAGGGCTATTGATGAGCTTAAAAGTCATCTATTTTCAGTCCATTTTTCTGATTGATTTTTATATAAAAAGACTGATTTATATGCAAGAATATGGAATAAACACGGCTATGTGCGAGAGGAATTCAAAAGCGAATTGCGGTAAAAGGGGCGAATGTGGGTGAGGCGATCGCGATATAATTGGGCTGAAGGAAGTTCACGGCGGGAGAAGCGCAAGGATTAAAATTTGATGTCATGAAGCTTTTACGGAAATCAAAATGCATATTCGAGGTTGCAAGCTACAAGCTCGATCGCAAATGAAGCGTAGTGAAATAACGAGTTGGGCGTAGAAGAGAAACTCAAAGCGAAGCAACGAAGTGATGAAGAAGAAGACATGATGTCGCTATCAGCAGTCGCGTGAAATTAAACAGTCTGATGGATAGGTGCGACGCAAGCAAATTAGCGACGAAGATAAACAATGGGTGAACAAGAGTATGTCCACGCGACATGCGGATGTGGTCGCGACATGATAACTGAATCAAGCGATCGCGACATCGACTTGCAAGAGCTAAGGTCGCGACAACGGCGGCTAAAGAGATGAGTCCGCGACATCAACTACACGAGGAAAGAAATCGCGACATCATTCGGCGATCACGGCAATGATTTGTGGGAAAGAAGGTCGCGATGGCCTTTGGTTGTCGGCGACATCGGCTGTAAGGGCAGAGGTCAAACATCGAGAAGGCGATCGCGACATCGCTACAAAGACCAAAGGGTGGCGGCGACATCGGTGGCGACAGCAACTACGAGGAAGGAGGTCGCGTGACATTTAGTTGTCGCGACATCAAATACTACCGCAGTTAAGGTGGCGGCGTCCTTAGGCATCAGCGACATCGATTTACGAATCGCGTCGTGACGAACAAAGACTGCGACATATTTGCGAAGACAAGCGAGTCGCGACAAAATTGATGTCGCGCATCAACAACCAAGCGGTCCATTTTAAGCAGTCCAAAGAAGTGCGTCGAAATTAGGGCTGACTTGAATATATCATCTGAAGGCTGGCTAGAAGGCGGGCTCTTGACGATTGAAAGAGAGATGCAGGTTCTTTGAGGCTCACGTATTTTAATTTTCTTTTCTTTTCTTTTCTTAGTTTTTTTTTTTTATTTTTAGATTAGTTTGTATTTCATTCAATTTGGATGCGAGCGTTCTTGTTAAAGTTTAAGTGAATGCGATTCATATTTCTTCAAATTACGTACGGATTTGTTTGAATTCAGGACAAATTCTGGAATTAGGTTCCCGATTGCGATTCTGGCTTTCTTGATTAAACCAATGTATGGTGTAATCTAGTGATTTAAGATTCCCGGCTTCCATTGAATTATTGTATCGTCGAGAAATTATCTTTCTACTTGAAATTTTATTGATCTTCGGTGAACTCCAGTTTGCAAAGCTACTTGCTGGTCTTGTGTATTTTATGTTACTGATCCCAATGTCAGTGTCTCATAAACGTAAATAGAATTGTCTCAAGCTCTGATTTCCGGGAGGCCTACGGAGTGGCGCGGAGAAGGAATTCGCGAGGAGTAATGAGCCCGATTTACGAAGGTATGGGGCAACAATGGTGATCCTAATGTGCTGTGTAATTCGTCGATAAATCTCTTCTCACTTGGAAGCGAGCGAGTGGAGCAATTTATCAATTTAGGCACCGCAGAGAGTTCCTACTCGATTCGATTAGTAAATCAAATCCGTGTTAGCGGAATCTGTCGAGGAAAGGATGAAATTTGTTCTAATTTGGAGGAAGAAGGAACCCGATATAGTGTAGATGCATTGCAATGACTATATCTTAGGGCTCATATTTCTGAGTCCATGTTGTGGAGTATGAAGTATTGAAAAGAAAAATACGAACAAAACAACCAATTAAAAGTAGTTATTTAACACTCGTCTTGAGAGAAAGCGATGAGGTTGAATAAATGATTGTTAGTTTGAAGAGATCATTACCTTTCATGCCAATCATGGTTCAGTTTTAAATATGACAAAGTTCGATATGAAAGATCGATTATTATAGGAATTGATGTTTCACAGTAGCATTCTTTTCAATGTCTTTTGCAGAGAACTATTCAGTCTTAATTTGTTATTTTTGTATTTCAATATTCAATTCATTTATTATTAATTGATTTTTCTTAGGTTTTATTATTTTAAGTTGTCAAAGCTAATTCCAATTGTCTATCGAGTCGAATAGTGTAGATTTTGAGTGGTCGGGGTAGTTGATTGAGAATTCTTGAGATCTCTGTGGGATCGATATCTGGACTTAAATCTAATTTACTACTTGTTCGACCTGTGCACTTGTAGCATGACGGATCAAAACCACTCAGTAAACAATTTACTCCAATTGAAACAATCTTTGAACTAATCAAATAAGCTAAGACATATCACGGTCGACAAGTTTTATGGCGCGGGTTAGGGAGTTAGGTGATAGTCTTTTGGCAATAGTGTTATAAATTTGTACATGTCTTTTGGTCAGGTCATTCGACAAAGTTTTATGGGCGCGGATTGAGATCGAAAGAATTTGGTAGATCTGATATTCAGACGAAAGAAGGAAATGCTAATTTGGACATTTAAAGAAAAAGAACAAAATAGTTTTCATAGCGTGGTTATTTTTAGCCACTAACTTTTAACAAGCCATATTGAAAATATTTGTTGCTTTGACTAATCCACAGTAATGTAAGTGTGTTTTGATTTCGGAAAACTTTAATGCATAGGAAACATAACACGCGATCGATTGACGGATGCGAACTAGAAAGAACACTGAAGCTTGAGAAAGGCGAAAAAGATCGAAAACTCAGCTATAGCGGATGAAGGCCAGACAGGCCCGGGGGCGTGGTAATGCGGTGAAGGCCTCCGATCAACTGTCTGATAGGACTTTTGCAGGACACATTGTCGGGATGAATACTGCTTGCAATCGACGACTACTTGAGTTGATCTGAGAATAATTTTTGAACTAAAGCCCCGACCAGCGATTCTGATGGTTCGGCGACAACGGTTCTTGGTCATCCTGAAGACCGAATGAGCATGGTTTCTCGGAATGTGAGCACGAGTAAAGTTGAATGAAGTGAGACCCGGAGGTCATTAAATTGCATTTATTTCCATTTTCTCCCCTAAGAATCTGGCTGACCACATGGTGCTGAAATCTCTACCATATGGTTCCGTTGATACTTTGGAGGAGCTCAGGAAGCCTACTGGGTAGATTCTTCCCCCCCATCACTCACCTCAAATAGAGACTGAGGGAGATAATCAGGTTCCGTGCCAGGGGAAGACGAGAGCCTTTATGTAGCATGTGAGAGATTCAAAAGGTTGTCAAAAGATGTCCATGTATGGGATAGACTTGAAGACCCAGATGGATATGGTGGTCATGCCTTGAATGATACATCTAAGGGCATTATCGATGCCTCCATGCCGTGGAGCATTCAAACGTAAGAGTGCCGGGCAGGCAAGAGATCCTGATTGAGACCTCGTTGAATGCAATATGAAAGCTCCATTTAGCTTTCAAGTAATTGGTGCAGGAAGAGGAGTCATGGAGCTGAGCAAGATGACAACCATGGAGGCAAAGTTATTGCCATCATACAGAATGGACAAGCAAGAGAGGAAGATGCACACTGCTCATGAAATAGGAAGCAAATGAGAGGGAACTATTGAGAGGAAGTGCCGAGGTACCCACTGAAGAACTCCAGTTCATGATGCCGAGGAGGTTAAGTACTCTGGGAGCCAAGAAGTTATCAATTCAAACCAAATCCTAACCTGCCAACACACTATCATCCAGCATTGAGGAACCATGAAAATTTTTCATATGGTGGAGGGGCCTCACAAGGCCAAAGGCATGAACAACATCCTCAACAAGGATATCAGCAGCCACCAAGGTTCCAACAGCAGCAGCAAGGAGGAGGAAACAGAATGGAATATCGTATCGAGGAGAGTTCCACCATTTGAAGATCAAATGCCGTAATTCATGGGGACAACAAGAAGTCGTTAAACCTCCATGAACAGTTTGCGCACTGGAAACCTCAAATGCCAATTCTCAAATTTTTCAAGATCACTAATGCTTCTCTCAAGAACCCGGGAGACACAAATAGGCAATCGGGCCCTAAACCCGCAAAATCGTATGAAAGATGCTTTTCCCTGACACAAAGAAGAATCCAAAAGATTGTATGAAGCGGTGCAAATAAGTGGGAAAGACTTGAGAAGAAGACAAAAGATGAAAGCAACAAGTGAGATGAAGGCCCGCATAATGCAAGTAAACACTAGAGAAAGAAAGAAAGAAGGAACAATTTCGTCCCAGAAGAAAGAAGTAAGAAGAAAACCTAGGAATAATTAAGCCAGCCTTTATTTATGTAGGCTGCAGAATTAAAGATAGAGGAACAGTTTGTGGGCGGCCTTTGAAAATCTTCGGCTTAGAGATCGCATGCCTTTCATTGGGGTATGGTTACTCGGGATGCCACTTTATGTGAATTTTGAAAGACATGAATGAGTAAAAGAGGAAGATTGTCAAGAAAGAATCAGAACCTAACTCAAGAATCCTGCAATGCCTGTGGATCAAGAGGGGCTTACCAAAAGATGAAGGATCCAGTGGAGCTCACCTCATCTCTCGCACCATCTGGAGAGCTCCAGCCCCGTAGTCTCAGGACTCAGTGCCAAGATCAATTTAATGCCCTATTCTCCCGTTGCCAAGAAGTTAAGCCCCTGGGGAGCTTACCCCACTCATCGCATTTCCAAAGGCAGAGAACCCCGTAAAACCTCAAGGAACTCATAGAAGATGTGCTCGTAAAGGTGGGGAACTTTATTCTTCCAGACTTTACTCCAGATCGGATATGGAGGAAGATCCACAAGTCCCTCCTCATACCTGGAAGCCATTCCTGCACCTGAGTTGTCATAATCGATATGCATGGAATTCTCACTCTACATAGTTGGAAGAGACAAATGACTTCAATTTAACTAAGTTTATATTTTTGTATATTGCAGAAGAAGATGTAAGGTCAATAGAAGATGTATATGTCAACAACTCCAATTTTACTATGATTGTAATGCCCAATTTTCAATCAATGAGTAAGAGATGAATTCCTAGTATCTTCAAGATTTCCTTGATCTTACTTTCCACAATCTTACCACACCCCACCCATGCTTTACTCAGTCCTTGAAACCCAACCAGAGGTAAAAAAAGAGACCAAATTGAAGAAAAGGAATTTCATCAAGAAACCAAGAAGAAGGAAGCAAAGGTGTTGCCAAGTCATTTAAAGTATGCTACTAAGCCGCCAAAAAAGTAAACCAAGAATAATTTCGCTAGACTTAGGATGCCGAGAGGAACAGAGGTTGCGGGAAATTTTGAGAAATTCATAAGGAGTCTATAGCTTGGTCTATCAAGAGTTAAAAGGTATCACCCATCAATATGCATAAAAAGACTTAGAAGAAATGCAAGGCCAACTGTTGAACATCAAAGGAGATCAATCAAGAATGAAAGAAGTAGTCGAAGGAGGTACTCAAATGGTCAAATGGCCGGTTTTGTCTAGGCGTAATTTCCTATAGTCCTCGTTAGTCCCAAATTCATGTGGTTCCAAAGAAGGGCGATCAGAATCCGCAATGAAAGAACAGAATTATCTCCAACAAGAACTAAGACAGATGGAGAGTATGCATTGATTGCTGTGAGTTTCAACACAAAGAACCGTAGAAAGATCACTTTCATTTCTTCATTGATCGGGATGGAGGACATCAAGACATCCCTATTTATGTTTCTCGACGGGGTATTCAGCTGGCAACCATTGCAATCGCAGACTTGAGGACCAAGAGAAGACTATTTACATTCCCTATGGCACCTTACCGCGATGCCAATGTGCAATGCCCCGCTTACTTTCGTAGATGTATGATGTCAATGTTCTCGATCGTAGAAGAAGTTATGGAAATTTTTATGGATGACTTCAATAGTTGTATAGTCCGCTTTTGAAATAAGGTTTGAAACAACCCGAAACAAAGACTTCAAAGATGCAAGGACAAGCCTAGTACTAAATTGGGAAAATGTTTCATGGTAATATGTATTGTTCTGGTCATAAAATTTCGCATAGCATAGAAGTGAACCAACTAAGATTTCTATTATCAAAACCTCAAAATTCTCCTATCACAGTAGTGTGATAAGGAGTTTTTGGGGCATGCCGATTTTACAGAGGATCATCAAAGACTTTCAAAATAGTTTAATTAATTATGTAAATTATCGAGAAAGCACACAAAAATTTAATTTTGATGATTCTGTGGTGGCTTTACTTTGAAGAATGAGATTGATTGCTCGGTTGACCTGGTCATAGTCACTGCAATGGATCTGAATTGAAGCAATGTGTGATGCGATTTAATGGGGCTGCTTTGGGCAAAGAAAAGAGAAAATATTCAGGATGTTTACATACTATGCTAGCAAAACCTTCCAACGGCTACAAGAAACTGGTTCCACAATCAGTGTGAGACGCTAGCAATAGTGTTTGCTTGTGAAAAATTCAGTCATACATTCGTATCCCATGTTATAGTCCACATGTACTCATGCGCCATCAAATATCTTATGTCAAAAAAGGAAGCTAAGCCAAGACTGATAAGGTGGGCGTTACTACCAGATTTGATCCGGAAATTAGAGATAAAAAGGGATGTGATAATGTGATAGCCGGGAACACTTGTCCGTAATAGAAAGAAATCAAGGTAAGAGGAGAGATAAGATTAAGAGAGAGCCTCTAGATGAGCAACTATTTCAATTTGTCATTCCAAATGCCATGTATGTTTATATTGTGAATTACTTAGTCAGGAGTAGTTCCTTCCGAATTCACCCACCAAATGTAAAAGAAAGCTCGGATCGACAAAGAAGTATTATATCCGATGACCTAATTATTTAAGAGGGAGCCATGCATTATAAGAAGATGTGTGCCGAGGGTGAACAAAGCAGATCATGAATGAATGCCATGCATCACCATATGGGGGCATTTTTCTCGAGAAAGAAATAACAATTATAAGATACTCCAATCAAGATTTTATTGGCCAACCTGCTTTCGTGGACTGTACCGAATAGTCAAATCATGTGATAGATGCCAAAAGATTGGAAATATCGCTGAATAGAATGAAAATGTTCTACAGGACATCACAAAAATTTTTACGATGGGGATAGACTTTATGGACCTTTCCACAATCATTTAAACTCAGATATATACCGAATAAAGGATTATGTTTAAACGGGTGGAAGCAATAGCTTGCCCAAGGAATGATGTTAATAGCTTGTGAGTTTCCCGTAGTAAGAATATATCGTATGTGATTTGGAACACCCAAGACTATTATCAAGTGACGGGGGAAGCCACTTGGTAAACAAAATTTCGCAGTCATGAGCGATATGGGATCAAACATATAATGGTGTTTCAGCTTTATCATCCCTGCATCACTGCGTAAGCAAATTTCAACCGGAGGTTAAAAGGATCCTGAAAAGATCGTAAGTTCAAGCAGATGATTGGTCTTCCAAACTTGAAGATGACTTTAAACACAGGATCAGATTCAAAACTCCCATTGATGTCCCCATACGATTGGTATTTGCAAGCCATGTCACCTCCTCTTGAACCAACATAAGGCCATGTGGGCCATCAAGAAGTTGAATTTCAATTTCAAAATGGCAAAGGAAGAGAGATTGCTTCAACCGAATCGAACTGGAAGAATCGAGAAAATGAAGCCATGGATAGCTTTCAAGATTCTTACAAAGACAAGACAAAGAAATGGCATGATCAAAGGATTCTTAGGAAAGACCAGAGAATCAAGTTCGTTATTTAACTCCGTGATTAAGATTGTTCCCGTGAAATTGAAATCAAGGTGGGATGACTCATATACCGTGTGTGTCAAGCACTACTTTGAGCAAGAATAATCAAGACCGATGTCGGGGAGGTGATGAGCTAAAAGTCATCTATTTTTAAATCCATTTTTCTGTCGTGCATTTCATCCAGAAATGAATTAATTAATATACAATTACCAAGAAACTCAACAAATTTTTATTAGTAGTTAGAAGAGGTAGAAAATATGTGACATGGAGGAAAGATGCAAAACAATGGCAGAGCAGAATGAAAAGAACCCGCCAGCCACGATGCGCTGGGGGGTTTACACAATGAGTCATGAGGTCGCGACATCGTGAAATGAAGAGTTTCATCCGTGGTCGCACATGATACCAAAGCACTGGTGTCACGATCGAGACCGCCTCGAGAAAGCTGCAAGGAAATGAGTCACGCCACATGCGGAGCAGTTGCGACATCAAGAGCAAACTGGGCTTGAAAGCCCCAGAACGTTGATGTTGCAACGCGGAGATTGATGTCGCGACATCGGCGATGTCACGCAAGAGGTCAAGTCACGGCTACATCAAACCACGCAGAAGACCAGAAGCCATGTCGGCGTCGCGAAGCATGAGATCAAGCCTACACCGCACCGCCGCTTGAAGGGTGAAGCCATGAAGCGAGGTCACGATAACAACAAGTCGCTACATCCAAGACAAGTTAAAATCGTGAATGACTTAAGTCGATGTCGACAAATGCGGATCGAGGTCGCGATGATCAAGCAAACTACCGAAGCCTCGGGAGCTGATGTCGCATGAGATCAAGTCGCGACATCAGAACGACTGATCAAAGATGCAAAGCCCTAAAGAGATGTCGCGAAAAGATATTGATGTCGCGACAACAGAGCAACCACGAAGCCTACACGCTTTTTTAAGCATATGTCGCGACAAGATTGACAGTCGCGACATCCGCGACATCGGGCTGAAGACTGCAGACATGACTCGAAATGAGGTCGCGATAAAGTTATCACGCCAGTGGACATCGGAGAGAACAATTGAACCCGCCAAGACGAGAAGATGTCGCGATGCATGTTGATGTCGCGACATCAAGAACACCAAACCAAGGCTACAGAGTGTCGGCGTCGCTGACGCGATACTGATGTCGCACACGCTTGATGTCACGACAAGGAAATCCAAAGTCGCGACTAACAGCGCTGACTCAGCCCGGATACTCTAAAATCCACAAAGTGCCATATATCAGGATTTAATAGCTTCCAATTGAGAACCCTATAAATACGCAAATTATCCAACTCACGAAAAGCAGTTTACGCTACACGAGGTCCGATAGTCAAAGCTCATTTTCTTTATTTTTTTCTTTTATTTCTTAATTTCATTTCATTGCTTTAGAAAGCAGATTATGCCTCGTGATTTTTATTTTTCGTTGTATTTTCTCGAACTGATGTTATCAAGCTGAGCCAAGCTGAATGCGTAATTCTTTTATTTTCATATTACTAGCTCGAAATGTTTGAAGTTCGCATAAATTCTGGAATTCGATTGTTTCCAGTTTCAAATTGCGCTTATTCTTATGACTGGGAGGAATGTCAGACGTAATTCAAGAATCGAGGAATCCAAATTCTCCATTAAGTGAACATTATAGTCAAAACACCTTTCCCCGTAGTCGCTTCCACAGCCTTGTTAATTCCCTGCTAATGAATTTATCGGGGTTTTGGGTTGATTGTACTGGATCCGAATATCGCCTCTATAAATTCGCTAAGATTCAAGGCCATTGCTCGATTTCAAGGAGGTCCTTTTGAGGACACAGGAAGAGACTCTCGAGAGTAATGTACATTTCTTTGAAGGTATACTAACCTCGCTATTAGGATCTTTTGAGCTTTGTGTCTCACCCAGATAAATCCTCTCTCACTTGAAATCAAGAACGAAATAATGAGTTATCTCCATTTAAACAAGCAAAGAGTTCACTCAATTTGGATAATGAGATTCAATCCTGTTACCAGGATCTAATCAAGGAAAGGTTAATCTATTCTAATTTCGAGGAGGAGCAAATCTGGAAGTTGTATATCCTTGCTTGACCGATAACTTGGGAGCTAAGGTTTACAGTCCATAAAATGGGTATGAAGTATTGCAAAAGAAAAATACCCAGATTAAGGAAGTCCTTGTTTTTTTTCTAAAAGTAGTTATCTAATCTCGTATTCGAGAATCGTGTCATAAATTAGGATAATGAAATGTGGAGTGGAGAGATCCAATTGACTACAACGACTTGGACAAAGATTTTTGAAACCTCGAGGATAATCAAGAAATTTTATCGCATTAACTACAGAATCGAGAATCACTATAACTCGCTTCTATTAATGTGTCTTCTCGGAGGATAACTATTCAAAGATCTCAGCTTCTTTTATTAAGAACATTATTCTTTATTCTTTATCTTTCAGATGCTGGTTAGTTCGCTTATTTTCCTTTGTTCGCTTAATTCTCCAAAGACTTTACCGTCTCGGATCCTATTATCATTCTGATCCAAAATAGTATGGAAATTCGAGTAGTCGTAGAAGTTGATTTAAATTTTCGAGATCTCCGTGGATCGATATCCGGACTTAAATCCATTTTATTACTTGCCGACCGTGCACTTGCGTAATATCGACTCAAAACCAAACTTTGAAATGACTTTAACAAGAGATCAGATTTATATAGTATAATGTCAACAAGTTTTATGATGCTTGTTTACAGATTGTTAATAGTCCTTGGTAATAGTGACATAAATTTGTATATGTGTTCTTTGGTCTGTCAACAAGTTTTATGGCGCCGTTGCCGGGGATTAGTTAATAGTCCTTTTGGTAATAGTGACATAAATTTGTATATGTCTTTGGTCCGTCACCGTGAGGAATTTAAAGTCAAACGGACAAAGATCAAGCATTATCAAAGTGTATAAAAGAAAAGAAGAGCTACAACTGGTTCATTGAGAAAGAAAATCAACCAAAACAGCAAGCCCACCTAAGGACTCAAAACTCATAAATGATGGAGTCCCCATATACTTTAATTTTTAGACTTTGAATTTTTTTAGAATTAACCTTGATTTTGTTTTCTAGTTATTATAATTAATGTGCCAGTTCTCAGTAGTTACTTGTTTAATTGAACCTTCCTGCAATGCTGCGGTACTACAAGAAATGGCTCAGCAAAGAAGGAATAAACTCCGCATAACCTGCAGAACTCATGGTAAGAGAACGACAGGAAAAAAAGGGAGCATTCCTTTTCCTTTGAGAAACTCAGAAATTTGAATAGAACACATCTTAGTTCCATGATGAAATTGGTTTATTTGATGCATGAGAATCTTGTTAATGGATCAAGAGTGAAAAGCTGTCGTTTCATTAAATTCGAGGCAAATCAAGTAGACTACACAGCCGCACAAAACCTTATGTCGAGAACCCAAGTCACAAACAAAAGTTGATGTCGAATCCTAGTCACGCCAAGAAGAACACAATAAGTCACTCAAAGTTTTATAGAAAGAAATTGAGGTCGCTACAAATTTTGGTCGCGACAAAGCAGTAATCCTTCAAAGAGAAGAGTGGCCTTACAACTTAACAATGTCCCGAGATGCTCGATGTCGCAACCTTAGGAGGACTTGTCCTCCCACGGTTAATTTGTGTCGCGACAAACAATAATGTCGCGATAAAGAGGGTAAATTGATGCCACCGCGCTTAATTTTGCCCCTAAATTTAATGACAAATACATATTCTCAAATTAATTTCGCACAAGATACATTAATAAATGAAATCATAAAGAGTCACCATAATAACTGAATTGCAATTGTTGAGAAACTCTTTCCACTGTTATCTTCTTCCTCGACGCGAATTCAACTCTTCGTCTTCGCATATTCTCTGGTTTCGATTCTTGCAAAACCCTAAATCCAAACTTCCTCCTAAAAACCTTTCGATTCCTCCCAATGGCTGAACCCGAGACTCTCGTCCCGACCAACGAAACTATGGAGGAACATGCTCGGGATCAAGGAGCGCCCATCCGTAACTCGAGTCAACCACCAGTAAGGGAACAAGTATACAAGGGGAAAGACAAGGTAGAAGAAGAAGAAGATGCGCTTTTGTGTCGAAGAGGTCAAAATAACATGCGTATATTATTGATAAAGGGTTTGTCGAGAGAGAGGATCTGGAAGAACCCTATTTCCCTTTCAAGGAAATGATAGAACAACGAGGATGGAAAAATTTCAGCCACCAGAGGCCCTGATATGCAGCGTTGGTCCCTGAATTTACTCTAACTCGTAGGGAAGAAATATAACTCAGATTAATGGGCTCGGGTTCCATGGGTAAAATGCCATTAACGAGGAAACGGATGGCAAAGTAAAGGCATAGCCCAAATTTAAGAAGTCAAGTAGCAAACCTCAACCGTGAGAAGATTGCTTAGAAATTGATGTGATGGTAAAGTTCACTGATCAAGAGAAAGGAGCACTAAAGACAATCACAGGGAGACCTTAAGGCAGGAGGCTAAGGTATGGTTTTATCAAGGCTCAGAAAGAGTCCCAACCAAGCATGTATGACAAAGAAGAGGGAACAGAAGCCATCATCCTCAGATGCAATATTGAAAGGGTACAAGCTCAACAGAGGAGCAAGATATTGAAAATTCAATAAATGAGATACCAAGGAGGGAAACAAAAGAGGCCGGGATCCCCTATCCAACAACAATCACTAGGCTTTGTTTGAAAGTCAAAGTATGAACATGCGTAAGAAGAAGAAGTTCCTGCTTCACTATTAACCCGACCGTAAGCAGGCCAAGGAATTTGAAGAAAAGGATCATCATAGTGGAAGGCAGATTCGAAAAAGAAGAAGGAGAATGAAAGACAAGAAGAGGATTAATCTTCTGGCCGGGGATCAAGGAGAACAAAACCCAGAACACAAAATTAAGGGAATACTCTATGTTTGCAGAGGACTTAGAACCCATGAGACAAGTCCTATAGATTTCACCACCCACGCCCACCAATGAAGAGAAGGTTTCAGAGAACTCGGTAAAAGCTCTAGAGGAGCCTGTGAAGATAATCAACTAATGGAGATACCAATGGTTATGCAAAAAGTGGTATGGAAGAAAGAGAAGAGATGGGGCACTCAATGTAGCTTTAGAGAAGATGTGTATGAAGCTGAATTGAAAAGAATATATCTACATGTAAGAGGAACCAATAGAAGAGAATATATACTACAGACAAAGAGAGCAAGATGTAATCACAAGAAGAAAACGAGTATGAGAACAATAAAGATCCAAATAAGAAGTCCCAAGAAATGGAGATGAGATCGACAGAACCACTCCAAAATACTCGTTTAGTCTGGGTTATCAAGATAATAATCGCTTGATTTAGACTTCAACTCCCGAAACTTATAAAGAAAGTGATGCATCAAGAAGCCAAGACCAGAAATGAAAAGTTAAAGGATTCAAATTTCTCTATATGCAATTGCTCAAGGACTTTGTAGCTAAGATGCAAGAAAGAGATATAAGCCGATGACAACGATGCTTACGTGAAGAAAGATTCGCTGAAAATTCCGATCGACAATAATAATCATCCACTTAGAAGCTGCTGACCGAACCGAGCGCAACATGAACATTGTCTGAATGAGACAGGATGAATTGAACTACAAGGTGATTCCCTACAAATGAAAATTGTCCTGGAAGAGCATACGTAAAAAAGAGAATGCCAAGAGGAAGAGGAGGGAGTGGGAAATGAAGTTTCCGGTAATCCAACCTCAATCTGCACCCTTGATTTGGATCCTCGAGACATCTTTACGAAATTAAAAGAAAAAAATAGATCCTTCCATTACTTGGCAAACACTTCATTCCTATCCTTTGTTCTCAACATTTGCACATTCCATGGAATAAACCAGAAATTTGTTTGATGAGTTTGAAGTCAAAATCGGGTATACTTTCACAGAATTTGTTAGAGGAGAAGAGTAGAATGTAGCTTAGAATAAAAATGCTGACATATCATAATATGAGCTAGTTGAAGTAATTGAGTAGGATGATAGGATGAAAAAATAAAATGCAGATCATATTAAAATGATGTGCAATTTAATTGAAACACAATAGGATATTAATTTTTTGTTGAGTAAGTTCAGATAAGGGAAGTGTTATATTGACAAGGGAATAAAATAATTCTTTTCTTTGAGTTTAGGTAAGGAATAGTGAGTTAAGGGAAACTGCTGAAGATTACTATCTAAATTTTTATCCACCGATATGAGTCAAGAAAATCCCTGTTGGGTCACAGCTTAATCAACCCAATTTCTAGAACTTGTTAGATTAGTGATCAAGGCGAAACTAGTGATACAATCAAGGTGAAATGATGCAGCCATCCTTGGAGTTTGAGCCATTCTAGCTATCCCTATTCATATGCTAATGCATACACTCTGGGCCTTAAATTGAGCCAAAACAAGCCCTATTTTCTAAAATAAATCCAATGGAGACCCTAACCCATCCTAAGGAATCAATCCTCCAAAAAAACCCGTGGATTACCAAAGAATTCAAAGAGAGAGAAGAGATGAAGCCTGGGGATGTAAATTCCTTGGAAAACCCTGGCGATGAAAACGCAAAGTGCCCCAAAGAAGAAAAGACCTCGCACCCTGGCACCTGCTGCTGCTCCGCTCCGCACCGTCGTCACGGACGTCGTCTTCGTCGTCGTTAGGAGGAGATATATATATATATATATATATATATGGTATGGTATGGCAGCGTTGTGGCTTCCGTCTCGCGTCCCACTCTAAATTAAGCCCTTAGTGCTCAACACCCAGTGTTCTAATGCCATCTGGTATGGAGCATCAAACCCAAAGTCTCGCTAAGAGTGTTAGAAAGCCTAAGAAGACAAAACATTGCACTATTCCCTAAATTCAGATGTAAAAGAAAATCCCCAGCTTGAATTATGAATGAGAAATGGAGCATACAAACTTGAACAATAGAAGAAAATCAAGGTGGTAATTACAACACAAGCCTTGGGGGAGCTTATTAAGGAAACTACAAGGAGGAAAAGGGACAAATAGAGTTGAGCAAGAAAGGAAAAGGAGTATTGGTAATCTTAACCTAAAAAATTCCATCCATCCTACCCCTTACCCAAGCCCCAATACAAGCCCGAAAGACCTGACATTCAAGGTTGTGAACCACCTACATTAGCGAGAGATCAAGGAACAATGTTTGTGAATCTGGAAAATCGTGAAAAGATCAAAACTGCAACATCCTCTCTAAGGGTTAATTGACTCATTAAGAAAATGAGAAAGAAAACCAACTTTACATTTCCAAAAAGTAACTGAATTAACTATACTACTAGAAACAAATTCAACAATTCCTGCTATGTACACTCAATTGAGTAGAAATTAACCTTATCCGACTTCAGTCGAATACACGTAAACGAATGCAATTTTAGTCTTTCTAAATAAATTGGTTACAATCGCAAAATGTAATTAAAATGTCCTTTGTTTGAGGGACAACAAATCTTTTCATTGGGACAAGCAAAATTTTGTGCTTGTGGAGTTTGATGAGCTTAAAAGTCATCTTATTTTCAAATGCATTTTTCCTGATTGATTTTATATAAAAGACTCTATTTATATGCAAGAATATGGAATAAACTTACCTAAATCACAGGTAAAAGTTAAGAGAATCAAGAGCGTGAATCTGCATAGTGCTATAGAATGTGGTCGAGTAGTACTATATAATTATCAAGGAAGTTGCAGCAGAGAAGAAAAGGATTAAAGAATTTGATGTCATGAAGCTTTTACAAATTAAAATGCATATTCTGTGTTAGAACTACAAAGCTCTGGGGCCGTAAATGAAGCGTAGAATTAAGACAAAACGAGCTAAGCAAAGAAACTCAGCAGGCAAACTGTAAATTGATGAAAAGAAGATGATGTCGCTACATCCTCTGCAGGTAGCGTATTGCACTAAACCCAAGATGCTGATAATGAGGTCGCGACACCAACAAGAGGTCACATGATAAAATTACATCTCAGACCAACAAAGATGTCACATTACATCTGACAGTTCACACCACGATCATCAGCTGTCACGAATAATTCAAAATTCCTTGTATAGTTCATGTCGCAATAAACAATATGAATAAAGAGATGGCTCACTTACATCAACTATATATAAAGAAAGTTTTTACAATATTCTAACATTGCGATAACAGTTGTGGGAAAAGAAGGTCGCGACAACACCTGGTTGTCGCGACATCAATTGTAAAGACTTGAGGTCACGACATCAAGAAGACGTCGCGACATCCGCTGCAAAGACCAAAGGGTCGCGACAGCAACTACAGAGAGAAGGAGGTCGCGACAACATTTAGTTGTCGCGACATCAAATGCAATACGCTTAAGGTCGCGACGTCTTTGCTTCGCCGCTGACATCGCCTACACCAAAGATACGTCACGCATCAAACAAAGACTCGCGACATGACTCAACATAACAGAGGTTCGCTGACAAGAATTACATGTCGCTACATCAACAACCAATCGCCATTTTAAACTCCAGTCCAAAAAGAAGTGATCGTAAATTAGGGCCCAACTTTATCCCTAGAATACTAAGTCGCATCAAGGAACGCAGCTCTCTGCGATCGAAAGAGAGATCTCTGAGTGGCTTAAGGCCTCGTATTTTTGAATTTTCTTTCTTTTCTTTCTTCGCTTTTTTTTATTTTTAGATTATTTTGTATTTCATTCAAATTTGGATTCGAACGCTCACTGCTAAAGCTTAAGTTTAATTTACTCATATTTCTTCAAATTATCACTGTTGTTTGAATTCCGCATAAATTTGGAATTCGGTCTTCAATTGCCGATTTACGCCGGCTTTGATTAGCAAGCCAATATGGTGTAATCTAGTGATTTTAGATTCTCACTTTCCATTGAATTGACGCTATCAAGCGAAATTATCTTTCCCGCATAAATTTGTATTCCAAAGGTCGTTTGAACTCCGGGCCGCAAAGCCACTTGGCCGGTCTTGTGTATTTTCTATTACTCGATCCTATCGTACATGTCCTCATACTCCTTAAATAGAATTGTCTCAAGCCTCGATTTTTGTGAGGCCCTCTCGAGTAACACAGAGAAGGAATTTCCTAGAGTAATGAACAATTTCCGAAAGGTACGAGAACCTAACAATGGCTTATCTAATGTGTTCAGGTAATTAATCAAGCAAATCTCTTCACTTGAGACGAGAACGAGTGAGCAATTTATCAATTTAGGCACACGAGAGGCTCACTCCTCGATTCGATTAGGGTAATCTCAATCCTGTGGTTAGTAGAGATCTAATCAAGGAAAGTATGAGTTGTTCACTTGAGGAAGAGGAACCAATATAGCGTAGATCCGTGCAATGACTATATCTTAGAGTTTGATTTGATGTTCATGCTGTGGGAAGTAGGCATTAAAAGAAAATAATTCAACAAGGCAACCCAAATTAAAAGTAGTTATTTAAATTGCCTTCGAGAAATGTAAAGGAGGTTTATACGAATCATGGGTTTGAGAGATCCAAATACACTATTATATTCCTTGGACTAGTTTTAAATCGTGGTTCAATAAGAAAAGATCAAGCATTCTCGCTCTAATTACGTTTCACAAAGAGTACTTCTTTTCAATGTCTTTTGCAGAGAACTGCTTCAATGACTGTTATTTTGTATTTCAATATTCAATCTAATTTATTATTAACTGATTTTTCTTTGTGCTTTATTTTAAGTTGTCAAAGTTAATTCCTAATTGTCTATCGTAGTCCAAATAGTGTAGATTTTGAGTGGTCGGGTAGTTGATCGAGAATTCTCGAGGATCTCTCGTGGGATCGAGACTGACTTAAATCCAATTTACTACTTGTTCGACCAGGCACTCGCAGCGATGACTGATCAAACCACCTCAAACAATTTACTCCAATTGAAACAATCTTTGAACTAATCAAATAGCTAAAGACATATACGGTCAACAAGTTTTAAGTGATACGCCTGTTTCAGGATTAGACAAATAGTCTTTGGCAATAAAGTGTTATAAATCTGTACATACCTTTGGTCCTGGCCACGCCTATGTCCTAGTGTAAATCATCTCAAGAATCCGCCAACAATAGGGTAGTTATGCGGCTCGAGTAAGTACATCTTTGATAAAAATGTCCTCTAAAGTAGCCATGTCCCAATGTAAGAATGCCTTAGAATCCATCAATAAAAAATAGGGGCAACCCCTAAGTATATGATCATCATCGAAGCTCCTCGTCTATCATGCTCTAAAATATCTCAAACTAACCTCAAATATCGCTCATGTATAAGCTATCAAACACACTATGTGGCATCATGGCCTCAGGGTGGTCTTACGACTCGGACCTTAATGTAGGCTCGGGTAATAGGGTAAAAGAAATGAAGGAAAACTAGGCTCAATAATCCCAATGAGAAAGATCCCCCAAACCCCTTATGCATGTAATGCAATGTATAGAAACCTCATGAGTCAAGACTTGAGTACGTCATGTGAAAGCACTTGATAGTGGGTAACGAAGTATATCATGTCAACTGGATGAGCGGAAATGATAAGTCATTAAGAATGTGCTCAAGTGTCAATTAAGATAGGAAGAGAAAAGAAGAAATTGAGGTATGGTCAAATAGATTAAGGTAATTAAATAGAGGTCAACAAGAAAAGTACAAAGGTAAGAGTGGGTAATAGTTGCCTGATGTCATAGCATGGAGGGAAGTCACATATGAAATTGGTGGTGCAATGGATAGACAAGGATCCAGATATCCTGAAATGAGATCACAATTCTCTCTCAAATGTTGCACTATTTGACTTAAAGAAAAGCTCACATACAAACTCTCACCATCATATATACTCAGTGGAATAGGGTGTCACGTCCATATACGTGCCCTAAAAGAATGATACAATGGAATACATAAATGATTTTTTTTTTTAAATACTCAAATCATCAATGAATAATATGAATATACACAACCAAGTAGATGAAGTCACCTCAAGCACCGATATTGTCATGAATCCTCCACTAACAAGATAACATCTCAAAACTAAGATATTTGGATCACTGCCTATGGGTGAAATGAAGGGAAGATGTGCTTGTTCTTCATACAAAGACATGTAGAAGACCACCGGGAAAGAAAAGGCAATGTTGTAAGTGAAATGACATGGGAAGGAAAGGGGGTAGGACACTAATGGTGACATGTGATATAAGGGAGTCACAATGATGTATAAATAGAAAGATCGTGGTAATTGAGTGAAATTGTTCATAATATGTCTGTCAAGTCCAAAGCTCACTAGATCTCTAATCAAAGCATCCATACATCATGGAGCCTCTAACCCGGTGTAAAAGATAAATGAGGTGATGAAAGAAAAAGCTATAACATCCATGTGAGGCTCAATGGGCTAGCAACGGATAACTTTATATATGTATGAAATAAGGTAAATAGGCTCATGAAATGATAGTCACTCATCCTTTGACCACAACATCTTACATCATGCTCTCAAGTTTACACATGATCAATACTAAAGATCAACACTCACCCTATGTAGCAATGTCAAATCCTCTGAAACCATGCGAAAACTCATTCTATATGCTCTATAAAACCTCTCAAACCATCTCAATCATAATATAGTAATAACAATGTCATCAAATCAACTAATTTCTCTCTCAATACAAGCTACTCATCGTCAACCCATGTAAACCAGCCCTCATAGCCAAATCAAACTCTTGAAGTCATACTTAAGTGCCCGGACTGAATACCGTGTAACAACTCATCTCCTTATCTCAACCATAGAATGATTAATGATCTCATCAAGTAGTCGAACTGCCTTCTCATCATAAATCACATCTCGTTAGATGCAATACTCACCTCAAATCTAGTCATCTCAAACTCTACCTAGTCAAATCAAGGAAGTGATATAAGAGGCTAGGGTATATATGGGGGGAAATGAATCAGAATGTAGTGGTACTCTGGAATAACAATACAAAGCTTATGATAATAGGTCATCGGGTCCAAAAAGACTAAGGTAAGAATACAAGTGTGAATGAGATGCTACTCTAATTGGGGTAGAATGAGTCACAATCTCCAACTCCTCGAGTCAAGTCTCAAATCTAAGGTCAATAAGCTCCAAGCCCTCTATGATGGTTCGTGCATAAGTGACCATGACATGAAAGTGAAGGTATCTCAAGTCAACACGATAACATAACACATGCTAAATGTTCCTATGATGAAAATCATAATCCAGATGTATGATAGGACTCACGAAAGCCCTATGGAGAAGGATCTCTAAACTCAATAAGTGAAAGGAGGTAAATCTGATACATAAAGGCAAGGAGTGGTCCAACTAACATTCAAAACTCAAACCAATCTCTGAACACTCAAAAGGAGACCAAAGGGAGAACATTAGACCAAATTGGGACTAAAGTGGCACTAAAGGCTCTCAGATGCACCCACATATAGGAAAAAGAATCCTAAAAAAGATCAAAGCTCACTTATAGGGTCACGGTGGCTTTAAAAGAAAAACGGTGGGTTTTTTAAGGGATCCCTAGTAAGAGCGATTATACCTCAAGCGGTACACAACCTCTTACACACCTCTAAAGAGACGAGGTGCTTCTATGCAAGGTGGTCATAAACTCCACACATGCACTACCTCGATATCCCAGGGGGTTTCCTATGGTGAAGGCTCTCACCACTCTCAGCACTCAGTAAGAAACTAAGTATACATTGAACATGTGGGTGCATATGAAAGACCTAACAAACTAAGCACAAAGAAAGCACACTGGTCATAAAGTATCCTTAAATCTAGCTCTAGGCTATACAATTCTTCAAAGATCATTCCAATCGATCAATATGTTGACTAATCTCCAAATGTTCTAAACATGTATCTAGCTCATCGCTGACCTTTACTCCTAATCACTAGCTCTACTATACATATGATAAATAAGTCTCTATCAAATACACAATCAAGGGAAATCGAGTCGACTGAGACAAGTGGTTTAGAGATAAGGGGATACATGTGTGTCTCACACAGACAAGCAACGTGTGATCAAGCATAAGTAGTGTAGTCATGCAACAAACAGTCATGCAAAGCACAAGCATATCATGCAAACCTACACACAATCTAAGCAAGGAAATAAGATGAATATGTAACAAGCAAGGAACAAAAAATCGGATATATCGGCTGATATATCGTCGAAATATCGGATATCGGCCGGTACTTACACGATTTTGCCAACCAAAAGTCAATTGGCAAAAAAATCTACCAAAAATCGGTAAAATCGTCGATATTTCGGTGAAATATAAAAAATTTCGATATTTCGGCGAAATATTGAGAGTATATCTCACACACGCATGTGATGGAATTTCTAGAAAAATATCGGTAAAATATCAATAAATATCGAAGATATATTGGTAAATATCAAAGATATATCGGCAAAATATCGAAGATATATCAATAAAATATCGGAGATATATAAGCTATTTTGACTTAAATCAAATCCAACGATTAGAATTAAATGACAATAGTTTTTTGATAATCCAATAGCTATTTTGACTCCAAAAAATTCTATAAATACCCCTAAAATCATACAATTTCTTTACAAACTCATCCATACACATCCAAGCTCCATTTGACTCTCAAATTATTTTTTCTTTATGATTTATCTCAATATTTTGAAGATCTTGTTATGAATATTGTTTTCATCAAGATGGGATCTCTTTATCAAATAATGTAATTGAGCCACATCGGTCTTCATTTTGGTTTTAAATGACTATTGTAATGTAATTTCTCGATAAATTATAATGAATATCGTCTTCAACAAGTATTATTTGCTTATTTATGCTTTTTTATACTAACAAAAAGATTTAATAATTTCAAAGTATTTTTGTTAATTTTTGCTTTACCGATATTTTTGTCAAAATATCCATCGATATTTATTGATATTTTCGATATATCCGTAAAATCCAAGTACCGATATATTCGCAATTACCGATATTTTGTTCCTTGGTAACAAGTATAACATTTAAAAAAAGATGAAGAGTAGACAATAGATAGAATCAATATATTAATATGAATAAGATAAATAACCAATGAGAATGTACATATGTCAAGATCTCTAATACAACAGGAAGTCAAACATGCTTATGTAGGCAAGTTGAAACCAAATGATTTGTTTTTGACACTGCTATTGGAAAGTTGTTTAGAATCCCCAACAAAGGCGCTAAAAACTTGTTGATTTATAAAAATTTTCTATATAAACCAAAATACTGTTGTCACTATTCTTTTCAATGTATAAATATTTTCTCTATATAAAATTTTGCAATTTTTAGTCTAAATGAAATTTTCTGCAAGTACACATGTCATACAAGTAATAAAGTGGATTAAAAATAAGTCCAAGTATCGTTCTCACTAGGATTGTTGAGAAATCTCAAGATCAATTACCCCAACTACTTAGAATCCTTACTATTTGAACTCAAAAGTACAAAATTGATTTGTTTAAACTAAAGGAAGAATGACTAATTAAAATTCTTTAACTATAACAAAAAAAAATCAAAATGAATTGGATTGGAGAGTTCATTGAGTAAAGTTAACACTGGGAAATAGATCAATGTATATTATCAATTTTTGCACCATTTTATAATATAGTTTAGTCATTAGATTGAAATCTGAACTTGTCAAAGATGCAAGGTAGTATAGTTTAGATTCCTCCATACACTATACATTTCACTAATTAAAGAACCATATTCCTTCCAGACACATGGGTCTAATCAGTTACTTGTAGGATATAATCCTCTTTCTAAGAACTAGGTATCTTTCCTTTCCAGTACTTCACACCATGTTCCTAAGATTGAAGATTTCGTCTCATGCATGTGAGAGACAATGCAAGCCTTCTCCAATCTAATTGGTTTCTCATCCTTCGAATCCGATCAAACTCTCTATCTCCATGATTAGATCTATGCTAACACAGGATCAAGATCATTCCATCAGATAGAGGAGAAACCTCCAATCAATTAAACCGATACATCATCTAACTAATCATCACACCATGAGTAAATTAGTGATCTATCAAAGTAATCTTTCAGAGTTCATTAGTTTCATAATATTAGTCTAACATACCCCTAAGCAACTGTTTCATACTATCAGGAATCTTCATCTCTTTGTCACTTAAAAGGCTTTCTCAAATCGTATTAGTATACAACCCTTTCTCGCATAAGCTTACTAATATTAAGAACACCACTCTAAGAACAACATCAATTAAATAAATTCAAGATTTCTAACTATGACATTCTTTTAAATTGAGCAGAAAATAATAACTAACACCAGTCCATTCCCAGAGGGAGCTCATCCTTTCAAAACTGGATTACAAATAACAATGACTAATTGATCAGGAAAATTCACTGAAATTGCAAGCAAATTGAAATAAATGAACTCCAGAAAATTTCCAAATTCCATTGAAATCAAACAATAAAGAAAAACTAAATCTTTACAATGAACCCAGCTCGAAACTTCAACCCAGATCACTACTCAAATCCAAAGAAAATATTAACTAAAATGTTAAGCTGAAACCAAGGAACAAAATATTGGTAATTACGGATATATTGGTACTTGGATTTTACAAATATATCGGAAATATCGGTAAATATCGGTGGATATTTTGACAAAAATATCGGTAAAGCGAAAATTAACAAAAATACTTTAAAATTCATAGAAATACTTTGTTGAACTATAAAAAAGACAAAAATAAACAAATATACACTTATTAAAAACAATATTCATTATAATTTATCGAGAAATTACATTACAATAGTCATTTAAAACCAAAATGAAGACCGATGTGGCTCCATTACATTATTTGATGAAGGGATCCCATCTTGATGAAGACAATATTCATAACAAGATCTTCAAAATATTGAGATAAATCATAAAGAAAAAATAATTTGAGAGTTAAATGGAGTTTGGATGTGTATGGATGAGTTTGTAAAGAAATTGTATGATTTTGATTTTATGTAATTTTTGGAGTCAAAATAGTCATTGGATTGTCAAAAAACCATTGCGATTTAATTATAACCGTTGGATTTGATTTAAGTCAAAATAACCAATATTTACTGATATTTACCGATATATCTCCAATATTTACCGATATTTTACTGATATTTTTTTAGAAATTCCAACACATGAGCGCATGAGATAAAGTCTCGAAATTTCGCCAAAATATCTGGAATTTCTGATATTTCATCGATATTTCGGTGATTTTACAGATTTTCAACTGATTTTTTCCCTAACCGATTATCGGTTGCCAATATCTCTCCGGTGTCGGCCGATAACCGATTTTTCGGTGATATTTCAGCCGAAAAAACCGATTTTTTTGTCCCTAGCTGAAACTAAATCAATGAAAAGAAATAAAAGAAAAAAAAATTAATATGCAAATGAGACTCATGCTACCCAGATGTTCCAGGTTCGGTAGAAGCTACGCACAGTGCCCTATGTGCTTCTATTTATAGGTTTTCAAATGATGGGCCGAAATTCGAGGTTGAAGTTATGGATTCCCAAAACTGGCCCAGTTGACGACTTTTTCGGGACATAGAAAAATTATGTCGCGACATTGTAGCTATGTTTGTCCTCCAGCTTTGTTGTGGCTTGTAGTGTTATGTCACGACAATGTTTTGTGCTTTTTTCTTGAATTATGTCCCGACATACTTTGAAAATGTCGCGACAGAGCTTAGCTAAATTCATCTTTTAATTGTCGCGACATAAATGTCTTCTGTTGCGACATTTCTTTCATGCCTTGCAATTGTTGGAATCCAGGGATAAGAAAACGCAACAGAAATAAAAAAATTTAAAGCTGAACTGCATCAGGATCCAAGCGGTTTGATGAAACTAAACAATGAATCAAGGAAATCCGATCTTACCTCTTGTAGACCGAATCCTTTTACTAGTGCAGATTTGCTTGATCACACACACACTAAAACACAAATAGAACTCCTTCTGGAAACGATCCAGCAGCAACGAGCCAAGACGATGCAGTGTGCAAACGCCCTCTAAAGGTATCCACATGAACGACTGATGGATGGGATGGATGTGCTAGCACCTTATGATAGGTCTTTGTCCCACAAAACCAAAGACACCTTAGTGTCTTCCAAAACTCTAAAAAGAATTCTCTCTCAAAAACGCCCAATTCAAAGGAACCACGCCATTTTAGATGATAAACCTCATATTTATATCAAGCCTCCCAAACCCTTTTATTAAAACAAATTTAAACCAAATTCCATTAACTATTAATGGGTTTGGGCTTGTGCTTGGGCTTAATCATGGACTAAAGAGAGAGCCTTTCTAACATCCCATTATAGCTCATTCTATATAAGGACCCTATAGTTCACGTCGATGGCCCAAATCATATTCTAAGCCCATTAGTTATAATCGGGTCTCTTAGCAAGACATTATAATCCACCAAATCAAGTGAATCTCGATGACCTCGAAAACCTTACCATAGTATGATATTAGTCCTTTGTCACACGATGTCTCGATTACACAAAGCATGGATGAAGTCATCTTTATACAACTTAATCATTTTGATTCTCAAGGCATCGACTAAACAAAATGATATCGAGCACCCTATCAACTTCATTCGAGCACGACCATGCATTTCAATCTCACTCTATCAAGATGCCAATAGACATCTCACTCAATTAAGAGCGGACAAATTCCTTCACTATCACTCACATTCCTCCACATGATTTATCGCATGCCCAACCATAGCCCTCGTATTACCATCCCGTTAAAGACGCTCATCGAGCCACGTCAAGACACGGCTCTCATATAGAATCCATGGTGAATTCAGCCGAAGGACTCAAATACCACTTACTGCAATGAGAATTACCGATGACATAATCCATGTAGTATTTCTATAGCGAGTCAAATTCCAATAACATGAACTTAACATGTATTTATGTTCGAGTAACATCTATGTTCATGACCAACAAAACGTGGTCCTTCTCACAAAACATAATAGTCTTACTTCATTATTGACCCCACAATAATGATCGACCATGGACTATTTTAAATAGTGTTCTTATGCCTTGTTGTTTTACTATCAAGTCACATACTTACGACATAAAGCGGAGCCAACTATTCAAGGATCCGATTTTATCAAGTTAAACCACAATTTAAATAACAAGATAAAATGATAAATGCCTTTATGTATATGCTAAACATATAATGACAATGTATATGCCACTGGCTAGAGCATATCACTAACAATCTCCCACTTGCCCTAAGCCCAATCAGGCATAAATCGAATGTCTATCGATCTAGTATGACTATCATGCTTTGACTGTGGAAGAGGTTTAGTCAAAGGATCAACAACATTGTCATCAGTATGAACTCTACATATCTTAACATCTCATCTCTCAATGATCTCACGAATGAGGTGGAAACGCCTGAGTATGTGTTTGGATCGCTGATGTGATCTAGGCTCCTTAGCTTGAGCAATAGCCTCATTATGGTCAGAATAGAAGTCCACTGGGTTTGTAATGCTAGGAATAACACCCAGTCTAAAATATAAATTTTTTATCCAAACTGCCTCCTTAGATGCATCCGAGGCGCCTATGTATCAAATTCCGTAGTAGAATCGCCACTGTCTTGCTTGGAACTTCCACTACAAGACCTCCATTCAAACAAAACACAAAAACCGCATTGCATCTAAAGTCATCTGCTAGACTAAAAACCAAAGATCGGTATACCCACTTATAACTACTCGCCTTCTCGTCTAATTATAGATCAAAAAATATCCTCGTTCTTCTCAAGTACTTAAGATATGCCTTCGACCGCTATCCAGCTGACATTCACCGATATGACTGAAATCTACTCTTGTCATGCTTAAGGCATAGAGACATCGTCGGGTGCAAAGCATGGCATACATGATAGAACCAATAACCTAAGCATATGATTTTATCCATGCGCTCTCTCTCGCCCTTCGTGGTCGACATCGAGACTTCATCGAGCTTACACGCCACGAGACATTGGTAAGAAACCTCTCTTGGAATCTTGAATGCTAAACCTCTTTAGCACTTTATCTATGTACCCACTTTGACTCAGGCCGAGTAACCGTTGAGATCTATCTCTATAAATCTTTATGCCTAGGATGGTGGCTGCCGCTTCTGTCTTTCATCAAAAAACATTTCCCCCAACCAAGACTCTGACACTCGCAAGGTGTGGATGTCATTTCCAATGAGTAAGTACAGCACTAGCTGACAATTGCACTCCCACTAACCTTTTTGTATACACAAGGCTCATCTTCATTTTTCATAAAGCCAAACTCTTACCACCTCATCAAATGAAGATTCCAAATTCTTCATGAAGCTCCTCTTAATCCATAAATGGATCTTTGAAGCTTACACACCCTATTAGGATACTTAGGATCGACAAAACCCTCAGGTTGTGTCATGTACACATCCTCGAGTAAGTTTCCATTAAGAAACGTTGTTTTGACATCCATTTTCCAAATCTCGTAATCATAGTACGCAACCATAGCAAGAAGAATCCTAATAGACTTAAGCATAACGACAGGTGAAAAGGTCTCATCTTAGTTAATACCATGAGTTTGTTTGAAACCTTTTGCAACAAGTCGAGACTTGAAGGTCATATCATGTTTGATCTTATGAACCCATTTACAACTAATGACCTTAGCACCCCCGTGGATCAACCAAATTCCAAACCTCCGGTTATCGTACACTGATCAGATTCGCATCACTGCTTGAAGCCATTTTTAGAATCGAGCTCATCATTGCCTCTCATGATAGGTCATGGCTCATCTCTCGATCCACAAGCTCTATGGTTTTGTCACGCCACGAGAAATCCATATCTCTGGGCTCATGATGAATCCTACCGGACCTCTCGTGGGCCTTGTAAAAAGATGTCGACTCAACAACCCAAGCCAGAGTCTCAGAGAATTTCCATGGAAGGCTCAATGGCAACTTATGGTTCTCGAACTTTTCAATGTCTTACTCCCATCGACTCTTTTGGAAATGAACTCTTTCCAAAAGACTCCATTACGAGCAACAAACACTTTGTTCTCGATGGGATGTAAAAGTAATACCCTTTTGCTCCCTTTGGATACCCCACAACAGACTTATCGATTGATGCTAGCTTATCGTAAGCCCGACGCTTTACATAAGCTTCACAACCCCAAATCTCGAGAAAAAGACAAACCAGATCGCTTTCCGCCACAATTCACATGGTGCTTTCTCAACCCCTTTCATAGAATTCTATTCAATAAGAACAAGAGCAGCCTCTAATGCATATCCCCATAGCGATATTGAAGATCTCGTTTCGACTCATCATAGATTGAACCATATCTAATAAAGTTCGATTTCTCCCTTTCGATACACCATTCCATCGTGGGTGTTCCGTGGAGGAGTCAGAGACTATCCCACAATCCTTAAGATGATCATCGAAATTTTGGCTTTAAATATTCACCACCTCGATCAACTAAGTGTTTTGATATTCTTTCCGCCGACATGTATTTCATTCTTGGAATAATTTGAACTTTTCAAATTATTCATACTTATGCCTCATTAAGTAGAAGTAACCATATCTCTGAAAAGTAATGAAGTAATCGATAACCTCCTCTAGCACTCGAGCTTTATCGGGTCCACAAACATATGTATGTATAAGGGCCCAATCGCTCACTAGTCTCTCACTGTCCAAATAGAAAAGGAGCCTTGGTCATTTTGGTTTAAACAAGATTCACATGTTTCAAATGACTCTAAGCCAAATGAATGTATTAGCCCATCTTGATGGAGCTTCAAGATGCGTTTCTATTGACATGGCCCAAACGACTATGCTGTAAGTAGTTTGGATTCAAGTCATTGACTTCCGAACCTCTTAGTATCGATGTTATAGACGGGTCAGGGTCGCTCCAAGTTTAGAACGTAGAGACTATTAGATAAATGAGCATTCCCACATAAAAAAATAAGCCAGATGAGTAGACGGAGAAAATATTATTCTAATAATAAAGTGAATCCATCAACGTCTAAACAAGAAATCAATAATGTTTCGCCACAAGCAGCACAAAATAACAATTCTTAATCGGAAACAAGTCTACCAGTAAAGTCAAATCATAAACTCCTACGCCTAATGCAAGAATCCTTGCTCCATTCCCCACTGTGAGGTCCACTTCGGGCCTTTACCAATGATCTATCGCTTTCGCAGCCCTACGCTACACAAATGAGATCCACATCCAAGATCTAATACCCACAAAAAGTAGACAGATTGACTTCTACAACATAAATACCAAGTGGTAGCCTCGCTATTCTTCTTCTTCAGATCTTCCAAGTAGAGCTTTACAATCTCTCTTCTAATGACCTTGTTCATTAGCTGTAATAGCTAAACTCCCCTCATGCAACACCCCTCGAGCCCGATCCGACCCGACGATAGTCCGAACCGACACCCCGTGAGACGCCATTTATTATTTTATTTTATTTTATTTTTCTCGTGTTATTAAATTTTCTTTTTCAAAAATGTCGCGACCCGAATCCCCTGCCTGACCCGAATGGTAGATCCGAACCGGAGCCCGGTTTACTCCGACGTTTTCATTTATCTTACCAAAACATTTTATTAATTCACGAAGGCGGAAGGCTGAGTTTCGCCAGTGCTCCATAATCAGCTTCACAATTTCAAAGCAATTCGGGTAGCCCATAAACATTAACGAAATACATTTACAAAGAAAAGCACTGTATGCCCTTTTCAAGATGATACACAAAAATCAAGTTTCAGGGTTTATCCCTTTTGTTTACAAAACACCACTTGTTCAAAAGATGATATGCAAAATTACTGAGTATACACTTATACGCCGTACTTTCTCTCTATGACTCTCGCTACGCACGATTCGGGCCTCTTCTCTTTGTTTACTGATAATTCTCACGCATAGTTGTAACTACACGCTAAGCATTTTCATGCTTAGTGGTTCAGATACTCTATTCCAATATTCAATTTAACTCCTAAGAAGAATTTATCATTAAACTATGCCTAATATATCAACATATACTCATGCTTTCAATGTACAAATCATTTCATGAGATTCAAGCATATACATAAAATATCCTTATCAGACTCTCACAATGTTGGCTATTTTCACCTTGACTATTCGATTCACAATTTCCTCGGGCGATTCCGCTTTTGATGAATCCACTTTATTATCATTCCTGGGTGAATGTGTTTATACATTTTACAATTCTATCTCCCATCATGCCGATGCCGCTTTTGGTGCATCCCGACACGGTCAATTAAATGCCATACGCCATCATGATCGATGCCGATTAGTGCATCCCGCCAAGCTGACATCGATAATTTCTGGTGCCTTAGTGACGAATGCCGCTTTGCGCATCCCGGTCAAAGCTCATTCTGTGATATCATTCATTATAATTCGACGGATTCCGCTTTGATGAATCCCCGCCCTTTTATCATTCATTTTTCATTCGGTTTTCAATTATCACATTTCATATTCCCTTTCTTGTGATTATCTTTTCAAAGATATACTAAATCTACGTAATTATATCACATACTCATTCATGTACTTCATTCATGTACTCATTCATAATTAATTGGTAACTACCAAAATACTTGAATCAAGGATAAGTCGAACAAACCAATTATCGATTCCGTTTCTTTTCGATGTCAATCTAGAGTCCGAGTTCTTGAAGCCACTTGCACCTAGTCGAATGCGTTTTATTCACTCTTAGTGATTAAGCAAATAATCTACTGGCAGAAGATATCAGCCAGAGAGCAAGCGAAGCTTTGCTGGTAATAAAAATCTGGTACTCGTTTTGACTTAGACTCATTCTTATTCCTCTATGAGTCTACTTTACTTAAATTGGAATCATTTCAATCGGATTATCTAACTAAAGTTATGGCATTTTCATGCCCAACTAATCAATTTACCGATTACACTGGGGACAGTTTGTATTGCTCATTTTTCCGGGGTCTTAACTTCATGTTTGACTCTAGGTCTTTGTACTCATTTAAGCTTAAGGTGCTAAGGGTTCTATTCCAACTGGAATCCACCGATTGAACACCAGGCTGAGGATGCGTCAGAAACAGCTTGGGACTCTTTGCTATGTTCAAAGTTTGGGCCAGAATTTGGCTTGCACATGGCCCAGCTTTGAATGATTTTTGAGCCGTAGGATCAGAATTGGTGATGTATTCTTTGAAGTTTAGTTCTCCTTAGTGTTTTACGTAGCCACTTGAATCAACTGAATCGGATAGAAATGAAGCGAGTTATGGCTAAAATCTGGCGGTCGAAAGCGGGAAAAAGCGAGCGGGGTGTGCCGTACACCCTTTGTTCATGTCTTGCAGTCTGTTTTCAACTGCAGTGGGGTGTACCGATTACCTTTACTGTTCATGCCGGTACACCTTCCGAAATTGCCCAAATTTTTATTTTTCCGGCACGATGCCAATTCCTCCATCTGAGCTTCTATAATTCATAACACCTCGAAACATCATGAAACCATCATTATTCATGACATTTGAATTGGTGCTTTGGAATATAGCTTGTCTAAAGCGGCAGGTGAAAATCAAGCAATCTCACCATAAAGGTCGGCTTCAATTCTTTATAAAACCACATAAATGTGATGATTCCATAGTTATTTTCCGCAATTAGGGTTACTCATGTGCTTTAAAATTCAAAGGTTTGTGTGATCTTTGCGCCTTTAAACCAAAGACATCTAATCTTCATACAGCCACAGGGATCAAAATACACTTGATGCAAGGCATCACATGCCTTGATCTTCTTCTCCTCCTCCTCCTTCTTCTTCCTTCTCTTCCTCTTCCTTCTCTTGGCTCTCTCCTTCTCTTCCTACGTGAACCCTAGCTTTTGGGAGACCAAAATATGATTTTAGCTTTTGTTTTCCCATTATTATAATGTCGACTTTTTTCATTAATTTGCAGTAGCCCTCATCTCTTTAATTTTGCAATTCTTAACTTATTTATTTGTATTGTGGCTCATCTCTACATAATGATTTTCATATTCATGTCTGTTGCTAAATGACAATTGTACCCTTGTTCTCATACCGCGATTCCGGGTTCACTAGATTTATCATTTCATAACTTGTCTGATTTACCAATTTTCGGAAAAACACAAGTTTGGCTCAATTTATATCCAGAATATATAATAAAAGTATTATAAAAATCTAGGGTATTTTCGGGGCGTTACAGGGCGGCTTTGGCTTCTTGGCCTTAGGCTTGGACTGTCCTTTGCCTTTCTTGGCCTTATTGCCTTTGCCCTTTCCTTTTCTTTTCATGCTTTCCCTTTACGAACCATAAGCCTTTGGATTTTTCTTTTGAATGTTTGTCTCAACATTCTTTAACATTCCATGTAACTCAGTAATAGATTTCTCCATATGGTGCATATTGTAGTTCATAACAAATTGATCATAGATTCGAATTAATGAACCTAGAATCATATCGATGCTTGACTCATGACTAATGGGAGCACCAAGCTTATGGCGTCGATGAGACCCTTCATCTTTAAGCATGCACTTAAAGTGTCGGGAGTCATCTTGCATGCGACAATGCTAATTGGTCGTAAACCTTTCTTGGTAACGCTCTTGGAACATTCCCTTGAGATGCACCGTCATATCAAATACCTGCATTTCCTCCAATTGCTTATAGGCTCAGGAGTTCATAGTTTTGTAAGCATAAGACGGGTTACATCCGCGAGTCATTGAATGCTTCTTATAAAGCATCCCTTTCGACTCGTGGGGCATTGTTCAGCGGGAGGTTCATTATGGATTTCATTATCAAGAACATACATGCTTCCTCTCTTGTTTTTAGAGGATAATCCTCGGAATTTAGAGCAATCGAGGAAGTTTGTCGGAATTAAGTTTTCCTTTTCAAAGACGAATCGCGAGTAAATGTTGATGTGTTGTTTGATGCCATTGATCTACATACAAAAATAGCCTGAAACTTTAATAAATGAGGTATTTAATACTCCCACTAAAATTAATAACTCTTTAGTGCTGCGGAAACGATCTTATAGTTTCTTAGTGGGTGAAAATCCATGTTTGAAGCTTAAATTCAAGCTTAGCTTTTGCATAACACTTAAACTTAAGCTAACTAGGTAGAAAACTCTTTCCTTTTATGCATAGACTGAAAGCAGATTATGATAGTCTAGTTAGAGGTTTGGCATATTCAATCTTATGGATATCACCATTATCCATCATGTCTTCTTTAAGATATTTGATACACCGCAACTGGCGAAACTATGGAAGATGATTGAAGTATTGTGATGTTAAATTATGGAAGGCATTTTATGACTCAATATTTTATGTGATGAAATTATCAAGTTGTTAGGCCAAACTTTATAAACATATACATACATCACATCTGAAGCATATTAATAAGCATAAATGTAAGCGTGATATCATGGCCCACGTTTCCTAAAGGTGATCTCCACAAGCGATATGGAGATGCGAGGATTACCTTTTACCAATACCTTGGCTTTATGGGCTTGTCTCCCGACGAACGGGCCTCCATTCTTCGTTCTTCTTCATTACAAACAAGTAATGGTGTATGCTATTTTATGCTAAAATAATAAAGAGACACACGTGTTGTGTCGATAAAATAACGACACGTAAGAATTTGTATGCTAATATAATGAAAAGAGACACACGTATTTGTGTCGATAAAATTAACGACAGCGGCCGTATTTAAAAATTACAAACTCATAATTAATAATCGATCACATTGAACTACAGGGCCATGACATGGACCATGCAAATTGAATATAAACATTAAGCACATAATCATATTATGAATATGAGTTAACTGATTGCGGCGTTAGTCCTGCATAAACAAAGTTTTAAAGGCTAGCATGAGTGAGTTCTTGCTGAAATTTCTCACGATCATTAATCACACTAATAATTACAGGGTCATTCACCAATGCGATTACTCTTAATCTAACATTCCGTATGATAATTTGGAGCAATCCTACTTAATGTGTAATAATGCATAGCAGTCGATCTTAATGTCTAACATTAATGTATAACGATCTTGATTAAGAATAATACGTAACGATGCATTCTTAATGTCCCAACATTAATATGTATGATCCTGCGATTGGAAATAATGGCAAACCGTCCATTCTTAATGTCTAACATTAATGTGTACTTGATCTTGATTAAATAGAATGCATGTAGCCCATTACTTAATATACTTGATCTATTGATTAATAAGTATCTGTAACAATCATACTTAATATGTAACAATCCTACTAATTAATAAGATTCTGTAACAGCCATACTGAATATGTAACATTCCTATTGATTAATAAGTATCTATAACAGTCATACTTAATATGTAACAGTCCTACTAATTAATAAGAATTTGTAACAGCCATACTTAATATGTAACAGTCCTACTAATTAATCTTAAGTTGTAATAGTCCTAATCAGATTAGAACACAAGAATTACGAACTCGGAATTTGATTCGATCATCAACGGTCTAATCATTAGAGCTTTTCTGACAAATCATTTTCAATTACGATATGATGTTCACCGGACTTCATGAAAAAAAAAAAACATGACTCAGTTATGCGATTATAAAGCGGATGAACTAATGGATCATGGCATATCACGTATAAGCGAAACAAATACACTAAACATATCACGTTATATCACATATAAAAATCAGTTTCACGAGCAGCCAGTAGCTACGTCTGGCGTTGGAATCCAGTGATAAAGCGTAGCGAAAATAAAATTTAGCGTGACGCATCGGGATCCAAGCGATTTGATAAAACTAAACAATGAATCAAGAAATCCGAGATCTTACCTCTTGTAGATCGAATCCTTTTCTTGTAGTGCGATTTTTCTTGATCACGCGCACGCTAAAACACAGAGCATAATTCATACAGGAAACAATCCGGTAGCAACGAGCTTGGCGATGCGGGTGTGCGAAACGCCCTCTAAAGGTATCCACCACGAACAGCTAATGGATGGGATGGATGTGTAGCACCTTATGATAGGTGTTTATTACACAAAAACCAAAGACACCTTAGTGTCTTCCAAAACTCTAAAGAATTCTCTCTCAAAAAGCGCCCAATTCAAAGGAACCACCCTTTTTAGATGATAAACCCCGTATTTATATCAAGCCTCCCAAACCCTTTTAGTAAAGCAATTTAAAACCCGAATTCCGTGAGCCCAGTAATGGGCTTGGGCTTGGGTTAGGCTTAGGCTTAATCATGGGCTAAAGAGAGCCTTTCTAACATCCCATTATAGCTCAATCCTTATGTGTGACCACATAGGTTCACTTTCCCGATGTTTAGCGACGAAGGCCCCGAATCATATTCTAATCCGCAGTTATAATTTGTTCTCTAGCGAGACATTGTAACTACCGAATCAAGTGAATTCGATGGCTTCGAAAAACCTTACCATAGTATGATATTAGTCCTTTGTCACCGCGTTACCGATTAAACCTGAAAACGCCCGGATAGAGTCATCTTTTGCTAACAATCGTTTTCTTGATTCTCAAATGCGTGCGATAAACGAATGATATTGATAACTCTATCGTCTCATTCGAGCACGGCCGTACGACTACCGATCTAGCGTATGGGGCAATAGACATCACTTTCGATTAAAGCGGGACAAATTCCTTCCTTGTCAGCTCGTTCCTCCACGCGATTTCTTTGCGTACTTGACCATAGCACGTATTACCATACTTGGTAAAAAGAGGAGCGTCATTGAGCTCGTCGAGCCTTTGAAGTTCCTCGTGGAATCCGTGGTGAATTCAGGTCGAAGGACTCAGATACCCTTCCTTTGATGAGAATTCTCGATGACATAATCATGTAGTATTTCTCATAGCCAGGTCGATCGATGCATGAACTTAACATGTATTTATGTTCGAGTAACATCTTATGTTCATGACCCGACAAAAGCGTGGTCCTTTCTCGAAGAACATAATAGTCTTACTTCATTATTATTTACCTTGATAATGATCGATATGGACTGGCTGGGAATATGGTTCTTATGCCTTAAGGTTTTAATGTCGAGTGCGTACTTGATGACATAAAGCGGAGCCAACTATTGAGAGATGCGATTTTATCAAGTTAAACCACAATTTAAATAACAAGATAAAATGATAAATGCCTCATGTATATAAACATATAATGACAATGTATATGCCACTAGGCTAGAGTATATCACTAACAGCAATGTTAATACTTGAATGGTATGTCGCGACATAAAAACCTTGGTCATGACAAATGTTTTTCCCTGTCGCTCTTCATGTGTCGCGATAATAAATTTTTGTGTCGCGACATTCTTCCTGTAGTTCTTTTTAACCTTTATCGTGATAATAAATTTCTATGTCATGACCGAGTTCCATCTCAACATTATGTTGTGATTTTCGCGACATAAAACTTCGATTGTCGCGACCTTTCTTGCCTTGCGATGCTACACTCTAAACTTTATGTCGCGACATATATTAGAAATGTTGCGACATATATCATGCCTTAAACTTGTCATTCTTTGAAATGTTTGTCACAACATCAAAACCTTTATCGTGACCAACTTAAATTGACTTACCTCTTTAATCTGCCATTTTCTGTTGCGACATAGTTTTGTTGTGTCGCGACATTTTTTCTTCCCTCTTCAGTTCTTTATGTCGCGACACATGTTTGAATGTCTTGACAAAGCTGCGGCATTTACACACACTTGCTTTGATCTTTATCGGCTACGGAAGCGAAAGAATGTCGACATTCTTCTTGCCTTCTATCTTCCATTCTTGTCAAACAATGTTTTTTTATGTCCGCGACATAATTCTAGCACTTCTTGAGGAACTACCGAGCGATATCGCTGACATAAAAATTCATTGTCGTGACGCCAGATTATAATCTTCACGATTTTCATTATGTGACATTCATTTTCTTTGTTGCAACGACTACGGTCAATCCTTATCATATTATGTTGCGACAAAATTTTGAAATGTCGTGACAATCTTTAAACTTCCAACTTGAGTTTAACTTTGTCTTTGTTGCGACATATCACTGTTTGTTGTGACACTGCCCTGCTGGTTGCCTTGAGCTTTTGTTGCGACATTTTGAGATTATATCGCGACATTATGAGATTATGTTAGGCATTTACGCTGTAGCTAATTTTTTCTGCTTTTCTTATTTGGTTGTTTCTTTTATATTCAAAACCTCTGAAACACAAGTTGGTGATTATTCCATAATTTACCATTAAAATGAATCATAAACTTACGAAAAATGCAAGAAATGGTTAAAAATATATGAGTTTAGGACTCATCAAATTCCCTCAAACTTAAAGTTTTGCCTATCCCCAAGCAAAGAAAAGAAAATTTTGTTTGTCCTTAAACAATTCAGCTTTTATTTTTAAGGACATTTTTTTGCTTTGCATTAGACATCTTTTCCCTTGTATCCACAATTTAGCTCAAAAATAGGTTAGTTGTAAAATTATTTTTGAACAAGTTTCCAATCCAGAACAGGGAAGATTTTCAAGTAAGTTCACTAAACAATCAAAAAATTCCTATAGTGTAAACAGTTCAGTTATTCAACCCTAGTTTGTGAGTGTGTGATGGTTTTCTCTCTTTTTCACCTTGGCAGATTAGTTAATCTTTTGAGACACTACTCAGATAATAAACTTCTCATTGATTCTTCTAAGTCTCATATGCTTGTTTTTCATATTAATCTCTACTAATGTAGGTAGATACAACCTTTAAGATCAATTAGGTCTTTTAGGCTTGTAATGTGTGGCTTGGGTAATTTGGTAGAAAAATGGACAATTAAGGCTCAAGTTTACCTAGATTCCACTTACAACTCAACATATTTTCCTTCATTCTTCATCCTTTACTTTTCCACCCGATGTCAACTTTCAAATAACCCAAACTTGGTTTGGTGCATCATTCTGCATACTCTCTTCTATTGTGGTGTTTTTCTTAACTACCTTCAGAATGTAAATTTAGTTCCTCATATTAGAAGCTTTTTTACTTTTCATTTTCTGTCAAGAATTATGGAACAGTGCAATGTTTTGTCTTTTTAAGCTTTCTACCACCCTTAGAGAACTTTGGGTTAGCAACGCTCATACCAGTTGACATTAGGGTACTATGCGTTGAAACACCCCTAAGAACTTAATTGTTCGAGGAGGGAGAGGCTCTGAGAGCCAAACTCGTTTCCACCTTGATACTTTGTATTTTCCACGGCTTCTTTTCTTCATTCTTTTTTCTTCTTTCCTCGTCTCAATTGGTTTCTTTTTCCATGTTTATTCTTATCCTCCTTTACATTTCAAGATATCTCACACGGAAACTTGTCCGGTTCTCACTATTGATGTACTTGTCATCACGATTTAGGTAATAAGGGGTTCTTTATTGTAGGATTAGATTTAAGGAAGGATTTAGGCTTTTCATTTGCTGGTTGATGATGAAATTGGCTTTTGGCTCAAGAATAAGGAACTAAGGTATATGCATATGCATATTCTGAATTAAGCTTTGAAGGTTCCGACTTTGAAATGCTTTATATCATTTGTTTAGGTACTTTTTGACCATGTGCATTGTTTTTCGAGGATTCACAATAACTATTTATTTACAAAATAAATTATAAGTCTTATTTGTTCCGTAATTTGTTTAAATCTTCACAAGTCTTGAAGTTCAACATTCATTGATAACTATTCTGACTTCCTCTTTTCGATTCATCCTCGTTCTACCCACAATCATCAATTTCTTGTTTGGTTTACGAGATATGTTGCTATGCTGTTTCCATGACTCAGCTTACATTAATCAAGCCATTCAATTCGAGAAAAATCTATCATAGCATAAACCCACTCCAAATTCACTCATCATTGAATTCTACCCAGACAATCCATGTAGCTTTCATATAATATACTCGGGAAAACTAATTTACCATTATTAATGAAAAGCTACAAACTAAAAGTCATCATTCTTTATTTATTGAAGATCAAGCAATGAAAAGGAAATAGACGAGAAAATGCAAAGAAAAATGGACATATTTTTGCAATTGATTTTTTCATTTATGTTTTCATGTCTGAGGATTTAATTCTGAAGATAGACGAAGGAAAGAAAACAAAGGTAGGTCATTCTTTTTCCTATCATACTTAAGGGAAGGTTCATATTCTTGGATTCAAACTATAACCGGCGGATGAGGAAGGAATTCAGGGATTTGGACTTGTGGTCGTTTGCTTTAGCCTTGATACGCACCCTCTTTGTTGAAGGAAGTAGACCATCCGTTGAAAAGTCGTTACTTAATAAGATCCGTGCGTCTGCGCGATGGGTTTAGGACTCCCTCAAATTCACCCAGGGCAAAATACATCTTGATCAAATTGTTATTGACCATATCCAAGCTCTTTGTCCATAATATTTCCTTGTAGTTGAGGGTTGCTTCCATCTCCTTATCCCTCTTTTCTATGAGAAGCTTGATTTCCTTTTGATGTCCCTTATATAAACATCCAAAGGCATCTACATTTTGCAACATATTCTTCTCCATTGTATCCTCTCTTTCTTTCATTATCTTCAGTAGCTCATTGTCTCTTTTCAACTTTTCTGAAATGAAGGCTTTTTCCCTTGTCTTGAGTTCTCCACTTAATTCTTTTTCTCTTCTATCTAGCTTATCCCTCCACTCTTCATCTCTTTGTTTGAGTGCATGCTCCAAAATTTGATATCTTCTTTTCGGCTCTGCATCCATGTACTTATCTCTCAATTGCAGTTAGATTTTTAGTTGTCTGTCCCCTTCCTACATCTCTTGTCTCATGATTTTCAACATCTCCATCATTTCTACATTGTTGCTCTGTTGCCCTGAGCTCTCAGCTGGCTCTTGATGAATTTCTCTAGCATCTAGAGATAAATTCCAGATGGGGCTCAAGCTCCTCTGCCTTTCTTGTCTCTCTTGAACTGGACTTGCTCATTTCCTCTGTCATCCCCTTCCTCTTCTTCAGTTTCTACTTTTTTCTCCTTGCCTTTATTCTTTGGACCCTTGGTTATTCTAGTTAATGTCAGAGGAGAAGCTCTAGAACATGTTACTTCTTCTTTCTAATCTCCTTCCACACCTCCTATGATGCACAGTCTGGTGATTAATGTTGGATAGGGTACTAATCTGTCATTTGCTTTTGAAGTAGCTTCCAGAAATAGAAGTTATACATTATTTTCCCAACACTGAATTAGTATCCATTCAAGATAGCATACGAGTATCACCTCATACATCTTCTTTATCTTGAGGTGTTTGGATGGTAAAAGAGTGGCCGATAAAAGTAAAACCAAACCTTAGCCTCTTACGTAATGAGCCTCTTACTGATATATTCATGGGGTTCTTCACACAGTGAACTCCATTTCCCCTTTCCATCTGTCAACAGATCCACTATCTTTTGGTAATCTGGCTCTTCCAGCAACTTCTTAAACTTTTGAACCATTTTTTCTCTCTTTTAGATTGAGAGTTTCATCTATCTTCTCTCTACTGAATCATATCCACTTTCCTCTTACGTAACACATCTTCTCTCTTAATCCCAACATGTTTGAGTAAATTCCTTGACGACATCCACAAAACCAGGAGCCTTGTGCTCATAAAATAAGTGTCATCCTCTCTTCTCAATCATTTCTAAGAAGGGTGAAATTAACTTGCTGAACCTTTTCTTGATGAAATGTTGTATTGCAATTTTCCTTCCAAAGCGAAATCACCTTGCTACAAACAAAATCATTTACTTGGTTTTCTTTCCTCTACTCTATTTCAGTTTCCTCAACTCCCCTCTTTCTTTTTCTTATTTCTTCAGTTGGTTGCTTAGCCTCTGTTCTTGTTTCTTCTTGTTCTTCTTCCTACACTGCCCCTGACTGAAGCTCTTGAATGGCTTCCTCCTCATTCTTAGTGTATTTTTCCATTATCTAGTTCAGGTTCGGAATCATATTCGATGGTTCATACATGGTTGAAATCAGGTTTAGGGATTTAAGGTTTTCAAAAGAAGATGTGAGAGAAATTTGGTGAAGGTAGATGAATGGTTTGATGGTTTATGAGGAAGTGGACCTTTCAACTTTTGAGGTTCTCTATTTAGGCCAAATGATTTGTTGTGTTTTTTAAATTATCGTGACAAAAAATAGCCTAGGTTTTTTTTTTTAAACCTATGTTGCAACATATGATATTATATCGCGATCTAATTATACTCTGGTGAAGTAAAATAATGCCGCGACATAAAGTATTATGTCATGACATAATTTCCTGCACTATATAAAAGGCTAGAGTAATATTTGTCACGACAAAGAGAAATAATGTTGTGACAGAGCAAAAATAATGTCGCGATAATAAAATACATTTTCATCAAAATTGCAAATTTAACATTTTCAACCAATTAACACACAAAACAGTATGCAATGCATTCAAACTACTCAAATCATACTTGTGAAGACATGTCTAGCAATGAAAAGAAACTTCAGTTTAAGTATGAGCAGTGCATCTACGTTTCTTGAATTCGGTATCATTCAACATGATGATAATCAAAATATTCAAGGAATGGGCACGACAAAGCTACTATTCGCATTTTACGCCGTAAAAATACACTCATGAGCTTCAACTATGTATTATCCTTAAGAACAAGTTAGGGAAAAAGAAGGCTCCCTTAGCACTTTCTGCATAATGAGTTTGAGAAAGAATTCTTCCAAATAAAATCCATCACCGATTTCAGCTTCATGGTCCTGAAAAGTCAACACAATCACACAATAAAATTTCAAACAATGAAGACAAAGGAGTCTTCTCACAAACAGGGGTTCATCGTGCCGAACCTTAACTGACTGAACATAGAGCTCCCTTTTGTGAATTTTCTGGGTACAATGAGGTCCAAATTTGATTACACTTCCTTCATGAAAGTTGTTCTCCTAGAAGTCTAGTTTACCCAAAAATTGGAATCACTGCATTTGGATCAATCTATCGAATATGACTCAAACTCGAGAAGCTGGTCTAAGACCAGACCTTAAGCGATAGAAATAGAGAGTTCCCTTGTGATGAATTTCTAGGTACAATGGGGTCGAAATCTGAATACACTTCCTTCATGAAAGTTATTCCTCTGAGAAGTCTAGTTTGCAAATTGGAATCACTCAGCTTCTTTAGATATGACTCAAACACTCCAAATGCAGTGCAGTTTCGAAGTCAAAGCGAGAACTAGAATTGAATTCCAAATTCAGGGATCATAGTACCATAATTTGACCTGGTGGTCTTTTGAATATTTAAAGCTACGGGTCTCAGGATTCTCCTATACTTATAATCATTCCATTTGGAGGTCTCTATGCTAAGATATGGCCAAAACAAAAACAGGGGTTTTAGAAAAAATTTAGCAATAAAATCCTTGAAATACTATGTTTCTTTACATTTTTCACACAAACTCCTCATTGAGGATCAAAGGAACAAATCCATGACACCAACAAACAAAAAATAGAAGAAATCTCAAGCCTTAGCCATACTTGAACCACAGGTTTCTTCTTCTTCTCTTTCTCCCTCTTCTTTCTCCTTGCTTCTTCATTCTCGCTAAACAAGTAGATCTCGAAAGAAATTGAAAAGCAACCAAATGGCTCTTCTCCTCTCCCGGTATAGCCACAGCTCTCTTCTCCGAAACACCCAAAATGGGAACTCCTCTTCTCATAAGACGATTTGGTCTCATCCTTTATTCTGAGGCCGTATTTGTGAAAATTCTCATTTTTGGTTAAACTTTCTTCTTTTTGCATTTTAGTCCCTCTTCATTTTATCATTTGCAAATCACTTATCACAAATTCGAATATGGCATAACATCGTTTAACTTAATGTCTCTTAAGTCCTTAATTTGCAATTGACCATTATACCCTTGATTATTGGATTAATTCCAGGTTTATCGTTTTTCACTCTTAACGCTTAAATTCTGGAAAAATACAAATTTTAAGCACATTATGCCTCTAAGCGTAATAAACTCTTTAGGGAACATAATTTTGGGTGTTACATTCTTGCTCATAATGTCATGAAACTTAGCATGGTTGACATGCAGACGATACCTCAATGAGGTATATTAATCTCAACTTCTTGAACATATCCGAATCTAGAGAGCTGCTCGCCTTCATTTTGCTTTACGAAGCCTCTAAAGAGATGGAGCAGCCCGAGGCATGTAAGCTTGCGTTTCTATTTCTTTTCAATTTTTCCTTTCACCCTTTCTTTGCTCGATGCGCACCTCTTCTTTCTCGATCTCTTTAGTCAATTATGAATTGCTAAACTTGGTCTCTTTTCCAGTTCCTTCTTTCTCTTATTTTTCAATCTTTCTATTTATATATTTCTTTTATTTTCCAATTCTCTGCCACTCCTTGGTCACACCATATAGTCATAGGATTCTTCTTTATATCACTTAGGAGGCATCTTGGACTAGTTACACATTCTTAGGGGCGATTGCGCCCCCTTTCGTGTCTCAGTTTTTAGAGAGGCATTAGTGTTGGCTGAAAACACATTTGTGTGTTTACCTAAAATCTTTCTTCTTTCGACAAATTTACGCTCGTAGATATTCGTGACCTCTTTGTTCTCTCTCATGGATGTCATCATTTGATCTTCAAATCAGTTAAGATTTGTCACGATTTTCTACTCTCACAACTCCCTTGCTTATTGTTGTCCTTGGAACCATTATGGAGCGATATTGTTGAAATTCTACCTTTGGTCTTGGACCTTGCTGTGCTCTACCTTTATATGAGAAATTCTCATGGTTCCTGAGTGCTGGTGTGTAGTGGGTTGGTAGGTTGAGGTTTGGCTTAAAGTTGTAGTTTCTATTGTCATTGGCTCTGTGACCTCATAGCAGTAGGGACCCTCATGAAGTACAGTCCCTCACTCCAAACCTTACTCTTACCGCTCATTTCCTTTACCCCATTCCTACTTCATATCTTTGGGCCATTCTTTTATCTTGGTTTTCCTAAACATTTCTGTCAATGCATGAAGTTTAGCTTCTGGCAATCATCTTGTTCGCTCATCCACCCACTTATTTGGTCTCACTATGCTTTGCTCCTACCCAAAGTCTAGATGGAGCTTTGTAGTTGCTTTTTGCTAGATTTTCAATCAACTATCTTGCCTCTTCAGCACTCTTCCTCTTGAATGCGCCACAATAGGTTGCATCAATTATACCTTTAGAGGTGTAGTTCATAGAGTGGTAAAAGATGTCCATCTGGGTGGTCAGATCTATTCCATGCATTGGGCATCTTTTCAGTAATCTCTTATATCTCTACCATACATTATAGAGACTTTCATCATCTCATTGTTTAAACACTATGATTTCCCCTCTCCTTTACGAAGTGGCGAGAGGAAGGAATCACTAACTCATGTAAGCCTCATGACTCTTCCCGATTGTTCCTTTGATCCATAAGGCGATGATTCAAACTAAGTAGCTTCCCTGACTCCTGATATAAAAAGGAAGAGTTGTAGCACAGTCCTAAGTCTGCCCATTCAAGGCTTCTGTGTTTTCATCCTCGGAAATCTTCCCATATGCTCATTGGGGTCTTTACTAGGATGGTCGAGTATATTGATGTTCTTTGCGCCATTGTGATGAGGCGACAACTCAAAGTTGTTGGCTATAGAAAGTTGTCTCCGCAGTATTCATCTCTAATGGTAGCCTCCAAAAACCCTCATAGTCCTTTGCCTACAGGCACCTCTCTACATTGTTATACACTTTGAGTGTTTTGTTGTGTCTCTGCCTTTGCCATAAGCGTGGTCGACCCTTGAACTTTCTTGATTTCTCAATGTCTTCTCGATTCTATGTCCAGCCCGTGATTACGCCACAGTTTTCTATGCATGTGAGATCTTCTTGATGAAACATACTAGATCAGGTAAATTAGTGGAAAACAACTATATCACTATAAGCTCATAAAACATTTTGTTAACTTACTGGCTACTACGATTCGCTATTTTGTAAATTTTCTGAAATTTTTTATAAAACAAAGAAAAATATCCAAATTAGAAATTATCTCTTTTGTTGGAATATTGATATTTAAATTCTTTTTTCAGATCCCCGGCAACGGCACCAAAAACTTGTATAGGCAAGTTGAAACCAAATGATTTGTTTTTGACACTACTACTGGAAAGTTGTTTAGAATCTCTTGCAACGGAGCCAAAAACTTGTTGATTTATAACCTTTTTCTATATAAACCAAAATACCATTGTCACTATTCTTTTCAATGTATAAATCTTTTCGTTATATAAAATTTTGCAGTTTTTAGTCTAAATGAAATTTTCTGCAAATGCATAGGTCATACAAGTAGTAAAGTAGATTAAAAATAAGTCTAAGGTGGTGTTGTTTTTGACTTATCTTGAAGGTGAATAGCTTTCGGCGGTAAATTTGTTTGTTTTTAAAATTTTAAACGCTTATTCTTTGAAATTTTTTAAAAGTTACGAATAGAAAAGTGAAAATATTTGAGCACATTCGAAAAGTCATTTTCCACAAAAATAAGAAAAAAGCTCGATAAATTCTTACGACAAAAGAGTAGCTAATGATATCACATTTCTGCCCAGGGATAGCCAATGGGAAGGTTTGAGATGGGGCGATCCCATCGGGCGACTTTTGTTTATTTTTCGGTCACCGAGCTTGTACCGTTTAAAAATTAAACATGGCGAGCGGAGTATCAGAGAAAATTCCCGAACTCACCCTAGTTACATTTTATTTTTGTTTTATTTTTTTAATTTTAATTTTTATATTTCTTTATTTTATTATATTAAAATTAATATTTTTCTATAAAAATAAAAATATTATGAATTTTTATATATTATTTATTAAAGCATTATAATAATAATTATTATTTATATTAAAGTCTAAAAATAAAAATAATAAAATATTATTTTTAAATATAATCGGCGGGGCTTATTGTGTATTTTAAATATATGGTTCATATTGCTTTATTCGGGTCAGTTCTTTCCCAAAAGCAATTTATTCTTTTTAGTTCGACTTTATTTTAAATTAAGCTTGGCAAAGTTATTTCGACTTCGAGATTTTTCGTAAAAATACCGTCTCTGAATCATTCATGACTTATCGCTCAATCGAAAAAATTTCCTCTTTATACCGGGAATTTAGATGAAACTTACGAGTCCTTTAGATTTCGCGAGGCAATTGCGGCGCAATCAGTTTAGTCATCCAGAGATCTAGAAATTTTATAGGCTTCGTGACCAGCTATGTGATTTATTATTTTTATTAACGTTTTATGATTTTTTGAAAATTTTAATTTTAGGGTTTTTTACGAGGTAACAATACGAACGAGTCTTGGATTTGAGAAAATAAAATCAAATAGATTTAAAAACCCCGATTAAAATTAAATTAAGCATGTGTTATTAAAATGAGACGGAGCAGGCAAAATAATTAAATTCAGATTATAAATGCTCTTCGTTAGTAATGTTAAAAAAACAAACAACAATACTTAATCACATTAAGTCTTTATTGGTGGATTCAAAAAAAGTTATTCAGCATTAAGTAAAAAAAACAAACACCGCTAAGTATCGTTCCCACGAGGATTTGAAATCTAAGATGGTGCTGACTACTCGAGATCCTTATTATTTGAACTCAAAAGTACAAAATTGAATTTTTTTTAAACTAAAGAAATAATGACTAATTAAAATTCTATAACTATAAAAAAAAAATCAAAATGAATTAGATTGGAGAGTTCATTGAGTAAAGTTAACACAAGGAAATAGATCAATGTATAATTATCAATTTTTACATCATTTTATAACATAGTTCAACCATTAGTTTGAAATTTGAACTTGTCAGAGATACAAGGTAGTATGGTTGGATTCCTGTCTGTTTTATACATTTCACTAATTAGATAACCATATTCCTTCCCGGACACATAAGGTCTTGTCACGCTACCTGGCAGGCAAGAGGGGCACGACACGGGGCCCAGGATTCTTTAACCAGTTTTCGGGACATTAGTGGCGGAATTTCATATATATATATATATATATATATATATATATATATATATATATATATATATATATATATATATATATATATATATATATATAATAAATCTTCTTAAAACTACCACCGTAGTGGTGTTTAAAATGTCCTGTACATATACATGCTTGAGTCTCATTTACTTGTACATAAACAAATTCCATTATTACAAAACTTGTACATTACATTACAAAACATATTCAAACACCTACATCAGGTGGACTTCTACTGTTGTGTTAGCCCTGGATGATGCGGAATGCCATGGATGTCCTCTTCAGTACCTACACGAATAAAACACTCATGCTAAGCTTATAGCTTAGTGGGAAACATATAAGAGATATGACCACTTGGAGTGGTCCACATTCTGAGGATACATGTAACATATAATTCTTAACGAAATTTCATATCTCCGTAGGAGTTCGAATGACAATCTTGTACGAAGATCTGCATGGAGTGCGATTCTGAGAACATAAGCGATTTCTTATACTTTCTTCTTGTTCATTACTCATATTCTTATCATATAAAAGGTTTGCATAAGTCATATTATTCGGATAGACAACATATAGTATTTGCTACGCAAGGCCCGATAACGATGAAATGATAGGGACCGCGGCCCTGATAGATGCGAAGGTGCGATCTGATCGCGAGCAGAGGCGTGTCGACCACGTAGCGAAGTTTCATAGCGGGATGCAGGAAGCCCAGCGATCGAGACATGCGCGCATGCGAAGTGTCTCGTAGCGGCCCCAGCGGTGTCGAAACCTTTGTTCCGGAGGCGTGCACGCCCCGCGTAAGCAGTGTCGTAGCATTAGCGAGTGCGAAGCGCGATTAGAACATGTACGCCCGCTTCTCTTGAAGTGTGTCGTAGCCTTGGCGAGTGTCGAGCATTGATCGGAGATGCACATTCATTTTGTTATTTGGTCTTACTTGAGTGTCTGATTATATGTCTTACTAAGATTGTTATATTGTTCTTAAACACATTAGCAAATGAGGGCAATAAACAATGTTTAACCAACAATACGATCGCCGAGGCGAAGCGAACAGAACATTTTTCATATAATTTTTTTATACTTGTACGAACCCTTTCATTCACTTTTTAGGATCCTCATTAATCCAATGGATGATTGTTAGAATTAACGGAAGAGATGAACCAAAACATGACTTGCAGGTACGCCTTGGCGAAGCAATGCTATGCTTAGGCGAAGAGGTTCACCTAGGTGGAGCACTGTTACGCCTATGCGGACCAGAAAGTGTAGAAATTCAGGCCTCGAGTTCGCTTAGGCGTAAGGACCTTCGCCTAGCCAGAGCTCCACACCTAGGTGTGCACTCCTACTCCTAGGCGTAGGGGTGTCGAGTAGAATGCAGAAATGGACCGATTTTGGCCATTTTCAATGGAAATCTTTTAACCAAATCTACCCATTTCGAAACAAAACTACAAAACCTTAATACGTAAAATCTGCATGTATTGAAGAGTTAGGGTTTTCCTAACCCAACTTAGACAAGAATAGATTTATGGTATTTCCATCTGAAGTAATCAAGCGATTTCCAGACAAAGTTCAAATTTCCAAACAAGAATTCCATACAGAATCCGTACTACGAATAGTTTCCATGCACGGATTTCTTCTTAACAGCACTCTCTCTTTCTCCTTCTCCCATTAGCCCAGCTTCAATGCGAAAAAATGAGATTTTCTAAAGTAGTGTTTAGTCTTATCGAATTTGACTTAACTTCCTTTTTGCCATTTGGTCCTTTATTTTCATTTATTCTCAATTCAACTTATCCATATTTCCACTTTATCATATAATCTTCTTAAATTATGACTTTTGGGTCCTTGATTGGAAAATTACTAATTTACCCTTGGCTTTTGTATTAATCTCAGTTCTTATCATTTTTCATTTTTTGCACTTAAATTCCGGAAAAATATACATTTACTTATATTATACCCTAAATATGTAATAAACTACTAGGATATAATTTGGGATGTTACAGGTCTAATCTGTTACTTGTAAGATATAATCCTCTTTAGGCCGAGTATTTTTATTTCAGTCTTCCACCATGTTCTTAGGACTAAGATTTCTTACCCCATGGAAGCCGGAATGATAGAGCCTTCTCGATCTAATTGGTTTCTCTTCCTTTGAATCAGATCAAACTCTCTATCTCCTTGATTAGATACATCTTTGCTTTGTAGTCGAAGATCATTTCATTGAACATAGGAGAAACCTCTAATCAATTAAGAGCGTCGTAAATACAACTAATCACCATACTTGGCCGGAGTAAATTAGTGATTTTGTAAGTAATCTTTAAGTCATTAGTTCCATAATATTAGTTTAACATACTGATAAGCTGCTCCATACCCTCGAGAATCTTTATCTACGTATGTTGGAAGTCTCACCAGGAAATTAGAAGCGAGAATCTGGCCCAGCACTTACAGTGCAGGCTACTAATAGTAAAAGCAAATTAATTTGAAACAACACTAATTAAATAAATTCCAAGATTTCTAACTATGACATTCTTTTAAATTGCGCAGAAAATAATAACTAATACCAGTCCATTCCCAGAGGGAGCTCAGTCTTTCAAAACTGGATTACAAATAACAGTGACTAACTAATCAGGAAAATTCACTAAAATTGCAAGCAAAATAAGTGAACTCTAGAAAACTTCCAAATTCCATTAAAATCATAAAGTAATGAAAATTAAAATCTTGATAGATCTAGCTCCGAAACTTTGTGAATCCTTTTTCAAATCAAGAAAATACTAACTAAAATGTTAAGCTGAAACTAAATCGATGAAAAGAAATAAAAGAAAAATAAAAATAAAAAAATAATAATAATATACAAATGAGACTCCAGCTAGCCAGATGTTCCAGGTTTGGCAGAAGCTGCGCACAGTATAGGCTTATATTTATAGATTTTCAAATGATGGGCCGAAATTCGAGGCTAAAGTTGTGGATTCGCAAAACTAGCCCAGTTAATGACTTTGTCGTGACATAGAAAAATTATGTTGTGACATTGTAGCTATATTTGTCCTCCAACTTTGTTGTGGCTTATAGTGTTATGTCGCAACAATGTTCTATGCTTTTTTCTTGAATTATGTCATGACATACTTTGAAAATGTCGCGACAAAGCTCAGTTGAATTTGTCTTGTAATTCTCGCGACATATGTGTCTTCTGTCGCGACATTTCTTTCATGCCTTGTAGTGTTAATACTTAAATGGTATGTCGCGACATAAAAACCTTGGTCTCAACAAACGTTTTTCCCTGCCTCTCTTCATTGTGTTGCGATAATAAATTTTTGTGTCGCGGCATTCTTCCTATAATTCTTCTTAACCTTTGTCGCGACAATAAATTTCTATGTCTCAACAGAGTTCCATCTCAACATTATGTTGTGATTTTCGCGACATAAAACTTATGCTATCGCGACATAGCTTTCTTACCTTGCAATGCTACCCTCTAAACTTTATGTCACAACATAGATTAGAAATGTCGCACCATTTATCATGCCTTGAACTTGTCATTCTCTGAAATGTTTGTCGCAACATCAAAACCTTTGTCGTGACCAACTTAACTTGACTTGTCTCTTTAATCTGCCATTTTTTATCACGACATAGTTTTGTTGTGTCATGACATTCTTTCTTCCCTCTTAAGTTCTTTATGTCGCGACACAAGTTTGAATGTCATGACAAAATTTTACTGCCATTTGCTTTGATCTTTGTCGTGATAGAGCAAAAGAATGTTGCAACATTCTTCCTGCCTTCTATCTTCCATTATTATACAACAATGTCTGGCACTTCCATTCTTATCCATTGTCGCAACATAATTGTGTCTTATGATTTTCATTATGTCGCAACATTCATTTCTTTGTTGCAACATTTCTCAGTTAATCCTTCTCATATTATGTTGCAACAAAGTTTTAAAATGTCGCGAAAATCTTTAAACTTCCAACTTTAGTTCAACTTTGTCTTTGTTGCGACATATCACTGCTTGTCACACGCCTACTTTTTCGGCCCAGAGTGATGCGTCCCAGCTCATCTTGGACCGGCCTTCTCCGCGTCGATCCTTTCTCATGGGATTGTCTCGACTTTCTTATAGTCGTTCATCGCATGTCGAGCGCTGGAATCTCGCGAGGTACCCAGAGCCGCTCTACTTGCTCTTGTTTGGCACATCTCGTGCCTACTCGGCGCACTCGATTCTTGACTCGCCTTTGCTCTGCTAACAAATGCCTCTCTAGACACGCTCATGACTCCCAAGCCATGACCTTTCGGAACACCATGTCGCTGACTGTTCTCTCAACTGCACGAGTCGCCCATCTCGATAAGCCTCTAGCGTGCTCTGCGTGGAGGCGAGGCACGCACGCCCGGCTTGAGCATTAAACCACCACTTTCCAAGGGTGTCATAATGTGTTTATGCGCTAAGCTCAGCCCCAGGTTACGTGCCGTAGTACTCATACGCCATTATCGACGAGACTCATTCTGAGGCGTGATACCTCCCGGGACGATCTCAACCACTCCGCGCCGCAAACAAGTTTCCCTTCTTTGCCGACATCTCATCCTTAGCGGCCCCTCTCTAGCGAAGGTAGGAACTCCTGTCAGGAGTTCCCATTGCCTCTCAGGCATCTCATCCGTATGTTCGAATAACATGCCCGAAATCGTACCTCAGCGACATATGGCGGTATCTACATTGCAATCCATCACTTTATCATAAAGGCATGTCCTTTCATGCGGCGTGTTGGCCCGGTTTCGCCTGCCTCGGCTCATCGAAGCGGCTTGACTTAGACGATTTGTTGAGGTAGGCGACACCCCGCACCATGATCCACGACTACGAGACCGAAGCTCGGCTTCGCTCACCCGTAAGCATCTACATCTTGTCTCTAGGCGGTCTGCTCTCATACCCATTGCACTCTACGAAACCTTGAGCCACTCATTGCGCCGCATAAACCACTCATTGGGCACATCACATGACTTCAGCATCCTCCACGGACTCTCATCACGCACACCCCGTCGGCCACATTTTCTTCACGGCGCCTCTGCTCCATTGTCAGGCTCGTCGAGCCGCCTTGAGTGTGTAACAAACTCTCCCCGCTCGAATCTCTTGCACACCCTCGTGCGAGGTCTTCCCTGACGCTACCTGCGAAGTCTTCTTGTCTTCACTTACTGTCATCCACTAAGGTCTCTATGTCACCCCACAGCGAGGGACGTTCGGTAAGGGAGATCAGACATGCTTAAACCATCTTTATGCTCATTTCTAAAGCATCCAATGTCGCGTCCTTTTTAGCACATACTTATTATCCTAGTAACACTCCTTTTTGCTATACTAGAAGCGATGGCTGCCCTTGACGAGATCTCGAAAATATCTTCACTAGGCTTCTCTGCTTGCTTGACGATACCACCCCACGCACCCCTGTGCAAGAAATATCTCATTTGTGTCACCTCTTATTTGTTCTCCTGATAAAAGTTAACTCGATCCGTGTCTTGGCTGATACTCCACTAGTCGCGGATGTAAAACTCCTAATAGACTTGGTGCCTGACCATGCTCAGCTAAAAGGCCCCGAGAAGTGTGTACTGACTCTTGCGCCTTATTCTCACCTTCTAGCGTGCTTCCTCTTACTTGATGTTCGGCAAGCGACATCTTAGATCTAGAGATACCCCTACTCCTGGGTCCTCCTTATTGTAGCTCCAATCTCTCCTAAGGTTTCCACTCTCTTATACATACGGGAGTTGTACACCTCTTTAACGACCAAATTTCCTCGAACATTCTATATCACGGATGTTCACCACTTCTCTCGTGGTCCCTGTTGATCTCCTCTCTCTGCAGTACTCCAACACCTCACTAAGATCATAATCCACTAGCCATCAACGAGGTTTTCTTCTATAGACATCCTCTAACTTCCACGCTCTCATGTGAAGCTTCCTAATGGTCTTGTTTTCACGAGGGGGAAGTCCTCTTACCTCCCAGCAAGTGCGGGCTGATCGGACTTCTCTCCTGATGCCTCCATTCCTCTTGAAAGGGACTTTAGAGGCTTCTCCGGCTCTCTTGAGACTATATAATTTTCTCTCAGACTCCTCCTGAAATTCATTGTCCGATCTAATCATTTCAAAAGGCGGCAATGAAGCCATTCCTTGCATGACTACTCGACCGATTTACAACTACCTTGTAGGCTATCTTAGTTCATGACACATCCGTCTCGAGCATGTTGATATCCACTATTAAAATGGCGAACTCTTTCATTTGTTCTCTTATAGAACCCCCTCGCGATTCTTCAAAGACTCTCATGCCATTCTGGCCAAAATCTACGATAGGGATTGACTCATCCATCCCATATTTTTAAGGATTCTTCCTACTATCTCGACATGAAATCCAAAGCATGTTCTTCATCATTGTCTGTCTTGATTATCTATCAAAGCATAACATTCCCTCTTACAACAAAAGTCGATCACCTCTCATCCTTCCGTCACCATGTGCTTAGAACTCACCAACATCTCGCATCCAAGTCCCACAAGACATCTCTACTATTTCTTCCGGAGTAGTTCATACCTCCCCTCTAAAGGTTCTACATCCTAATAGCTTTCAATCCTTTGAACTTGACCTTCCAATGCTTTACAAGTGAAACTGCCTTTGATAATCATCCCAAACAAACATTCTGATATGAACACCAACTCACGGCACCCCTTTTTCTCACCACTCACTTCTCCTGCCTCTCTAAGTCCGCGAAACAAGTGTTGCAGAACTTCGATCTCTATGTCGCTCCGACTAGAGGTCACCCTCCATTACTCAATCTCTCAAGGAAATCTTTCCCCTGCCCACACACTCCTGTGAGCATCCATGAGCTATCTCTTGCTCTCCCAACTTTATCTCCTTTATCAAGCTAGGTCTGTCGTGCAACCCTGCACCATAGGACTCCATACTTGGTTCCCATTTACATATCCCTCGACCATTCTTGTCATGAGGGCAATGCACAGCGTATCCCGCTTGTGCCTCCTAGTGTCCCACACCTCAATGCTTCACTAGACAAAGCAAGCGGGCTACTCGCCTCACTCGCTTTCTACTCCATTACGAGGCCTCATATATCGGCTTCTTATTTCGCAAACGTGCTTAACTACCGCCTCGCCTATCAACATACCGTAGGACCACTTGCCTCTGCCTTCCGTCGATTTATAATAAGGTGCTTCCATCCGCTGCTTCTCAATCATGCAAAGAAGGCACTCTACCTTCTGGTCATGTACTCTTATTCAAGGGTAACTTCCCTCTTTCTCGGTCTCAAGAAACAATTCCACTGCAGTCCCCCCTGCAATCACTGGATTCCTCTTAAGCCTTAACTCGACGTCTTTAACTCATCTTCGACGCTGACTCGCTCTCGAGTCTCAATCAATGGAAGTTCAATCCTTTGTCCTCCCTGCTGAAGCCTAACGCGGCCCCAAGATAGCAAACTCTTTTGCTCTGATACCAACTGTCCTGCTAGTTGTCTTGAGCTTTTGTTGCGACATTTTGAGATTATGTCGCGACATTCTAAGATTATGTCACATTGCGAGATTATGTCGACATTTCTACCTTTAGCCAATTTTTTGCCGCTTCGCTGATTTGCTTTTTTTTTATATTCAAAACCTGCAAAACATAAAGTTATTGATTATTCCATAATTTTACATTAAAATGAATCATAAACTTCTGAAAAAAAAATGCAAGAAAAATGGACTAAAAATATATGAGTTTAGGACTCATCAATGCTCCTCAAACAAAGGTCTCAATATGCCATCAAACACCAAAGCATGCAAAGGGACAAAGAGATAGGGGTACCCTCTGATTGACTAATCAAATACTATATTTGCCCTCAACTCATGTTCATGCTTGACCCTCTAAAGCGATCCCTAGTGGAGTCACCATTTTTTGGACACCGCATTTTGGTTATGATATGTTTCCCACTAAAAGCCGAGACTCGTTTTGTATTTTGAAAAAAAACATTTTTGAAAACGGTTTGGAGTCGCCACTCATTTTATTTTTATTTTTAAAAGGGAAAACAAAATAAGAAGAAAAAAAAACTCTAAATGTGACTTCTAATAAGAAAAGCAAGTCTGTGAAAATCAAGTCTAAGTCCGGGGGTCAAGTTACTTATCGGAAAGGTACGGTGGCAAGCGGTAGCACCCCTCTAAGTCTCTAAAGGTTGGGTCTTTAATAATCAAGTTAAGACAAATAGAGCAATTGACTAATCAAACAATAGATATCACGAATAGACAACTTGAATAATATAATAGCACATCAAATATGAATGAATAATAAATAAATAAACAATTGGGGAAATAGTGTGTACCTTAGCTGCATTGAAAGCGCAATCAATAGATAACCATGTTAGTGTAGTATCAAATATAAAATATTTAAAGTCAAATTTGAACCTGGGTTATAAACTAAGGGTTAAATTATTTGTTGAAAGCACACATGAGATGTTGGTCCCCTCACCAAGGCTCATTTATTTATCTCACTAGTCGACTCCATATGATTCTAATTTATTGGAATTATAGAGTTGATTGTGCCTTTGGAATTTTTAAAATCAGGTTAAAAAGGAATTTTTGAAAATAGAAAATTGATTTGGGAAATTTAAAGAAAGCAAAGTTTGAATTTTAAAGATATTTTTTTAAATAAAAAGAAAATAAAATTTTCACATTTTTTGAATTAAAGAAAGTGATTTTTGAATTTTTGAAATTAAAGAAAATTATTTTTAATTTTTTTGAAATTAAAGAAAATTATTTATTTTTCTTTTATATATTAAAGGAAATGTTTTTTAAAAATTTTGAAGTTAGAGAAAATGATTTTTTTATGTAAATAACAAAAGTAATAGGATGAAAGTTAAAATAATAATAATAATATTTATTTGAAAGTTGGTATTAAGGAAAGTCAAAATTGATGAAAAGGAAAAATGTCGGAAATATTCTTTAAAACTTGTAGAAATTTGACATAAAAGTAGATGTTGCCTAGTGGTTTAACTACTTCACTCTAAGTAAGAGGTATCAGGTTCAAGATTTAGGTTTGCAACTTTTATTTTTGAGAAATCAAGCCTAATACTCTAACGGAGGCAAATATATGAAGGTGGGAAAATTCCACAATGGAATACAAGAAATTAAGCAAATATGGCAATAAAGTAATTGAGAATATAAAACATGAGAATAGGTGAATAAAAGCAAACATGAAGTAGTAAGATAGGCTTGCCGCCCAAATAGGCATCGGGGTTGCACATCTCCCTCCAAAATTCTTCCGCCGCTTCCCATCGTTGATCACCTTCTTCAATAGCCCGCCGCCACGCCGCCCCCACCCCTTAGCTCTCTCTCTCTCTCTATCTCTTTTCTTCAAACTCAAGTCGTCGTTCCCCCCTCTCCTAAACTTTTCTCTTTCCCTCATAAACGTCTCACCTTCTGATTGTGTCTCCCCTTTGATCTTCATAATATCTCCTTAAAATAAAAATCCTCATTTCCAAAATAAATTCTAATCAAATCAAATAAAAAAAGGTCAAATCGGGTAAAATAAAATAAATAAGGTAAAATATAAAAAAAATGAAAAAAGGTAAAACTAAACCTAGCTCAAATTTGAGGTCTACAATGTCCCTAGACCCCTACCCTCCATATGCCATATGTGTTTGAAACGATGAGGGCTTTAACACTTGAGCTAGATGTAAGCCCCTCGAATGCATGACCTAACGAGTTATTGTAGGAGTCTCATGGGTAGTCTTGCACCCATGGGAACTCTCAATTCGATGGAAGAAACATGATAAAACCATCGACTCGAGAAAGGATGTACAACCATGCGCATAAGAGGTTCCACGATCGCAAACGCCATGCACGCAAGGGCCATGCGATCGCGTGACTGACCGCAAAGATGTAGGGTCAGCGCACTATGGGCGAAATATGCATGCACCAAAGACATGCACATAAAAAATTCAAGGCAAAGGCAGATTGTGCCATGAGTTCCTTTATGTATGGTTGTATTTGGGTATGAGGGTTTTTTTTAAGCAATTTAATAAATAATTATTTATTTATTCCATTATGTCTCTACAACATATGTTAATGTATCCTAGAGAAAATTTAAAACGCCTAAATAGCTTTATGGTGCAAAGGGGTAAGAAGTAAAGAAATAAGGCTGGAGGATGGGGGTTCGTCATGGCTCGTGCATGGTCTGCACATAGACGTTAAATAACTGGTGGGATGATGGGCTCCATGACATGTAAGTCGCTTCTTCTCTTGTGGCCAAGACCGAGGCACCTCTCAAAGCTCAGCCATGCAAGACAAGGCAGATGCATTGCCACAAGTGGTGCATGGCTCATACAGCAAGACATGTTAATGTCTTACAAACCGAGGGATGAAGGGAGTCAGTCATGGGCACATCAACATGACTAAGGGTCTAGTTGACATCCATGGAGATGGTGATATGCCTCATATGCTAAGGCATGAGACCTAACACAATAACTCAAGTAAAGCAAAGGAAGATTCCAAAGTGGTCAGATGATTTATGGAAGGAGTTCGACATAGAAGCAAAGAATGACAACGATTTACAATAGGTCATGTGGCATGTTCTATGAACATATGCATCACTTCCCCAAAACTAGAGATCGTGGGGTTATGTTTAACTACCCATGAAAGGGTGTGTGAGGTGAAGAGTGGTGTTAGTGGGCATTTGGGAGCGGTTACCCAAACTGACCCATGTTTTGGGATTCACATGTAAATCAGGAGGCTATAAAAGCCTATCAAATGGGGATGAGAGAGAGAGAGGGAGAGAGGGAGAGGGGGGAGGTGTTGGGAGGGAAGTCATTGTAAAGCCTCTTTCTCTAGGTCTTATTCTGTAAATGCTAAGGCACTACATGAGTTTTGTAATTAGTCTATTGAGAAAAGATTAATAAAACATGGCTGGTTCTATTACATGATTTGTCTCTTTCATCTTACCATTCTGCAGGAAACACAGCCGGTGAAGTAGGCTCGCGCCACACTCTCGCAAAGGTGGCACCCCAGGGCATGCCTTAATGGGTGTTACAAAGTCAGATCTGAAAGAATGATGCCTGCAGAGACTCAAGGAGTGGGTGGCTCATATAGAGGAAACTTTGGGAGAATGGAACATAGAGGAAGACATCGTGTTCGTGTGGGCTGATGAAGCTATGAACGAGTTGAACGTTCAAAGAGGGATGATGGAAAAGCAAGACTAAAGCATGGAGGAGAAGCTTGTTAGCTTGAAGACAAAACTTCTATCAGTGAAGGGAGACTTCAAGCAATCATGAAGGGATCCCCTCTAGCCATAGAGGCCCATCCTAAGGTACGTGTCCCAAAACCAAAAGGCTTTGGTGGGACCCGAAGTGCAAAGGAACTAGAGAACTTTTTATGGGACATGGAGCAATTCTTCAAAGCTGCTCATGTAGCTGATGAGGAAATGGTTTCCATAAATGGTATGTATTTGTTAGGTTATGCAAAACTGTTGTAGAGAACAAAACTTGAAGGGGATGCGGAGTCGAGAAAGCTCCATATCACCACTTAGAAGACTTTGAAAAGAGAACTCAAGGAGTAGTTCCTCCCCATCAATGCGACATGGCTGGCTTAGGAGTCTTTAAGAAGGCTCAAACAAAAGGGGATCGTGCGAAAATATGTCAAGGAATTCAATTCCTTGATGTTGGATATTAAAAATATGTTCGATGAGGACAAATTGTTTAACTTTGTGTCTAGGTTACAGGGTTGGGCGTAGACCGAGTTAAGGAGGTAGGGAGTGAAAGACTTACCCGCTGCAATGGCTACAACAGATTGTCTGGTGGATTACAATTTGCTAGAATCCACTTCCACTAGGCAGAAATAGAAACAAGATGGATCCAAGAAGCATGAGACTAGAGGGAAGCCTTCAAATCAGGTCGAGGGGAAAATGGTGGCATGGCTACAACCCCTAAGGTTAGGGACATAACTACTACTCAAAACATGCAGCCATGCACTAAACCAGCCAGGTGTTTTTATATGTCGTGACGATCGGCTAAAGATTATCCTACAAGGAGAAGCTTATCTCCGCTCCTTCCCTCCAAAATACAAAGGAGGATGACTAAGACTCGATGACTCCATCATGGTCTCAACTTTCCGCAAGTGGTGACCACCCTTCACACTCCTACTCTTTTTTATCAATTGATGTATGTGTTTGTTCATTTGAATGGGATAGATGTGGAGGCAATGGTTGACATAGGTGCAACCCACAGTTACTTAGCAAGCTCGATAGCAACCAAACTGAATATGAGAGTGGAACCATGTCGGCTGATCACAATTCTTTAAACAGCACTAGCGAAAGTGGATAGCATTATGTGGGTCATTCCCAATCAAGATAGGAGCATGGAGCGCATAAATGTGAAACGATGGCGTATGTATCTACGAGACTGAAGCCGTATCCTCGATGCATTTCATGGGAACAGGTTGGTATCCCGCGTATTCGGGAGCATCGCATTCCTAAATTAGGAACTCCTCAGACCATCAATACTTGCGAGAATGAGATATGATCGTTCAAACTTTAACTGATATGATGATGTCTAATAGAAATTCGGAGTCGTCAGAGGGCGCTGGCAACCTAGATATTGCATATCAGAAACCCTTGGGTTTAAGGCTGGAACAAATGAAAAATGGATGGTGGAAAAGTGAGGTGGATGATGCCCAGTTCAAATTAATGTGGGCACCAACTTCATTTGGAGGGGGTGGGTTTGTAAGCCCCTCTAATGCTTGACCAAGCGAGTTACTATGGAAGCCTCATGGGTAGTCTTGCACCTATGAGAACTCTCACTTCGATGGAAGCAAGATGATAAAACTAGCAGCTTTTGGAGAAACAGGATAGATAGCCTTGCGCACAGAGGGTGTCGTGTACTACAGATGGGCTACGCGCACAATAAGGGCTGCGTGTTGCAGGCGGGCTATGCACTGCAGGCGAGTCACACATGCACCAAAGACACACACATTGTAAGGCAGTCACATAAAAAGTTCAAGGCAAGGGTTAATTATGCCCGGAGTTCCTTTTATGTATGGGTGTATTTGGGTATGAGGGTTTTTATTATAATTTAATAAATAATTATTTATTTATTCCATTATGTCTCCCCAACATAGGTTGATGTCTTATGAAGAAAATCTGAAAATGACCTAGCACATAGATGTTGTGTGGTTGTTGAAAGTGTGGCCATGACTAGCACATAGATGAGCAGTGACTAGGGGATACATGGGCTCCATGGCAGGCAGGTGGCCTTCTCTATGTGTCGGCGCAGGGCACATCAAAGCCTATGCACACTTATGCATGGCCATGGGCACAATGCCATGGCTCGATCGCCTTGAAAAGACAAGCAAGGAGGCAATGCCACAAGCAGAGCATGGATTGGGGGCAGGACATGCCACAAAGGCTTTATTGGCTCAAGAAGGCTTGGTTGCCTCGATTAGTTGCTGGTGGTGTATAACTCAAACAGTAAGACATGTTAATGTCTTGGAAATCGAGGAATGAAGGGAGCCAGTCAAGGGCACAACAACATGACTGAGGGCCTAATTGACATCCATGGAGATGGTGATATTGTAACACCCCAAATTATACCTTAGTAGTTTATTATAGAATAGTGGTATAATAAAAGTCAAATTTTGTATTTGTCAGGAATTCAAGTTCTAAGTGTGAAAAAATGATATAACCGGAATTATTAAAGAAGTAAAGGTGATAATGGTAAAATGTCAAATTTTGGGACATAATGGACATTGAGTGAAAAGATTATATGTAAAGGTAGGATTTTGAGAAGTTGATTTGCAAATGAAAGAAAGATGAAGGACTAAAATGCAAGGGCTAAAGAATTAGCCTAAAAATGGGATAAGACCAAACATGGTCTTCTAGAATATGGAGAAGTTCTCATTTTTGGCTCAAAGAGAGCTAGGGCTACGGTTTGGAGAAGAGCCATTTTTGGTGAGTTCTCTCCATCTTTTGGAGATCTATCCTTGTTCAAGTAAGAAGAAACGGCTTGGTCAGAGAAGCTTAAGAAATCTGTGTATGGAAATCAAGAGTGGAACTTCAGATGGAAACTATCACAACCTCATTTAGGTTTGGGTAGGAAAAATCCTAATAAAAGTGTTTTTGGTTAGTTTGAGTTCAGTTTGAGAGTTGTTTTGATATTGTTTTGTTTTTATGGAAATTTTAGGTGAAAAAGGGCAAAAAGCCCCAATTTTATCCAAACCCGAAGCCCTTTGCCTAGGCGAAGGGAGCTTCACATAGGCGAAGGTTTGTTCGCTTAGGCGAACCCGAGACCACTCCTACTCATTTTCTGCTTTGCCTAGGCAAAGATCAAGATGTCAAAGGACCCGAGGGCTATTTCTAATCAATTGCCTTACCTCAGATGTGGCTGGTCCCGCCAGCGTAAGACTGCTCGCCAGGAACCCAGTCCCGTTATTGCTTCTCGACCTTCGTTAATTTAGAAATCGCCGCTCCTTTGTTAGACTCCGATTGCTGAAAGAACTATATGCATTAAATCGGGATTCATTGATCGCATCCTAATAAGTGAATGAAAGGGGTCCGCATTTGTATGTAAGTTATATAAAATGTTCAACCTCGAGGCTGGTCTGCTGCGCACTTTGTTTTCTTTACCCCATTTACTTGTGTTATCCAAATAAGAATGTGATTAAGAACAATGCAACAAGCTCAAGTAATACATATAATTATATGTCTGCCTAAGACCGAATAGTGAATGAATAGGCACTGGCTGCTGCTACTCAGATTCTGCTAAGCATTCACGACACTTCCGCTACGTGAAAGGCACGCTCGCTTGCGTTTAAGACTCTCCGCTTGGGCTACGACACTCCCGCATACCGCTAATGACACTCGCTACGTATGCATCGCCTCTGCTTGCGTTTCTAGCACTCTATTCACATCGCACTGCACCTTCAAAGTACCTATTATGTCATGGTCCCTATCATTCATTGTTATCAGTATGTGAAAGAAAATACTTATATGTTGTGTACATAAATAATATGATATATGAGATATGAAATTGAAAGTAATCGGTTTTGCTTTGTAATGTACCTACGGGTACTTTCTGTTACAAGATTGATGTTATAAAGACTTACTTTATGCGAAAACTCGATATATGAATTCAAGTTATATGTATATCATGATTTGAGACCACTGACAGGGTCATATATGTTATATGTTTTCCCACTAAGCTATAAGTTTAAGATAGTGTTTCATCCGTAGGTACCGGTGTTAACGCCAAAGACATCCCGCATTCACCAAGGCCAACACAGTATTAGAAGTCTTTCTGATGTAGGTCTTTGATCTTGTTTTTGTAATGTAAATGTAATATTTTAGTAATAAAGTGGAACTTGTGTAAGTACAAGCAAATGGGACTCCAATATATGTTAAGGACAATTTAAACACCACTACTGTGGTGGTTTTACGCTTTAATTGCTAAGATGATATCATGTTTTGAATCAGCCCATCAATGCTCCGAAAATTAGTTTAAGTCTCGCCTCCCATATGATGCCCTCATCCGCTTAAAGTGGGGATGGGGCTACAGATGTGCTCATAGGTTAAGGCATGAGACGAACATATGACTCAAGTAGCAACCAAGGGAAGGCCAAAAGGGTTGTATTAGTCACAGGAAAGGAGTTCAAATAGAAGCAATGGTTGACAACAGTTACTTGCATGTTCAAGAGATTGTGGGGTCATGTTTAACCACCCATAAAAGGGAGTGTAGGGTGAAGAGTGGTGTTAGTGGGCGGTTGTGGGTGGTTACCCAAACTAACCCACATATTGGGATTCACATGTAAATCAGAAGGTTATAGAAGCCTATCTAATGGGGATGAGAGAGAGGGAGGTATTAGGAGGGAAGCCATTGTAAAGCCTCATTCTCTAGTTCCTTTTCTGTAAGTACTGAGGCCCTACATGAGTTTTGTAATTAGTCTATTGAGCAAAGATTAATAAAACGTGGCGGGTTTCATTACATGATTTGTCTTTTTCATCTTACTATTCGAGTAGGGAACATTGGAAGGCTGATTAAGTAAGGCTTAGCGCTGTCACACACTTACAAAGGTAAAAAATTGTGGCTTGCCTTAGTGGGTATGACACTAGGTATAATGGGCAATATTACTTATTTTAAAAAATAAGAAAAATATACTTTGTTATCGCTCTCCCTCCTAATAACTTTATTCATGTTCATAGGTTTTAAACAAAAAAAAACTGGTGCAATCCCGTTAACTTTCATGTAATTTAAAAATAAAACTGGACTTAAATATCAAAATCTAACTAATTAAATATTATAATCTTCAATACTAATTATATTTCAATTTTATTGTAACATTTTCTTCCGCATATAAAAAAAATATTTGGTTAAAAGACATCAGATAATGTAAGATTTGTAAATCTAATATATCCCATGTTTATTTTTGAAAAATAACCATTTTTAGACAAAAATATCATTTTTCATTTTATGTATTTACATTATCTCTTAAAAGGAGATGCTACATTTGCAAGAAAACAAAAAGGGTATTTTTATCAAAATTATGTCAAAAATTGATAAAAGTTCAAATTTCCGAAATTAGGTTTTCAAAAAATCTTTTAATCATATCACACAATATAAAAATAGGGATAGTATCTATCCACCTAGCCGTCATTCTCTTTTTTTCCCTCATTTTTTCTTGTGTGGTTTATTCTCCTCAAGCAATAAGGGATGGTTTTTTTACCATTCTTGACCTGAAATCATTAATCTGAATCCTTTCCTTTCATTTTATCAAGCACAAAGCATTTCCAATGATGATGCCTTATTTTGTATTTTGCGTCATTGTTTTTTCTCGATATTTTATTTCTTGTTTTATCAACGCTCGTTTGTCGTCGCCGCCTTCATATACTGCTATCCACGCGGCGTTAATCTCGGGACAAACACAGATTCGATCAATCGAATATATCAAATTACTGGGCCATCAATATATCAAGAATCGTCGTAAATATTCTAATACTATTTTATCAAATACGTGTTTCTTTATTACTTATTTATTACGCTATTAACCTCGATATTATTTCATTTTATATTGGCTTATTTATTCAGGATTCTGACCATCGATCTATTACAAGTTCGAATCAATAATATTATTTTTCCTTTCAAAAAAAAAAAAAAAAAAGGGGATAGTTGGATCAGACGTATCACATGGCCCTTCTCTAGGTAGAATCTACTTCATTGGGAGTTGGAGGCCTTCAAAGTCGGGGCCTACACTGTGGCCCAACGAGCTCGACATGGAACCTACTTGAAGCGTCAAAATCATGTTGGGCAACATTTTGGGCCTTTGACCCAAATTGGCCCACACCGGCAGGTTGCACGACGTGATCCCTTCAAGATATCCACCACTTTGGCCCACCTACATTTGTGAAGTCACTTCTGAATTGTCAATTTCAAATTGTTCAAAATTTCAATGGTGATGATTCAGACCTTGCCCTTTTCAGAACTTATTAAGACTACTACACATTAGCTGACTAACATCAAGCTCGAATACTTCAAGACAGTTCGCTTGCTTTTTAAAAATTTTCACAACTTCACAACTTATCAATAAATTTTAAAGCTCGAATGTAAAAGTCAGATTATTCTACTTTCTTCTATCTCGTAAAGCTCATTTTCCACAAAAATAAAGTTAAAAACTCAATCATCGCTTCAACAAAAGAAGTAGAAACAAGAATATACACTACTGGTGTGACGATAACTGAGAGGTTTAATTTGGGCGATCCCATCCGAATCTCTATTATTTATTTTTTCAATTTCAACCTGCCCCATTTAAAAATTAACATACGGCAGATTGAAAATTCCCAAACTCACCCCGTTTACATTTTATTTTTGTTTTTATTTTTTAATTTTAATTTTTTTATATTTTCTTTTATTTTTATTATATTAAAATTAATATTTTTCATAAAAATAAAAATATTATGAATTTTTATATATTATTTATTAAAAAACATTATAATACTATTATTTATATTAAAGTCTAAAATAAATAATAAAATATTATTTTTTTAAATATAATCGAGGCTTATTATTATTTAAATATATGGTTCATATTGTTTTATTCGGGTCCGTTTCTACTCAAACAATTTATTTCTTTTTAGTTCACTTATTTTAAATTAACTCACCAAAGTTTATTTCGACTTTCGAGATTTTCGTGAAAATCTCGCCTCCTAATCACTCAAGAATCCTATCACTCGTAAAACCCAAAATTTCCTCTTATCTCGTAATTGGGATTTAAACTTGCGCCACTGATTTCTCATGCAGACTTGACTTAATCTGGCAAGTAACTGCTTCTCGCCATCCGAGATCTAGAATTTTATGTTCCTCAACCTTACGACAATTTATTATTTTTATTAACATTTTCATATTTTAAAATTTTTAATTTTCTCATTTATGCAGAGTAACAATACTCAACCCGTCTTTGACTCAGAAAATAAAATCAAACCTCGTTAAAACTCAATTAAAATTAAATTAAACATGCTACTATTAAGAAATGGTGACTTTAACTGAAAACTCAAAATAATCTGTCTGCTATCATCCCTACTCATTAACTAACGTTAAAAACAAACAACTTAATACTTAATGCTATTGTTGCTATTCGAAGACAAGTTCTCAAAAAGTTCTATTCAAAGATTAAGAAAAACAAACACCACCATAATGTCAATAAAGTGATAAATCAATGATATTTCACTATCAAACATTTTTCAACCTTAATATATTTGGGAATCAAACTATAAAATATATGACAACGTTTTAGTGTGTTTAGCATTAACTACCTAGTCGATTAGGTAAGATTAGGGCTTGACTAATGTGCCCACCACCTAGGTCGCTACCTACCAATTCCGTGCCATACTTTCAAAACATGTATTACATGGTGCCCCAAATTGCAGGGCTTCTATGTAATATTACAGGCTAAGGGCTATAGGTATCATCCACCCACAGTTATTATATACTTAATGGGCCCATTTAAAATTTTATTTAGCAAAGCCCATTTAAAAGATTAAATGTATCCACTCTTACAACTTGAGGAATTGTAGGATTTTCTCAAGCATTTTTTTGATGTCATATGGGTGTCTAGCAAGCTTTTGTACATCTCGACTAATCCCATAGGTTGTTGAAGTTAACAATTAGATAAATCCTTAAATAGCTCTTAAGGAACTCAAATAAAAAACAAATTCAAAATCGGACCAACTAAACTACCTTCAAGGATCTTCTCGAGCATTGAATTTTGAAGCCTGAATATAGGTAGGGGCCACTGTCGACAATACAAAGTGGAGTATGGTAATAAGTGTTGTGTGGAGACCTTGCCAATGGGGTAAAATAAAGACCTGTTATCAACCAACAGAAGTTGACATGTCAGAGTACAAGCTTTCAAAATTAATGTAGCTAGTAAAATCTTTCGGGGTTCAAAACAATAAAAAGTTACATATGTTTGGATTCATGTTCTTTAAGTTAAATTCTATTTAAATTGTTAATTTAAAACTCATTGTTTACTTTTCATTTTAAGTATCAAGGGAGGGCATTCATAGAAGGGAGGGGTCTCAAGTTTGAAGTTCCAATAAAATAGTTTATTACATTGTAACAAACTGTTTAATTATAAAAAAAACTATCAAGGTTATTCAATAAATTAACTTAAATCATAATTTAAATTATTAAATTAACATATTTATGGTCATAAATTATAATTAAGATTAAAAAAACATTAAATAACAATGAAAATTATGGAACATTATGAAAATAACTAAAATAAATTGGTAAAAAGGTAAAATAAAACTGTAGGCTTAAGGAAAAGTTAATTGTTTTTACTTTTTATTTATCATTCAATAATTTAATTTTTTATTTGTATTATTAAGTTTTTTGGACAATTAAACATTTAGTCACACGGTGGTAAACTATGTCCACTGAAACTCAAACTTGGGACCTCTCCCCTCCTTATTCCCTGCTTATTTAAACGTTGAAAACTCTATCATGTGAGGTAAGCATGATGAGCTTGTATTGTTAAGTTAGTTTACAAAAATAGCTAATTTTTTTTGTTATAGTACTTTTCTCTTATAATGATTCAATCATGATAAGTAACTTAAGTATATTTGATAAGATAACTTAATAGTTTGAGTTAAGATTCAAAATTAATTTTTAGTAACGAGTAACAACAACTTATTTTTAAGTTTATATTTTTATTACTTCTTTATTCTCATTTCTCCCCGGTACCTTGGCCTTCACGATCTCCTTTATTACTCATCCTCCTTTGCTTTAGCCTTTAGTTATTACTTTTATGCTTTAAGTTAATTTCCTCAAATAATCTTAATATTAAAAGTAAAAATTAAGCAAAAATATATATTAAGAATATAAGTACTTAAAGTTAACTTCATTAATTAATTAGTAAATATTAAAATTTTCAAAACACCCCCATACGATAGTTTGATTTTCATCAATATTACCGTAAGACTATATTTGGTTCTAGAAAAATTTGATAGAAAAATGAAGGAAAGAAATTAAGAAGGAAAGGTAGAAGAAAAAAAAAACAAAGAAAAATAGAAAATATACTTAAATTGAATTTATTATTTTTATTTGATGCTTCAAATTAATTTTATAGATTAGTGTAAAGATTAATAAATAATTGAACATCAGAAACCCTCATTATGCAAGTCTTCAAAGTAATTTTATTTATAGTTAATTTTCTTTGATATTTTTCATTAGAAAGTTAATAAAATATAAGAAATTTTCTTTAATTCTTTTTTTCTTTCCCTCAGGTAACCAAACGAAACCTAAGTAGCAAAAAAAAGTATGAAGCTGTGTGAAAGAAAGAAAGTAGAGGAAAATAAAGAAAAACTAAAATAATATTTCAATAAGGTACATGAGAAATTAGTTAGTTGAGAATTGAGATTGATCTAGCTAGGCAAGGTAAGATTGAGGATGAATGATGATGATGATGGTGTGAGCTTTTCCACAGTAGATGTCTTTGTGGTGGTTTTGGCTTGGGGAAAAACGGTTTGCTGGTCTCCAAGGACGACATGGAAACCGGCGTCTCCGCCGGTGAACTGCAGCACTCTACGGTTGTGCCTTTTGCTGGGACCGGAGGGCGGAGTTTGGCCCTTTGAAAGGATATAGAAAGGCATCTTCTCTGCCGCAAATGTTTGATGTCGATCGATGTTGCGGCGGCTGCCCCCCTGGAGATTCTTTTTCATGGAGGCCACCGGATCTCCCCCTTCGGAACGCTGTGTTGGGTCGGCAGAAACATCGGCAGCCGCCATTTCGATGCAGATGATCAAGGCAACTGCGAGAGTCAAAGGTTGCTTGAAGCTGAAGGTAGCCATGCCCATGCATGAACTGTTTTTTTCCTCTAGGATAGGTGAAAGGCCAAGCAGCATGATTATCGCAGTCCTTCTACCAGGCTTTCCTTTATATAACTTGTTTAACGTGGAAACTCGTCAGATTTGGATACATTTAGTGTTTGTTTTTTTTTTTAATTATTAAAATAGTTTGAAAATAAAAATAATATGGGTCTGAGTCAATGACTGGGATATTAACTTAAATTTTTTTAAAACATTTGTAATATCACAGTCAATAACTGAGGCAATAACTTTTTTTTTTTCATTGACTATGGTATTTAATTAAAAAATATTTCAATGTCATAGTTAGTGACAGTGACATTACTATTCACACACTATTTTGGGTATTATTTTCATTTCCAAACTATTTTAGTAAATTTTTTTTAAAAAAAAAACTAAATATATCCGAAGCTCGAAACTTGTGACTAGATATCTGAGATGCACTCAGACGGATTTTTTCTGTGTTGTCTCACCCTTAATAGAACGGTACGGTATGATTTAAATGTAATCAAAAAAAAATTTTCCACTTCTTATTTTATTTTATATTTTAATATAAATAGTAATAATTAAAATATTTTTCAATAAAATAATTTATAAAAATGTGTATTTTTGTATGAAATATATTCATTTTAATATAATACAAATAATAAATAAATAAAAACAAAAATAAAAGCTAAACATAGTGTAAGACCCGAGAAAATTCCAATTTTCGAAAAAAGGGTAAAATTGTCATTTCGGTAAAAATCCGAAATTTTCAAACTGATGACGAATGGATTCTCACAGTCGAATCGTCTTCATTAAATTCTAGTTTAACACGCTTAATTTCAGATACTGAAAGCTTCAGCTGCTTCACAAAGACGTTGCAGGCCAGTTTTTAACAGTTTAGAAATAACATCGACAAAAGTCAGCCCATTACACGTGACTCTCGACACGCCGTGTTACTAAAAGGACATTTAAATGCTGACGGATATCGACACTAAATGTCAAAAATTCGTAAGAACACACATCAATTAAACGAAAGCCATCAATAGCACGAAGATAACGGCTACCATCTTCCCATCTTGAAGACCAAAACGCAAGGTTGCTTAATACCGGATTTCATTTTTAGAGAAATTGCTCTCCTTCTCTCTAGATTTCCGGTCATTCGACCACTCCGCTCTCGGCGGTTAGCAAGAAACGTTTTACGCGGCGAGGCCACGCTGCGGACACCGGGCCTGGGTGAGTCCCACAACCCCAAGAGTGCAGAGATCTTTTCCTACTTAGATTAATTACAAGAGCCATAAATGGTTAGAATGCTCTCCGAGTAATATGAACTGTAAACTCTAGCCTCAAAAGCTTTGAATCGAGCCGGAGAAAATTCATATTTAGCGGTCGTGAACAAGAACTCCGAGGGTTTCACCGTCACATGAATAGTGACACTAAATTTTGGCGTGTGAAATGTGCTAATAAAGGATTCAAAATGATCAAGCCACATTATAATTAAATTTCATGCAGCTAATTTTGTGTAATCGATCATAATTTGCATAACATGTTTTATGTGATTTAATTGAAGGTTAATATATATGCATTATGCGAATATATTAAGATTTAATGCGCTGATCTAGATCACGTATTCCATACGCACTAGTGGCACCCTGTAATATCGTGAGGAGCCGCATGACATGAACAAAAAACGAAAACGTTTTGAAATAATTTCAAGAAACATTTTCTCCGGGTTAATCGCTTCGAAAGTGACGTCCTAACATATCACTTCTGATGAGGGACCACGACGCTTTCTGAGAGTTATCCAAAGAATTGGCCCTGAGGGTAAGTCCAATATTTTTACCGAATCCAAGAGTAAGTTTTCAAGAACAAAAAAAGTTTTTGTTGTGAAATCGTATTTTTACCTGTACATTAGCTTAGACATGTATGAGTGGAGCTCTGGGTGAGACTCGAGATACTGGATTTGGCCACGTAGACATCCAGAGGCTCATGAAATCGCTTAAACGTGATCGCTTGTCATACATGCAAGACTTGTGCAGAGAGAACCCACGTGGCAAATTATCACTAACGGCTTTCGCTTCACGTCCCTCGTTTGCAATTCACCATTTCAGTACGCGAGCGTGCACGGCGACGACGCTCACTGCAGTCACATGTAAAAAAAGTTCACCAGGGCTTTATATCATAGGTATAACACGTATTAATCATGAATTTTAATATATGTTCAGATGTAAGAGTAATTATTAACTCTCAATCCACATATAACATATATTTTATAGTATTGATGCAAGGGTCCAAGCTACCATTATTTTACTCGCGACGCGACCTGTGGTGGTCATCAGAACTTGTTTCGGGATAGTTCAGATTTCGGTAGTCCAAGATAAAAGAGATCGTCGATGATGACCATTGCCAAGCATTCAATATCCACCGTTATCCGCTGCCAACGGGTCAACCCACCCGGCCTGGTAAACACATTACTAAAGCCGGCAAATACTAATCTTTTCTCATACTCATTAACCCGCCTTGTGCTATTTAATTTTTTAAATTAGGGAGAGTATGAGAAATGATTTAAATAAATTAACAGGACAGGGCTCCTCGTCCCGAACCCGCTCCGCTGATTTGAGTATGAAATTTCTTGTAAACCTAAATGGTGTTCCTCTTTCTTACTTCATTGTAGATAGAATTTAAAATTAAATAGTACTTGTTATTATATTGTAATTTGTTTTTGTAATGTTTTAATAAAATTTATAATAAGTTATGAAAATTAAAACAAATCCAAAGTTTTAGAGTAAATTATTTTCTTAAAAACCATCAAACAAATGTCCAAGTCTCTAACTAAAATAATTGCATCCTGTCCACTTATACATTTGATTTATTTTTTTTTAAATATAAAACTATGACTAGTGATTATGATTTTCAACCTAAGGTTTAAACCTATAATTAATTTTCAGTTTGTTGTCACCAATGAGGTTTGAAACTTATAATTGAAGTTATAATTGATAATTATGATTTTGACTATTTAAAAAAATTTCAAAACTATATTTATCAGCTATAATTTTGTGACATGAACACCCACACAAATGAGATACACTATGGCTGTTCTTATCTCAAATTATAAGTTATAACCCATAGTAAAGCCCAAAGGTCATGTCATTATTCCTATGAAGAATCATCTTTTAGGGATGGATAACAATTATGTAAAAAATCTCTAAAAAAACAACTATGTCAATAAAATGGGATAGATAACAATTATGCCCATGAGGTGAAGGATTTCATCATAATGTCAAAAATACCCTTGTGATTGTTAGGGTGCAAAATCACATCAAAGGATGAGGTGATTACTTAAAAGGAATTTATGTTGTATATTTAGATTAAAGAAAGGAAATTTGGTGACTTGTCTTATAAAAAAAATATATTTTTTTTAAATGATTCAAAATAATTTTATTAACTTAATAAGTTTATTTTATTAAATTATTTTTTAAAACATTTTAAATACAAATATTAAAATTATTGCTTATCAAAAATTGATCTCTAAGCATTTTATTTTCATATAATAAGCTCATATCTCATATGAAGAGTTTAAAATGTATACAAAATTTATTTCAAAAAAATAATTATTAGTGCTCAATTTCAAACATATAAATCAAAATTACAAAAAACAAGTTAGGAGCTTTCTCCCTGCAAATTTAGTAAAGCTACTAAAACCACAAAGATCAATTGCAACCACTCTAATAACTTTGGTTAGAGTCATTCTCAAATACTCTAAGGTAAAGGGACTTATCACTTATTTATTTTATTTTTTAATGTCCAACCCATTTTACCGATAATCCACATAGAGTCATGTTGGATTGACCAAAGGCAGGTCTGATTAAAAAACATGCCAAGTGGCCTTACCCATACTAGCATGTGATCCGATCAGGTTAGGCGAAATGATCAGGCCCGACTTATGGTATATGGATAGTTTAATTAATATGTACATCTTATTGAGTGAAAATAATTCATTATTTTGTACTATAGTTGGGAATATGGCCCACCCATCGGGCCAGCTCACTTTAGCATGCAATTATAATAAAATCGAGCCTTAATTTATAGAATTGGCCCGCGGCCCATTTGGTTAGGGTCGGGCTGACCCTGTAGCACCCTCTTTTCATCCAACTCCAAATAAATTATATCCAACCCCACTCCACGCCGCTTAATTATTTTATTTATTTTGCTTTTTTTTTTCAAAAGTTGGCTAACTCAAATCCTCAATCCAACCCGAATGATTTTGATCCGAATCAGCCTCACTTATCCAACTGCTTTTATTTATCTTATCAAAACATTTTAATTATGTCATTTCATTTTAAAGTTTTCAATTACGCGGAGTCGTCAAATAATGTAATTCATAAAACATTTACTTTATAAATACGCTACAAACACTGATTACGCTCACAAAAACAGATAAAGATATATAAAACAATAGCTAAAGATAACTTTGTTCACAAAATGTCACACGTTCAAAAAGAATGGTATGCATATGACGGGGTATATATTTATACGACGTAACTTTCTCTATGACTCTATACTTTTTATTCTTAGCCTTATTTCCTATTCACTCGATACTTGCGCATAGTTAAAAACTACACTCTAAGCATTTTTATGTTTAGTGGTTCTATACAGTTCTCTATCTAACACAACATGCCTTTATCCAATCATGTTTGATACTCTATTTCAATGGTCAATGCATAAACAATACATATGGTTATACATTTGTATATACTTTCATTTACAAACATGTGTTTTCAATGCAACAATTCCTTCATAATTCAATTCATGAGATTTAATGTTCATAAAGATGTATTTGGCTTTACAATCCACTTCACTCATCAAAGTTTGTTATGTCACCTTGACTATTCAATTTATTTTCACGACGGATTCCGCTTTGTGAATCCTATTTTGTGTATCATTCGGTAATGTGCTTACTCATTTAGCAATTTCGGATGCCGATTGATGCATCCCAGTGTCAGGGACATTTGAAGAATATAATTCTTTCTTCCATCATGACGTACGCCGATAGCGCATCCCGCTGCCGGTCATTAATAATTCACTTCGATTCGTTATGTCATAATATGACAATATCATTTACAATTCAAATAAATGCACACAAGCAAATATTTGACAATTCATCCAAATTTCTCTATTTCAAAACATTATTCGATTTCAGATTACCTTTTAATTGACGTATGCATATTACATACAATCATTTCACATTTACATAGTAAACTATCAATACACTTGAAGTAAGGATATGTCTAAATTAACAAAACCAAAATTATTGATCTTTGTCTCTTTCAGCACAAATTTAGTCGTGCTATTTTCACCCGTATCAGACAAATACAAATTATCCACTCCAGTGTTAAACAAAAATCATACTTCAAACGAATGACGCTTCTGGCGCTACGGCGCATTTGTGACGCTTTCTCTCTCGTATACTCTCATATGAACCCTCATTAAAACCTTTATTGCTTCCAAACAATCACAGACGATCACAGACTTAACAAAGGTATGCATAAAAATTGGTCATGTAGCTTCCTGTGATTTGCACCCTCGTTTCAGACCGACACTAACCCTCTCCGGGTACCAATCCTCTACACAAATGGGCACGGCATCAACTTTGGGTACCGCACTTTTGCAGCCCACCTGCGAAACAGATAGATTTTGCCATCTCACTCACTTTTCTTCAATAAACCTTCAACCCATCATACATCAAAACCCACCACAATCCAATTCAAAATAACTTCAAAAGTGGTTTAACACCAAAACCCATTTTACTTAAGAGCTTTTCCCCAAATCAAAATCACAAAAAGACAGTTAGGGTTTGACTTTACCTTAAATTACTTAAAACCAAGCCCCAAATTTCTCTCTATTTTTCTTCATAAGATTCAACAAATGGGTCGATTTTTAACCACAAATCTCACTTCTTCCCAAAAACCTCAGCCTCTCCTCTCACCTCTCAAATATGGTTTTTTTCCAAATGGACATTCTAAGACCAAATGGCCTTAAGTCAAAACTCTCTTAGGCTATGTTTGGCCTACTCAAAACCCATTTTTGGGTTAAGTTATCTCAATTTACTATATAGTCAACATTTCATTTTATTTGCGCTTCAAATCTCAATAATCACACTTAAACATATAACTTAGTCTCAAATGACCCTTAGGTTCTCGTTTTTTTCAAATTCCAAATTTGCCATTTTTCACTTAGGTTATTTCCGGATTCAATCATTTAATCACTTTGTATATCACATTTAATCATATATCCTTTGCAATTGACATTTAGTCATACAATCATATAGCATTTAAAAAATTCCCAGAAAAACCCAAGTTTAGTTCTATTTATACCTGGAATATATAATAAAATTATTACAAAAATTATAGGGTATTTTTGGGGCATTACAGACCCACTTGGCCCACTTGACCGAATTGTTTTTTATATATTTTTAAATTATTAACTTCAAATATAAATTTGTCAATGATGCGCAACTTAGTCAAGTTGTAAATGCCTTAGCCTGAAAAGGCATCCGTATAGAGTTCGATTCCCAATGAGATAGCCTTTAGTTAAATAAAAAAAAACTTAAAATATAAATTTAAAACATAAAAATATGCTAAAAATAAAATAATATTTTTTTAAAATTATTTCAAAAAGTACTTTTTCAACAAAAAAATCTTTTCAATCCCTGATATGTTAAAACTAATTTTTACTATTATTTCTTAAAATATCTTACAAACATATTCTTATAAACCCATTTTTATTACTTTAAAAAAAATAATTTTCATTAACATTTGAAATATGTTATATAATATTGTAAAATATTGTTTTATATTTAATATTTTATTTTTTAAATAATTACACATATTTTTGTTGATATGTTTTTAAAGTAGTTAATTTTCTAGTTATAAAAAAATACATGTTTCTTTTAATTATTGAAAATATAAAAATTAATATTTAAATAATAGTTGTCATATTGATTTCAATTATTTTAATAAAATAAAATCATACTCATATGAAAATTAATTAAAAATAAGATAATATTAAAAAAGAATTAATATACTTTATTATATAGTTTTTTAACAACATAAAAACAAATTAGTAGTATTTTAAACAAAATTTCATTTTATAAAATATTTATAAATTTATAAATTCATTTTTTTTAAATTTTTTTTACTATTTTGGCTCAAATAAGCCTGGCCCACCTAAGATCGGGTTGAGCTAACCAAATATTGATTCGAATAAAATTCGAGCCTAATGACCCGTGGCCCACAAGGACCGGGCCAGCCCAAATTCCTAGCTTTATTTTATACTTTTAGATGAGAGGATACATATGGATGGCATGGTGGAGGGATAATTGACTTGGTGTGTAAATGATGGAACTTTAGAAAAAGATCAATTCGATAAGGATTGATTGTATTGATGGACAAGATAAAGAAACATGTATACATGCTTGGGTTAATTCGTAGTCGTTACTTGTTGGTCTATGGTCATCCAATATAGACCATGTCTTTTTTATGTTTTGGGCCAACAAGCCACATCAAAAAAAGGGTGTTGACTAGTCATATGTCACACATTTTCTGTCGAATAGTATTGCAAATGGCAATGGTGAATTTTGATTTCCTTTTTATGCTAAAGTCTTGATAAGATAAAAGATCTCTACCTATGTTTGAACTAGACAAAAACCTTTCAAGAAGGGCCAAAAGGGGGATTTTCTTGACCATTAATTTCCACCTTTTTTTGCTTCACTAAATTGGTAAAAGGGATCATCTTTTGGAAAAGCTAGAAGGGTGCGTTCTCATCAAGGAGGAGAAAGGGAATATAACTATTATTCCATGTGTTTTAACTAATTAAGAGATCTTATGCTTAATTTCCATATGGTGGGGTAGTTTAGATTTTGAAAGGTGCTGTCCATGGACCCATCAAGAGGGCAGTTCAGATTAGCATCTTGGGATAAGATATGAGACTCCCAAAAAATATTCAACAACCTCGTTACCGACCCCACATGATCATTCACATGGCTAGGCTATGGGTCTCACGGCTCCTATGTTTATGAGTCGGATGTGTAGTCCACATGCTTATCACATTTAAGACTTTTTGTGCCATGCTAATCCACATGATTTATGTCTTATTGACCCTTTCCTATTTGATACAATCAATGTAAGCAAGCACGACTTTTATGTTAGAGTTGGATGACTCAAGTTTTATTGGATCCAACTCGATATATTATGGATTTTGAGGATTTAAGGTCAATCTTTAATACTTTAAATTAATACACAATATTTCATCATCTAATTCAAACTCATCTCCGATAATAAAATAAAATAATAAAAACATATGCATTATATACCGTCAGTTAACACACACCTACGGTATTTCCTTTCAGCTTTATAGATCTAAAATCTTGATCTCTTTCCCTTCAATTTATGTGATATTAAATCATTTATTCTTCTTTTCTCCTTATCAAACTTTGATATAATCGTTTTCTCGTAATTTGACAAGAGCTTCAACCAGATATGAAGCTGGAGTTTCTATATATAACTTATCGATAGAAGTTATGCCAAGAATACACGCTCAAAAACCGCTTTAACTCAGAATTAATAACTCCGTTCTTATAATAAATTATATTTATTATAAATAATAATTCATATAATAAATTATATTTATTATAATAATCGCTTCTATAATAAATTAGGCTTATTATAAATAACCGTTTTATAATAAATTTATTTATTATAATTTACCTACCTATCAAGCAGAAATATCTTTATAACGCTTTAAAGATATTATTCTTTTAATTTGTTAAATACAGTTAGCGGGCCACCCACTTAATTTTAATGTGGAAATAACATTCTCCCACTTGGCCCACTAAACCGATTATGAAACTATAATGTGATCACGATTTCAATAAACTTAGCCAATACGCTCCAAAATCATATACCATAATATCGAATCACTAGATCATAAATGCGAAGCCATGACTTATCACATGACCATAATGTCATGTTTCCTTCCATGCACCACATCAATAACCCTTACTAACCCAATCCATAATGCCAACAAATTTCAGAATTTGTTTCCTCATTTAACAATCTCATGACATCAAACAATAAAACGTGGCACCCATAATTGTAAATAAGAATAAACAAACAATTTTAATGCAAATTGTCAATTACATAACCACCATTCATTATCATAATATGGATTACTCAAAAGGCCCATCCTCATAACATGTTCTAAATATGCCTTCGAGGTAACTTTTAGTTAATGGATCAACAACCATAAGTGTGGTCCTAATATTTCAATTGATACTTGTCATTTTTGACTTTCTTTAACAACTAAATACTTTAAATCCACGTTGCTTCGATCCACTAGAAAATTTGCCATTCGTAGAGAAGAAAATAAATATGGGTGTTATCACAATATATTCTCAAAGGTTTAGCAATAGAGTCGACAACACTCAAGCCCCGAAACAAAATTCGCAACCATAAAGCACTCAAGCCTTCCAAAACAAGCAACAAACTCCGCTCCATCGTGGATGAAGCAAAGAATTGATTGTTTTTCACTCTTCCACGAGACGCCCCATTTGCTAAAGATAGCACAAATCCTAAAGTTGACTTTAAGCTATCGAGAGCAAACTACCATAATCGTAATCCGAAAGTAACCAACAACCTCTAATTGTTAAGATCTTTATATGTGAGCATATAATCCTTTGTCCTCAGTACCTCTATCACTTTTTGCAGCCTTTCCAAAGGTTCAATCTGATCACTTTGTATCTTCCTAATATATCTACAAAGAAAGCCGATATCCCGCTCTGTACATGTTTAAGCGTACATCAAACTCCCCATACCGATGCATAAGGAATTTTCATTTGCTCCCTTTCCATGTTATTCTCGGGTAATCAGATTTTACTTAATTTGTCACCTTTCAATATAGGTGCAATACCCGATGAACATGATTGCATATTAAATCTCTCTAAAACCCGATCAATATATCCTTTCTGAGATAAACCTAGCACTCCTCGAGATCGATCCCTAAAGATCTCGATGCCAATAACATAGTTTGCCTCACCCATATCAATCATATGAAAGTTTTTAGAGAGATATTCCTTGGTTTCACCTAATAAACCAAGATCACTACTAAGCAGTTGAAAATATCATCCATACACAGTGACGTAAAATATAAACTTGCTCTCACTAACTTTCGTGATATATACACCGATCAACAATGTTCTCTTTAAACTGGAAGATGTAATGGTATTATTAAACTTAATATACCATTGTCCTGAAGCTTGTTTAAGACCGTAAATGGATTTCTTTAATTTGCAAACTAGGTGTTCATTTCTTTGTGAACCCTTCGTTGTTCCATGTAGATATCTTCATCCAAATTCCCATTTAAGAACGCATAGCTTTCTTACATCCATTTCGATGTAATCCCAAATCAAAAATGAGCTTACAAGTGCCATGATGATTATAAGCCAATCTTCTTAGAAATCGAGATAAGGTATCTTTGCATCGATACCTTTCCTTTGAAAGTGAAACATTCGCCACAAGTCTGGCCTAAATCTGGATATTGCCTTTAACGTCGCGCTGGCCTTAAAGCACTCCATTTACGTACCGATAGTTTACAACTATTAGGCAATTCGATGAGCATCCCGCACACTCTATGGGCCATAGATTTCAAACTCTTCATTCATACCTTCCATCCATTTACTAGAATCATCACTTCATGGCTTCAGGAAACGAAACCCGATCCTTCCTTATCCCAATATCAAAATTAGATTCCCCGTAAATACACCACATAATCAACTGTAATGGCAGTGTCTCCTTTCTTCAGATCTCCCTCAAAGGTGCCTCTATTGTGGTGGCTCTACAAAAGATTTTCTCTTAATGGCAATATTTTTCTCGTGGTAATGAATCATCTTGATGTTGTTTCTATTTTCTCAACTCACTGAATGTGCCGAGGGACAATAATTTCGAGGTAAAAGAGAGGCGCGGATATCCACTCTTATCTCTTCAACATCTACCTTCTTGGCTCATTACTCCCACTAACTTCACCATTATCTAAGAATTCGCATTACCTAGCTTCAACTATTCTCACACCGTGGTTGTGACAATAAATTCAGACTTTCGATTTATCCGTAGGTACCTAATGAAACATTCGTGATATCGCTCGAATCAAGCTTTTCACGGTTATAGACTTTCGCTCATTGACAACCCCATATATGTGATACGTTCTGCCAGGTTTCCTACCAAACATAACTCCGAAGGAGTTTTTGAACTCCGCTTACTAGGAACTTTGTTCAAGATATACATTGGTGTTTTGGGCGCTTCACTCCCACAATGAAATAAAAGATGTAAGTAACTCATCATACTCCTAACCATTTCCATTAATGTGCGATTACGCCTTTCAGCAACACCATTCTGCTGTGGCGTACCAGGCATTGTGTATTGAGCACGAATGCCATGTTTTTCAAGGAATTTGGCAAAAGGACCAGGATTTTGTCCTGATTCATCATATCTGCCATAATATTCACCGCCTCGATCTGATCTCACAATTTTAATCTTTTTATCTAATTACGAATTCGTTATAAACATCCTGAAAGATATCAATGGCCTCGAGACTTTTCATGCATTAGGATAAACATAACCATAACGAGATAGATCATCTATAAGCAGATAAAATATTTCTCCCAGAAACATGGAACAGAGAGTGGTCCACAAATATCTGTATGAATTATCTCAGAGCTCACATTTTGCGGGCACCTTTCTTTGTATGTTTAGTTTGCTTTCCTTTATGCAATCCACGCGATACATGAAAATCGTTGAAGTCAAGATTTTGTAAAATTCTCTTCATTCACTAACTTCTATTCTTCCTGTAGATGTGCCCTAGTCTTCTCGTGCCACAAGATTGAAGAATTTTCATTAATTAGCTTCAATGCTTTGAACCAACATTTGAATGCAGGTTATTAAAGCCAGCAAATTCATGATTCAAGGAAATTTTATATAAACTATCACATAAAATACTGCAACCAATCAGAATGCACTTAACATCAAACTTAATCGTCTTAACTCGAATAAAAATGTAATATCCAAAGAGGCATCTAATTCGGACAAGGAAACTAAATTCCTAGAGATAGAAGGCTGCACATAAAAGTGTTTAAAAGATCCATCCGACGACCCGCCTCTAATAAGAAACGACAGCACTAATACCTATCACTCCAACCTGAGACGGCTTCCCATATGCAGGAACTTTTCACTTTCCTTTGGTTTCCGCTGTAAGGAATCGCATTAAATTAGTCACATGAGTTGTGGCCTTAATCAATCCACCAAGTATTTGAAGGAATCCTCAGCAAGATCGATTCATAAATATACAAAAGAAAGATTTATACCTCTCTTTCTAACCAAGCCTCGCATTGCAGCGCCCTTCTTCACATGCCCTTTCTGCCAGCAAAAGTAGCAACCTCACTGTAATTTTCCATCAAGACTCGGCTACCTTCCCTAGGTCCACTTTTCTGAGCTGAAAGTTCTTTCCCTCAATTTCCTTTCTTCTTCGTGACTCCATGAGTTACAAGAAGAGCAAGATTTACGCCCTGGCCTTAATCTCACTTCCTCATACTTTATCGGTGAGCTCATTCAAGTTCCACTGATCCCCTAGTATTATAAGGATTTTTGAATCTGAAAGAACCGTGATGGAAGGAGTTACACAACCGTACTCAGCGACTCATCCATACTCCATGCCTAGTGCCTTAAGCCATGCCCTTTTCACCATGTTTAAAATATGCCGGGCTGAATACCTTCTCGACCATCATATTTCATGGTGGTCAATTCACCCATCAATGTGCCCGCATGGACTTATCAAGCAGGTTCAAGCGCTCCTCACGTATTTAAGAAATCTGAGGCAAACTCTGTCGAGAGGTCTTGATATTACTGGCAATAGTCATTCCATAAACATCGATCGAGTCTGATCTTGCCTGTGCTTTTGATTGTTCCACTTGCTCCTAGCATCACATCCGTACTCTTCGTGGAGGTTGTCCGTTATTAAAGCCAAAGTTAAGATCCAATTCGCCAAGGAGAATCGGAACCCTTTCATACTATCTTAAAAGTTCGACCATCAAAAATGTCATTCCAGAGTGCAAGTAGAGTGTAAATATGGAATCAGACAAAATATAACAATGTCTACAATAAAGTTCTCAAGATAAAATAACAAGAATGAACTATCGATATCATTAAAATTCTCCTGGGGTAAATTTTAACATATCCAAAGGTTCACGGAGTGAGCTTAAAACACTTTACTATTTTATGCCATTTATATGTTACCTTGGGAGAATCCATTTTACCTTTCTAAGCAAATACAAAATAAAACCATTAATTAATAATTAATAAATTGACTTCCTTTCGTTAGTCTCTACTCCTTAATTATAAAGAGAATTACACTTTATAAGTCTCCCTTATTCATTTTACGCAATTAAATGATAAAGCTCACTAATTTAGGTTACTTTGGCAAACTATCTAAATTAGTTAACCTTACATTTATAAATTGTCATTTGAATAAAAATTTCACAAGATGAAATTAATTCTTTATTTGAATTAAAAATCAAGGAAATAGTATCTTAATAATCATCTCGATTCCACAATCAATCATAATAAAATCAAATAAATCGACATTCATCGTATAATTTCACAAAGGTTCAAAATCATGTGATATATGGACATCTTAAAGGAGAATTTCGCTTCATATTCAAATAAGTGATAATGACAACTTGGCCAACTAAAGGTCATGGATTCTATACTTTCCTTTATTGAAGCTTCGAATTTGGTGTCCTGCTGGCCCGAAACGTCAAGAATGGCGCCAACAATGGCTCCCGAAGCACGGACCGACGCCAAACCAAACACCGACATTGATCCAATTAGCGTTGCAAGGAAAAATAAAAAATCTTCCTTCTACACGTTGAGGCTGGTCTTTATTTTGTTTAAGTAAAGTTTTTTTATTCATTTTAGTGAGACGAATCAATCGAAGATAAATCTCAAAATTTAATCTTTATAAAACAAACGATTCAATATTTAAATTCAATTCGCTTCAATACCAATCGTTGACCTAATACGGAAATTAACACACAATATTTTAGATCATCGAATTCAAACTCATCTCTGATAATAAAAAAATAATAATAAAATAAAAAACACATATAGATTACATACCGCTTCAAGCATCACATGTACCATGAGATTTCCTTCGCTTTATGTATCTTTAAACTCGATCTCTTTCCCTTCGCTTTATAGGATCTTAAATCATCGATATCTTCTTTCCTTATCAAACTTTGATACACAGAATTGTTTTCTGTAATTGATGGAAGAGTGCTCTAATCGCATATGAATGAGTTTCTATATATAACTTATTGATAGGAGAAGAGGGCCAAGAATATACGTTCAAAAACCGTTCTAAACGTGTAATTCAAATAACTGTTCTTATAATAAATTATATTTATTATAAATAAGGTTCTTATAATAAAATTATATTTATTATAAATAATCGTTCTTATAATAAATTCTATTTATTATAAATAATCGCTCTTTATAATAAATTCTATTTATTATAATTTACCCACCTATCAAGGGTAAATATCTTTATAATAGTTTAAAGATATTGGGTATTCTTTTAATTGGCTAAATACTAGGTTAGTGGGCCACCCACTTAATTTTAATGTGGAAATAACATTGTGGTGATAGGAAAATAATTCAACAGATAATATGGTGGTTTGATGTCATAGATATGCTTAGTTTTGGTATACTTATTGATAAGGCCAAAAATAGCTGATTCAAAATGCCCACTGGGCTGCCCCAGCAGTTTCACAAGATCCAATGCAATACCCGTCCCTACATCAAATTAAAGCGAAGGTTCTACTCGCCAGCCTAAAATACAATCTGACAAATTAAGGTCCATACCAAGCAAGTCGATCAGGTTTTGCTAATGCGTAAAATAGAATAACCCTAACAAGACGTCATCCTACCGATCCAATCAAATCTTATCAATAAGGAAAGGAAAATAATAAAAGATCATCGCCAGTTGGATCTGCCCAATAAGGAAGGAAGATTATCCCAGATAAATTGTTCTTTCTAAATCCATTACCAAATCCGATATGGGTAACAAGAAAATCCCAACCAATGGGAGTGCGACCCTAATCACAATCCAACCTACTGAAGATCTACTATAAATACAGACTACCCCATCTATGAAAGGTACGCGACCTTAGATGCATATTCATATCCGACGATTCGCCCTCTGCGCCTCTTTCCTCGTAAAGAAACTCGACGCAGTGCATCTGAGCGACCACGCGGCTTCCTCGCCGACCCCTTCTCCCTCGCTTTTGCGTAAGAAAGACCACGCCCGCAGCCTGCATCAACAAAGGTAAACGATCCTACTCTCACCCGCATTCCAAGAGCCTGCGATCCCAGCCCCCGTCAAATAGCCTGTGGGGTGTAGTCCAAATTAACGACCTCACACACTCCACCGGGCCCGCTGAAAAAGGCATCATCACGCTCGTCGTGGAAACGATAGCTCCTTATAAATATAACTCGATTTCGCCATCGATGGTATCGACTGAACACAAGCAGAGCAACGCCAATCCACCAAGGATGCGTAATCCACTCAGCAATGCGACAGAGCCTCCCGATAAGAGAAGCAATGCAGGCCAATACGAACGAAGAGGGCTCCTGGAACGCCACCATTGACGAGCTCAACTACTCGCGACAGCTCACGCCCGTGAGTCGACCACCCTGCCACATTGCCACCCTAGCCACATCGCCACTCTACTGAACGCCCAACTACTGACGAGCCTTCCTCCTCAGCTCACTCCTGACGAGCCTAATTCAACTATCTCGCCCTGACGCAGCCTCCTTCCCTCCCGCCTCACTCGGGATGAACTCTACCAATCTGTTCACTCCGACGAGCCCCTTCCCCGCCCCACTGCGACGAGCCCCACTAACCATCCACATCGACGAGCTCTTCCCATCGCTTACTTGGACGAGCCTCGCTCAACTCGCCACTGACGCAGCTCTTCCTCCGCCCACTCCTGACGAGCTCTACTCAACCATTCATCCGGAATGAGCCTTCCTCCTCGCCTCACTCGATGAGCTCTTACTCCAACTCCGTTCACCTCGACGAGCTCTCCTCAACCACTCCCTGACGGTGCCCCACCAACTATTCGCCTCCGACGAGCCTTCCTCCCCGCCACTTCGATGAGCTTCCACTAACCGTCTCACCCGACGAGCTCTTCCTCCTCGGGGCTCACGGATCGGCCTACTCACCATTCACTTCTGACGAGTTCTTCCCATCGCCTTTACTCCGACGAGCCCGCTCAACTCGGCTCACTCCGACGAGCTCTTCCTCCTCAATTCACGGACGAGCCCCCGCGCAATTCACATCGACGAGCTCTTCCCATCGGGCTCACATGGATGAGCTCCTACCCAAATTGCTCGCATAGACGGAGCTAATCAGCCTCGCACTGACGAGCTCATCCGGGCCACACAGTCATACAACCCAAGGAATCGCTTTGATCAAGCAAGTTAGACGACTGAGATTAGCAAATTTCATTGATCTTAGCTCGCCTAAATAGCCATACAACCCGAAGAATCAGCCTGTACCATTCAAGTCACTTATGGATATCGCATCAGACGGGACGGTGAGCTCGCCTCAATGTGCCAAAGTAAACTTAGGAATCAATAAGTCGACGACGAGGACCAATACCACATCGACGAGTTTCTACCATTCTATGCGTGAACATACAAAATTCTAAGAACTCATCTACCATACAAATAGCCTACAAAGCATCAACGACTTAAATCGGGACGAGCTTAATCGTCATCTCGCACTCGATCCATGCCATACAACATAAAGAAAAGCTAAATACTTCGCTGAGAACACAAGTCATAAAAAAAAAATGAATATTTATTAAAAGGAGGACTATATATAGGCCGGATCCTAAGCCCGACAAGAGGAAACAGGAGTACATATAAGGAAAGTGTAAAAGTCGACGCTGGACAGGCAAAGACAAACACAGGAGATCAGGCGTCAGAAGGAGGAGCAGACGATGAAGAGGGGGAGTGGAACTCAGCAGGGGTGCCAGGCTCCCCAGCATAATCAGCAGAGATGGACCCTTCTGCCTCCTCGGGCCACTGAGATCGGTTGAAGTCCAAGTCGGCACAGACGTTAACGGCCTTCGCCGGTGCGCAAGCCACCTCGAGGCCCGAGCACCGGCTTCGCATCCCTCAATTTTCCAATAACTTCATCCTCTCGAGCAACCAAAGTTACTTGTCGATGAAAAGTCCCTCACGCAACCGCGACACTCCTCATTCGTATCGCTCCGCCACCTCACACCGAGGCCCTCACGACAAGCCACCTCTAGCAACGCCTAGGCTTCTCTGGAGGCTCACTGACGGCCGCCTCCAAATCTGCACTCATCTTATCATTCAGATCACCATTACCAAGACGAGCTCCTCCTCGAGATCTCTCGCAACTCGCCCGTTGTAATGAGCTCGTCCCCAACCATTTGAAGCTCATCTCGGCAAATTCTCGCAATTGCTCCCTCGCTTCTCAATCAAATCTTTTATGCCAACCTCGAGCTCACCTAACCTCAAGCCGTCACCGCCGTCAAGCCACTTCGAACTTCATCTCCTCCCACGTCTCCACTGACACGGCCGACGTGATGTGCTTTAGACGGATGGTTGCCCACCTTCCTCCGCGACATACGCCGCACTCCGCCCTCTTGCAGCCGCCCGCTCGGGGCGAAAGAGGGCCGCCTCGCCTCTTGCGGGCCGCGGGGCGTATTTTTACATGTTTTTGCTTAGCTTGGCCTTTCTGGCTGCACTTCAAATGAATGGCTACCTGCACATCAGACAAGACGTCAGCATCCAACATGGGATCAGCATGGAATTAGACGCGACAAGATACAGGAACTTACCGAGGCAAACCCTATAAGGTCAAGGCTCACAACAAAGTGGGCCGCTCGACCTCTCAAGATCGACCTAAAGGGACGAGACCGCGCCCGCCGCGAGTTCGCCGTTGAGCAAAGAGTCCTCGTCCTCGCCAACTCTTGAACCCGGTTTGTCTCTTTCAATCCTTCCGCCTTCGAGGAGGAGACTTAAGACTCTCCGGGCTGGGCGGATTCCGTGACTGATAGCACAACCGCCAACCACGGCTTCAAGCCCAATCTAAAAGACTTTTCGCTCCGACGCACCAGAAGAGGCGTGAGCTCGTCAATTAGGGGCCTCACGCACAGCGATCGCAGCCCGGCCCGCGTGGCAAAAGAATTCCTGGGACGCCCACTTCTCGAGTCATAAACCGGCCGACCTCACCGGAGCTCCTGGGGTTTTTCCGCCACACCCGAGGCTTCCGAGAGACAATGGCCCTTAACTGAACCAAAATCTCTCCCTAGTATAGAGTAGTCGCGAAAGCCCACAGAGAGATTTCCATGGAAGAAGGCAACGCTCGCGTTAACGAGTACCAAATTCAAGGTCATGTCCGACTTATCAACTCACAGAAGGACAAAGTGACATTCACCAACGCCAAGCTATTTACATTATCCTCGCCACAGGTCAACCCGAGCACCTCAGAAGATGAGAAGGATGCAAGATCGAAACATTCAACGACTTCCACAATCCTATACTAAAAAAAAAAAAAAACGCAGCGATTAATCACTTTGAGATTATCAAGGGTGGTCCAAGCCACCGGAATGCCCAGAGTGTCGCTAATCAAGGATCTATTCTGGCCATGAATTCTTAACAAAGAAACATCAATTCCTTCCATGACCTACGGGAAGAAGGAGATCGTAGATCATCAAAGGAGCTCCAGGCGCCCGAAAATAAAGGAAGCTCCTGACAGCCTCTCGTTAAAAAGATAGAGGAGCAAAGCGACGCTAGACACCAAGCCCCCGTCCCTAAAGAATACTAATAGCTCCACCAAAATACTCCCATCCGTCAAGGAAGTTAAGGATGTGACACTGTTGTCATAAGACACCCTTATAAAAGGATGTGAAGGAAAACGAAGACCATTCTCAAAGGCGACCTCAAAGAAACACACCATCTTGGGCACGAAAACCACATAAAGTGGTCAAACGTCAGGACCATATTCGATTGACTGTGGGGAAGCCTGTGAACGCTCAACAAAGGTAACCCCATACGGCTACCGACTGCCAGACCTTACATTTACAAAGATGTTCGACACCATCCGAGATAACCACCCCTTGTGGATATTTGATTAGTTTTATTATCCCCTTACCTTTATCCAAAGGAGGCGGGAAGCGCCTCAGAGCGCCCCCGGCTGATTAACCACGACCCGACGGACAGCACCCTAACTGCAGACAACAACAAAGAGCCATCACCGACACGCAAAGAAGAAGAGCGAACGGCCCCATAAAGAAACAAACAGAAAAAGAGGGGGAAAATCCAAATAATTTAACCCTAGTGCCTCGTCGCATTAATCAAAAAGGCCACGAGAGACGCAAAGAACCCCAAGGAAAAGACGAAGAAGCACCGAAAAGGGGCCGTAAAAGACTCTACGCGACAAGAGGTCAAACAGTGGAACTCGAAAGGCATGAAGTGCAAGACCGCGAACAAGTCGAGAACCGTAAAAGCACGCGACGGGAGGAGGTCTACGAAAGAACCGAAGAAACTAAAAGGGCGGTGGAGAAACGAAGAAACCAAAGAGCCACCATTATCATAAGACATATGATCTCACACCAAGCCTCGAATCCAACCCACTCCTCGTGCGCACACGCGTGAAACCGCACCCGATGCAAGAAACGATACAACCTCGCCCACGCATTAACCAGACACAAGGGCTTCTGGGGCAACTCGATAGGTTGAAAAATAAGGATTCAAAGGCCCACCGCCAAGCCCAAAGAAGCGCCATCCAATGTAATACCCCGGGCCCCCATCAAATTTAGCTACAAGCCCTACCACAGCCTAAAATACGATTCGACAAATTGAAGGTTCATACTCAAGCAAGTCGACTTGTTTTGCCACTTTAAAATAGAATAACCCCTAACAAGACGTCATCCTACCGATCCAATCAAATCTTATCAATAAGGAAATGAAAATAATAAAAGATCATCGCCAGTTGGATCTGCCCAATAAGGAAGGAAGATTATCCCAGATAAACTGTTCTTTCTAAATCCATTACCAACCGATATGGGTACAAGAATATCCTGTCCAACGAGCGAGTCCTAATCACAATCCAACCGGTCGATCATCTACTATAAATACACGACCACCCCATCGGCCAAAGGTGACGCACTCTGGGACGATACTCATACGCAACACATTCGCCTGCGCCCCTTATCTCGGAAGAAAACCGACTTAGGCATCTGAGCGCCACAGCGAAGCCCTTCGCCGACCCCCTTTCTTCCTTGTTTTGCAAAAGAGTGTTACGCCTAGAGCCCTCGGCAGATCAACAAGGCACGATCCTACCTCGCCATTCCAAGAGCCTCGCATCCCACCACAAAGAATCGCACCCAGCCACGACTCCCTACACGCTCCAAATTCCCGCCTCCGGCTGGAAATCACCTATAAATATATTATGTATTTTAGGATTTTATGGCTCTTTTTTTATCAACCATAAGAATCCAATCTTGTACTCATATTTAAAACCATAGATTTCTCCTCTTCAAATCTTGATTTTTTCTATTTAAAGTTTTAACGTAAATTTGCTTGATTGTCTTGTCTTTTCTTATTGCCTATTTTCATATAATAATATTGCTTCTAGTTTAGTTTATATTTGTGTGTTGGAGGTCTAAGGATTGGATTCAATGGTCACCCTTGACCTGGCCAAATGACCTAAAGTCAATTGTATACATCCACAAACATATGCACAGACATCATCAAAATTTTGACCATCCTCCTGGATTTCATTGATCAGAATCGCCTCGCGACATTAATATGCATACAAATGTAAGAAAATAACCTACTACAGAACGAACAAAGATGTCATAAGGCCATACGAAAACTGCCTAGTTATTTTTAATTACATTTTTTCTTCAAATTTGATAACCTGTTCAATGCAAGCAGGCAAAAATTTTATTCTTTCCATGGAATTTACTATCAGTTTTTTTTTTTTTTTTCTTTTCATTCAATTCTTCGACCGGACCAAACGAAAGACTACTTGTTCCATTGCATACTTGGTCTTGATTTTTTGCTCTTGGTTGCTTCAAATACTTGGGCATGTTAGTTTCTTGTTTTTTAAAATCATTTTCTATTTTAAAAAATAATAAGAACAAGAAAAATAACGATAAACATTTGGTTCTCATTTTTTTATGAAAAACATAAAAGACTAAATTAAGAAAATAATAACAATTTTCAAATAATACAAAAATGATGTTTTCTTAAGAACATCGTCAAATTGTTCTTAAAAACAATTTTAAAAAATAGAAATCAAATAAATCCTTTGTTTTTTTAAAAAATAATAAAAAACTAATAGCCCAAAATATAGATGAAAAATGGAAGAAAGCAATTATTTTAATAATAATAATGAATGGCAAGATGCTAAAATAATAATAATACTAATATTACTGACGAAAGACAGTATAATGTGTCATAATTTTTACCTTGTTCCACATGGGTATGAGTCTAAAACCTTCACTTGGTTAATCTTCTTTAAGAAACTGCAAAAACACATGTGAACTTCATCAACTCATAGCAAAAGCAAAACACAGCTCAGCTCTGCTCCATCTCATCCATTTATAGTATTTGACACCCAAGAAAATATATAACAGAACTCAAAATACTATTGTTTGGTGGTTTAATTTTTCTAAAGATGTGATAAATGTTAGTTTTAAAGATTATTGTGATTCTCAATTGCTTCAATAGTATTTGTTAGATCTATATTTCATAGTCTTCTTTAAAAGGCATGATTGTTCTGAAAATAAGTCGAGGAGAGGTAAAAATACTAGTGTTTAGTTTTCAAAAAATATTAGGGAAAGAAAAAAATACCAAGGAAAATAATTTTCTCATATTTAGTTGTCTAATTAAAAAAAAATTAGGTTATATTTGGTTATCAGAAAATACTAAAAAAAGAAAATATGCTTAGCAAAATAATTTTTTTTGTGTTTATTGTCTGCTAAATTTAAAAATAAAATAAAAAATAAAATAAAATTACTTATAAATTTAAGTATTTTAAAATTATTTAATCTTTTTATTAATGAGTTTAAATAAATAAAACTGATTTGAGGTAGCAAATAAAAATATTATATAAATTTTATTTTATATTTATGTTCCTTTTTTTTCTTCTACTTTTATTTCCTATTTTCTTTTCTTTGATTTTCACTCAAATTTTCCGGGAATAAAATATGGTTTTAAAGAAAATCGAATATAAATGAAATTACTTAAAAACTTACATATTCTTAAATTATTTAAATCTTTAAAATTAATAAATTTTGTTTGAAATAATAAGTAAAAATAATATGTGATATTCAACTTTATTTTTATTTTCCTTCATATTTTATTTCCTTAAATTTTTTGGAAAACATAGTCTAAATAAATTCTATAAGGCAAATCAATACACAAATTACTTAAAATAATTTAATAACAATTAGATTTTACTTTGAATTAAAAGATATGATTTCAAATTCTAATATAAATAATTTTTTTCCTAAAATTTAAGGGGGTGCATTTGCCCCTCCTAAGCCTATACCAGGTCCACCCCTAATTGCTCCTAATGAACATGGGATGAAATCTCCAAGGCCTCCCTGATTGTCTGTTTTGTCCCTTTATTTTTTCCACATGGGGATGGTTTTTCTTGTTTGGTTGCTTGGAAAATTGGAATAATAAAAAATTTAATTGGTGGATCACATGGGGCCTTTGGAATTATAGGTCAAAATTCATGAATTGAACACCCCAATGCTTTAGTTTAATTGTACAAACTTTATCGTCTCCGGGTTCATTGCATGGTCTCAACAAGTTCAATTGGACAATATAGTAATGACTACTTTATTCCAGATACATAATCCCTCAGGCACTGTATGGAGGGAATTTTATAAACCTAAAAAAACTGGAAAGCTTTTTTAATTATAAATTATTTGTGGTATTGGTAGGTGGAGTCTTGTTTTAATATTTAAAAAATTCACAGAAAGGGTTGAGTCTTAATAAAATCGCCTCAAAAGCATAAAGCATATACCAGCTTCGACTTGGTGGAAAAATTAGGTAAAGCCAGCGGATACAGTCAAAACGGAAGACACCCAGACGCCCACCTACAGTCAAAACGGAAGACACCCAGACGCCCACCGCCATCTGCTCACCTCCGGAATTACCATTCTACCCCTCTCATCTGCCCATATCATCGACATTCTCCAAGTCAACAAAACCGAAAGTACGGGGTGAAAATGACATTCCATCCCACTGACTCATCTCCATCCTAGCTACTTATTTATGGACAAGCTTCCAGCTCGACCAAACCAAAATTAAAGAAAACTTGTGTTTCAACCTATGGAATTAGGAATAATTATAAATAAGTCATAAAGAATACAAAGTTCATAATTATTTCATAAAAAAATAATTATATCTTAAATGTGGAAGTGATGATTCAAACCTATTCAATCCTTTAATACTTTTTATTACGGTAGCGATCATTGAGATAATATCTAGAATTTATTAAAATAATATATCAAGTATGTTAAAATAATACCTTTTAAAATAAATAGTTCTAATTACTATCTTAACGAATAATATGATTTAGTTGGCTTGATGAAAAGGATATTCTTCTATATATTATGTTTTTTTACCTTAAATATAATTATTTTTTATAAAACTATATTAAATCAAATATTTTATATTTGTTTTCCAGAATAATTATTATTATTTTTTTTACAAAGTTTCCCAGAATTAAAACCTGGCTAGGACTGGGACTTGCGAAAGCAAACCACGTGGTCCCATACAGTCGATGACGTCACGGATGACGGCATCAACAAGCCAGGTCAGCCCCACGACTTGCGGGCATCTTATCTAGAAAGGGAGGGGCGTATGGCCACGTGGAGAGAACCTAGGGGGGACGATGCGGAGCGGAGGGATATTCAGGTCTTTTTCCGTTTGGCGCCACGCTGTGTGACGGATGATGGACAGACCGTACGGAGGAGTTAATGATAATTGTGGTACGTGCTACAGGCGATTGTACCTTTGCATACGCACGCCATGATATGTGGGCCAGGCCCACGGTGGCGACCAGTCCAGAATCCAGAGATTACATTCAACGGCCCATTTTGGTGCCACGTGGCAGTGTTCTCTGCTAGACACGCTGGCAATTGTCTTGTGAGGGCGCGTGACCCTGTGAAGCCACTCTATGCCAGCTGGCATTACTCAGAGTCTACTGGCCAACCTTATCCTCTTCTCTCCTTTTTTATTTTAAACTTTTTTATTTTTATATTTTTAATACATTTCTTTTACTTTTTAGTTTTTTTTTTTCTAAATTGTGTATTTTTTCAAAAGCAAGAACCATTGTAAATAGAGAAAGAACATTTTAATGTGACTCTTCAGGGAGAAACCAAACCCTAGATTTCCTTCGACTGAAATAAATCAATTCCGTTTTTATCTTTTTTCTTTTGGATTCGATTTGCAGATCAGAAACAGAGGTGAGTTTTGAGTATTTCGATTTTTTTTTTTGCTTCTCCCACCAATTGAATTGCATGGAGTCGTAATTATCATTTCATTTCTGCTTCAAATTCATCGAAAGGATTAGATATTTGATTCATTTACACAAGAGATATTCATGAAACTTTTTTGGTGTGTTTGGATCTTTTTTAGCCGTAGACGTCTCTGTTTGATTACACGGATCTGTTCAATTTTTTTTTATTTAAGCTTTTATTCATAATTTTTATCCATATGAAGATTTCACTTGCTTGATACCCGTTTCAGATCCTGCCCAATTTATTCATTCCACCAGAAAAGCAATCTTGGGTTTGGTTTACAATTCGAAGATCTTGTTTAAGACTTTGAACAACAGAAGGTCTGCAAATATGATGTCAAGATCGTATACCAATCTTTTAGATCTAGCTTCCGGGAACTTTCCAATGATGGGGCAAAGAAAGCGCCTGCCTCGTGTAATGACTGTTCCGGGTGTTATATCAGAGCTAGATGATGATCAAGCTAATAGTGTGACCTCGGATGTTCCCTCCTCTATCATCCAAGATCGTGTAATAATTGTGGCTAATCAGCTTCCAGTAAAAGCTAAGCGTAGACCAGATAATAAAGGGTGGAGTTTTAGCTGGGATGAGGACTCCCTGTTATTACAACTTAAGGATGGGTTGCCCGATGATATGGAGGTTTTGTATGTGGGGTCTTTGAGGGTTGATGTTGATTCAAATGAGCAGGATGATGTGTCGCAAGTTTTGTTGGATAGGTTTAAGTGTGTACCTGCATTTTTACCTCAGGATATTTTGTCAAAGTTTTATCATGGATTTTGTAAGCAACAGTTGTGGCCACTTTTTCATTACATGCTTCCCCTCTCGGCGAATCATGGGGGTAGATTTGATAGGTCTTTGTGGGAGGCTTATGTGTCTGCTAATAAGATCTTTTCACAGAGGGTGATTGAGGTGTTAAACCCCGAAGATGACTATATTTGGATTCATGATTACCATTTGATGGTGTTGCCGACCTTCTTGCGAAGAAGATTTAATCGATTGAGAATGGGTTTTTTCCTTCATAGTCCATTTCCTTCATCTGAGATATATAGGACCCTACCAGTGAGGGAAGAGATACTTAAGGCACTCTTGAATGCAGACATTATTGGTTTCCACACTTTTGACTATGCCCGGCATTTCCTTTCTTGTTGTAGTCGGATGTTGGGTTTGGAGTATCAGTCAAAGAGGGGTTATATTGGTTTGGAATATTATGGAAGGACTGTTGGAATTAAGATAATGCCAGTTGGGGTTCACATGGGGCAGATTGAATCTGTGTTGAAACTTGCAGATAAGGAGTGGCGGGTAGGAGAGCTTAAACAGCAGTTTGAGGGAAAGACTGTGCTACTGGGTGTTGATGATATGGACATCTTTAAAGGTGTCAACTTGAAGTTGTTAGCAATGGAGCAGATGCTCACACAGCATCCAAAGTGGCAAGGAAGGGCAGTGTTGGTACAGATTGCAAATCCTGCTAGGGGGAGAGGGAGAGATCTTGAGGAGATACAGGCTGAAATACAGGCAAGCTGTAAGAGAATTAATGAAAATTTTGGGCAACCAGGTTATGAACCAATTGTATTTATTGATAAGCCGGTTTCTCTTAGTGAGAAAGCTGCATTTTACACCATTGCTGAGTGTGTTGTAGTGACAGCTGTCAGGGATGGAATGAACCTTATCCCATATGAGTATATCGTGTGCAGGGAGGGAGTCTCTGGATCTGAATCTGGTTCAGAATCAGGTGGGCCCAAGAAGAGCATGTTAGTAGTATCAGAGTTCATAGGATGCTCTCCTTCTCTGAGTGGTGCCATTAGAGTCAATCCATGGAATGTTGAAGCAACCGCTGAGGCAATGAATGAGGCAATTTCTATGGCTGATGCTGAGAAGCAATTGCGTCATGAGAAGCATTACAGGTATGTCAGTACACATGATGTGGCATATTGGTCGAAAAGCTTTTTCCAGGATATGGAGCGGTCTTGTAAAGACCATTTTAAGAGATGGTGTTGGGGAATTGGTTTGAGCTTTGGTTTCAGAGTTGTAGCTCTCGATCATAATTTCAGAAAGTTGTCTATTGATGCTATTGTATCCGCATATTCAAGGGCCAAAAATAGGGCCATTCTGTTGGATTATGATGGGACAGTGATGCCTCAGACATCCATCAATAAAACACCAAGTGAAAATGTTATCTTAATCTTGAACACGCTTTGTAGTGACCCTAGAAATACAGTGTTTGTTGTTAGTGGAAGGGGAAGGGATAGCTTAGGCAAGTGGTTTTCTTCCTGCAACAGGCTTGGAATTGCAGCAGAACATGGATACTTCTTGAGGTATGCTAATTTCTTATAATATTCTTCCACCTTTTATCCATCTGTTGGAGTCTCATCTTAATTATGTGATTTGTCAGGTGGTCTGTCGATGAAGAATGGGAAATTTGTGGTCAGAATAATGATTTTGGGTGGATACAGATGGCTGAGCCTGTAATGAAATTGTACACAGAATCTACTGATGGTTCCTATATTGAAGCCAAGGAGAGTGCCGTGGTTTGGCACCATCAGGATGCAGACCCAGGTTTTGGCTCTAGCCAGGCTAAGGAATTGTTAGACCATCTAGAAAGTGTGCTTGCAAATGAACCTGTTGCTGCAAAAAGTGGTCAATATATTGTAGAAGTGAAGCCACAGGTACCCGTTCTATATCAACTACATTTTTGTTTTCATATTTATGTTTTACATGAATGTGATTTCCTGATACTTATAACATCTATCGTTGTACGGAACTTATGACACACTGATATAATACATTTTTATGGAAATCAATAAGTATCAATAATCTGTACCTTATCTTAAATGTATCTTATGGCATATATATGATATTCAAGGGGGAGAGGAGAAGAAGGGTTGGGGGTGAATAAAGGGAGCCTCAAAGTGAGGAGGGTAGGGTTGGGTTGGGTTGTTGGGGGGGAAGAAAAAGGGAGTGGGGTTGCCTCTGAAAGGGGAAGAGGGGAGAAGGGAAAGAGAGGAGAGAAGAGAGGGGTGAGAGAGGGAAGATAGGGCCCCTGAAGGGAAAGGGGGGCTAGAGGGGGGTACGTTGCTCTATCTACCACGTTGCATGTCTTTGTTTGTGATCATTAGAAAGTTGAAGAAGAAGGTTAGAGAAGATTCAAAGGAATTCCATTTGAGGTTGTGGAACTTTAAAGAAAAAGCTCTATTTAGTAAGATGGTTGGTTGTTTGCTTGGATGGGAGTGAAAAAGGACAACATTTTCTCTCTTTTGAGTCAAGCTCTTTTTGGTAAGTGGAGTCAGATATATGTTTTTCAAGGGGAAGTTTTGGAAAGCAAATTATAGAGAAGTACGAGAAGAGCTTGAATTGGGTTGGCGCTCTTGCATATCGGAGATGATTATAGGGATCATGGTGTAGAAAACTCTAAGGAAAGGGTTGTGCCTTTTTTTCTAATTGAGCCTCCTCTGAAGTATGTATAGGGTTTTTTTTTAAGTATTTAAAGGGTACATGGTGTGGGAAGGAACCCTTGTGTATTTCCTTCGTCTCCTTGTGTGCTTTGAAGGTATGATTAGGAACCCTTGTGCATTTCCTTTCTTTGGTTGTACGAAAATGTCTAAGGAAGCTTGGATGGTGGAATTATAAGGAGATTCAAGAGCAAGAGGAAATTGTGCTTCTATAGGACCTTTAGTGATTGAGAGCTAAGTGAAATCGATTAGGAGGGAAGAAAACAATAGGTGTTCAAAAAGATTCTAGGAAGGGCATGGTTTTGGTCAAACTTTCAATTCAGTCTTGGAGCCTAGAAGGTCAATCCTCCTTCAAAGGACATTATTTATCCTATCTAAAGTGAACTTTTTTTGCTTGGGGAGCTACTCGGAGAAAGATTATAACAATAGATCAACTCCAAAACAGAGGGAAACCACTTGTGAGTAGACATTTTCTTTTCACATTGAAGTGATTTTTGTTGACTTTACTTAATCACGTCAAGGGTTCTATGGCATCTCTTATTCTCTTATTCAGTATTGCTTGAATGATCTTTTCATCTGCAAAAGAAACTTTGTTAACACATATCCCTTGTTGGGAGGAAATGAAGGAAGGTATAGAAAGCTGCTCCTCTTTGCATTTTTTGGACTATTTGGTGAAAATAAAATAAAAGAGTTCTTGTAAATAAGGAAAAAACTAACCAAAAGTTCAAACATTCTCTACAATCTTTAAGCTTGGGTTAGCTTGTAAATAAGAGAGTCTCATTGCCTTTGATTTTTAAGATTGAGTAGCGTTTTCTTGAGGGTGAGGGTGGTTTTTTGTCCTCTCCTTTCTTTTAGGTGCTTCATGTAGACATTTTGTGTATATCAGTGTCAATATATACTACATGTCCCTTTTCCGGATGCCCAGTTTGGTGAGGTTGAGACTGGAACGTTTTCAAAGAGATTTCTCTGGGCTAGGGTTGCCCTAGAGAATAAGCCACATCTTGTCCAGTGGTCGATTGTGTGCTCCGACAAGGTGAAGGGGGGTTTAAGGGTAAGGTGTTTTTCAAAGCTTAACAGGACGCTTTAATGCAAGTGGAATTGGTGTTTTTCTAATGAAAGAGATTCCCTTTGGAGAGTTGTAATCAACAGGAAGTTCAGAGAGTGTATGGGGGGCTAGCACACATGTGAAGTTAGGGGCAGTTATGGGATTGGGCTGTGGAGAGAAATCAGAAAAGAGAGAGATTATTCTTTTTTTGGCAACATTTCTGGTTCGCGATGATGGTACGTGGGTGTGATTCTGAAAGGATTCTGAAAGCTTCTTTGCAAGGTTTTGGATTGTTCAGCTGCGGTTTCTTTCCCCTTTCGGTTCATTTGGAACCCTTGGATCCCCACTAAGGTGGGGTTTTTTGCTTAGGAGGCCTCTTGGGGGTAAGGTGCTAACTTTGGACCAACTACAACAGAGAGGTAGACCCCTTGGCAGTAGATGTTTCCTTTGTGAAGAAAAGGATGAGATGGTGGAGCATCTTCTAGTGCACTTCTCGAAGGCTAGGATGTTGTGGGATCTTATTTTGGTCATTGTGGGAATCAGCTGGGTTTTTCCCTCCTCCATTAGAGAGACTCCTCTCTTGGCACAACTCTTTTGTGTGTAAAAAACGGAAGAAAGCTTGGATAGCTTCCCCTTTATGCCTCTTTTAGACTATATGGTGTGAAAGAAATGGGATTGCTTTTGATAATGAAGCTATTTCGTCCATAGAATGAAATCTTCTCTTATTTGTAACTTGTGGTCTTGGTCAAATCTTTGCAATGGCAATAGTCGTAATTCTTTATTGGATTTTTTTGACTTTGTTGGGTTATAGATGAGGGCTGGTGGGTATAGATGCGGGTTGGTGGGTGGTTTTTTTGTTCCTTTTCTCTTTTTCCTTTGCTTTTCCCTTGACTCCTCTTTGTATACCTCATGTATACCTTTAGGCGGCTTGTGGGTGCCTTTTTGTTTAATATACATCTTTGCTTTACTGAACTTCATATTCATCATTTTTTAAAGCGGGGGAAGGGATCTCTTTTCTGCAATAAAAAAAAAAAAACGAAGCTGATTTTTCTCGGCACAACCTAATGATGCATCCAATGCCAATGATTTGTGCCTAGAATGCGTTGCTAGATCTTTGCTCTAGAAAGTTAGACTGGCGACAACAAACGTGGTTTGACTCGGGGCTTCCCTTTCATTACTACCTTCATGATGAGGGAACCGTGTCCACATCAGTTAGTCGAAGTAAGTGGTGAAACACCCCTTGGAGTCAAAGGGAGAGCTTCAGCAAAAGTAGGTAGGTAGCTTTTGCTAATGAGATATGGGTTTGGATATATATATATATATATATATATATATTGGCTTATCATTTCATATGTCTATTTGCATATGAAAAAGAATTCCACTTGCAAGGAGTGGAATATTTTTTTTGATGGATAAAAGCAAAGTATATTAAGCCACCAAAAGTAACCCTGGGAAAACCCAAAGTACATAGGAGATATACAAAAGGGCTCCTGAGGGGAAAGCAAAGAAAAGAGCTAACCTACCAGTCCACAACAAAACCCAATGAGCTCAATTACAACCCACCCAAGTCAAAAAATCTACCAAAGACCTTGGTCTCTCAACACTTTACAAGTTGACCCAAGACCAAAGGTTACAAAGGAAAGTATGCTTTATTCCATTGACTGAAATATTCACATCCTCAAAAACCAATCTGGTTCTTTCCCCCCAAATAGTCCAAAAAATGCACAAGGGTTGCCATTCAAGCCTTCTTACGACGCTTTCCGACAAAGGAACCTTTCCAAGAAAGAAGAGTATCCTTCACACATAGAGGGAACACCCAATTGACCCCAAAAATGGCTAAAAGCAACTCCCACAGAATTCTAGCCTTTGAACATTGGATCACTAAATGGTCAACTGTTTCTTCCCTTGACCACAAAGGAAGCATCTATTAGCCAAAGCTCTACCCCTTCTCTGTAATTGGTCAAGTTGCAAGGAGTGGAATATAATAGCCACAAGACCTCATCTTTCCCAATCCTTGAGGAATTAGCCATCTACAACCCCTTGGGGAGAAAGGCAACACAGAGGGTTGAGCCTATCATTGGGGAAAACACAAGTAGGTTTCTATAGCACTAACACTGTAATAGCTTACCTTGCAGTGATGAATTTCTCTTTAAAATAACAAAGAAGGAAAATTTCTGAAAGCCTGAAAAGTTCTGCCATTGTGATATTGAGATATAAAGCACAATACTAAAGTAAAAGCATTCTTTTGCCGAAAGCTTCTCATCTATCTCAAATGTTCTTTACCCTCCAACCATTTGACCATCCCTTTGTGAGCTATATGGTGTTGCACATGCATTATTGATTTGGAACAAGAACCTTCATGGCATGTACCTCTCCTCTGAGGAAGACTCACTGCGCTGTCATCTTCTCATCCTAGGCCTATGTCTAGTGTTGCTGACCTATAGCAGAATGATCTAGGGACAAGGATTTGATTCGGTTATATTACTTGAGATTTGGTATATTTCCTATTATTTGCAATTATACACTGTGCTTTTGTTTTAAATTTGATGTAATGAATTTATTTCTCAGCTGTGATTATAGCTTTAACATTGAGATGTGTGTATCTAAGTTTTTGTTTTGGTTATAACTGTGGCTTACAGGGCGTCAGTAAAGGAGTGGTTGCGGAAAAGATCTTCACTTCAATGGCAGAGAGGGGTAGGCAGGCTGATTTTGTGCTGTGTGTTGGTGATGACAGATCTGATGAGGATATGTTTGAAATCATTGGTAATGCAGTTTCAACTGGGATCCTCTCCTCTAATACATCAGTTTTTGCCTGCACTGTTGGACAGAAACCAAGCAAAGCCAAGTACTATTTGGATGACACAACCGAGGTCATAAGCATGCTTGATGCTCTTGCAGATGCTTCAGACCCATCCCCCTCTCCCGAATCTGAAGCAAGCTCTCCTTAAAAACTTCATCTGTGGCTTTCTTATCGGATTAAACCTCACTTCTCTTCACCATTGAGCCAATCTGGAAGAATTCTGGGCCATCTTGTGACTGGAGGTAGTCTCCAATTTCAGCTCTGTTTGGAAGTTGTTGAAGATGGGCCTCTGATGCCCAATTTGGAAATATCAGAAGCTTGGATTTACCTGTGACAAGCAGTGAAGACATAATGGAGAATCTGATTCAGAGAACAAAAATAAAACATAAAAAAAAACACACAAATATAGATTTTTGCCATCAAGTAGGACATTTGAAGGGTTTGCAGAATCTACCATATTTGTTCATGGTGAACAGACTTGGGACTGAAAGAAATGCCCAAACCTTTGTTGCTGCAGATGATAACAGCCACTAAGCTTGCCCAATGAGATTCTCACACATCATGTAGGAAGTGTGCATCCTCACTTACATTATTGCTCTCTTGCCAGTTAACTCTCTTAAAGTGCAAACTTGGAGCTCTGGCAGTAACATAAGTGGACATCAACTGGTTGATAAAGATGCCCTGTTGAACTAACAGTATAAAGGTGCCTCTTTTTTTTCTTTTTTTATTCTTTTTGTGTGATTTCTTTTCTTTCTTCGTCTTTTTCTTTTTCTTCTTTAGTTATTTTCCTTTGTCACTTAGCTCAATTTGTTGGTATATTGAATGTGTAAATTTTATAGAAATTCCCCACTCTGTTCCTCACACAATTGCATCCCTTGTGACTGGGACACTGAAATTCTCAGGTTTAAAGTGTAGCTGCAACACAAGCTTGAAATAATGTGCTTCTGTGACTAATACAAGAGAGAATTTAAATGATTATATATGAATGAAAATATCTCATCTAGGAAACAGTGATGCTGTAAAGATCCCAACAAACTATTTGCTGGCTCCAAAACTACATTAGGCACCCGGCAATTCTGTTGGGTGGATGATGTTTTTTCGTTGTTGCTAGATATTTCGATTTTTGGGTCAAAATGACCTTTTAAAAAATATTGCTTCTAGGATACTCTCCAAAGTTCATTTTAGTCCTCTCCATGCTACATAGGAGAGAGGGTTAGAACTTATTATAAAAATTTTATTTTTAAAGTCCTAGTTGCCCATTACGGTTTCCTTTTAAACCTTTTTATATTAAAGATGTAGTTGCCAATTACGATTTCATATTTGTATTAAAGTTATAGTTGCTAATTACAGTTTTAGTATAAAAATGTTGTTCTTAATTATGGTTTTAATTCAAAAATGAAACTGTAGTTGCTAATTATGATTTTAGTACAAAAATGAAGCCTTAATTTTCAGCTACGGTTTCATATTTGTGCTAAAGCCATAATTGCTAACTACTTAAACAACGAATTTTTTATATCACATTTTGACCCTCTCTTATATGGTATTTTTAGGTGGGCATAGAGGAGGCTAAAATGAATATAAGTTTAGAAAAAGGCCTAGGAGCAAATTTTTATTTTTAATTTTTTTAAAGGAGATCATTTTGACCCAAAACTGGGATGTTTCATTATCTTCATTTCTCTGGTGGAGATGCTTGTTCTAGCTGCCTCTTAATTTTTACTATGTCAGTGACTCAGCTTGGTTCACGAATGGAGGACCTTATTTTGATTCACCAAGTTTGATCCTTTTCCTTCCTGGGGGAATCAGAAAATAAGTTAATGAGTCTGAGGCAAAAACACTGTTATTTTCTGTGGGGCAAAAGCAAAGCACAAGTTACTTAGATGGATGGTTCAATGTTAATTGTTTTCAATGGGGGCAAAAACAAATTACAAGTTACTTGGGTGGATTCGAGTCCACAAATGCCCCCCTCACTCAACCCTCACTTAAAATATCATTAACTCATTATTATTTTTAATTATTTTTTAGAATATTCTTCAAAAAAAAAAAAAAAAAAGCAAGACCTTATCTAAAAGAATTCTTATCAAATTTAATTAACTAAAAGAATTCTTAAATATGCCTTTTTTGGTTATGAAGGTCTGAAAGGTGTTAAAAACAGATCATATTGACCTTATCTCTTGGCATATCACACCACATGTAGAGGCCCCTTCGTTTTTTTTCATATCCATGGATCATAAGGCTATCTAAAAGGGAGATAATTTGAGGGAAAAAATATTTACAAGAAAAGGGAAAAAAAGTTGAAAAAAATAATATTGAATTTAGAGTTAATAAATTGTATTTGTATATTACTTTAGTTATTCTAAGTATTATTGATTTTAATTAAATTTGAATTTATATTTTTTGGTATAATAAATTATGAAAAAACTATTCTATATATAAAAAAATGAAAATTCTTTGCTTAATAGTCTGCCAATCAAATCTAAAAGAAAACAAAAAACAAGTAGGTTTTTTCTGTCTTTAAGGATTAGCTCAGTTGGTGTAACACATTGAGGTAAGTGTTAGAATATATTATATTATATAATATAATATATTCCTATTATTTGTAGGATTTTTTTTTGTTTTGGTAAGTTTCTTATTTTTAGCACTTTAGAGTTTTTTTTCCAATTAGGATTATTCTAGTAAGTCTATATAAAGACTTTTGTTATGTAATTTTCATAAGGATTATTCATTATAATAAGAATTTCAGTTTTCTCTTATTATCAATTAGGTTTCTTAATTTTAACATGGTATCAGAGCAAGGTTCTTTAACCTGATTTGGCTAACGGTTGTAGGGAGTTTGACATGGAGCCTCATAAATTCTTCTTTTCGAGTCCTGGAACATCTTAGGTCTTTTTCAATCGATGGGTTTTCAGTATAGTGGTGAAGCTTTAACTTTTCAATTTTGATTATTTTTCAGATTTTGTTGGTGGGTTTCTAGTCTTAGACTCTTAGTTCAATTTTAGTGGTCGTTGGATTTGAAGAGTCGATTTTGGTTTTTGTTGAGCTTTAATTTATAGGTAGGTACTACTTCCAGTTTTTTGGCGAATTTCAACTCTTATTCTCATTATTTGGGTGTTGAGGGTTTGGCAAAAAAAGTTAGGGTTTAGTGTTAGGATTTATGGGGTTTTTGAAGATTGGTTGTGAATTGGGCATTGTAGGATAGAGGGACGAGATAAGTGAATTTTTAGGTGGCTTTGGGATTTGTTGCTGCGTGTGAAGTCTATTTTAAGGTTTTGGGTTGGAATCTGACTTTGGTATTAGCATCGACAATTGCATTGGTACTGGAATTGACATCGACATCGATATCGGCATTGGTATTGGTATTGACATTGGCATCGACATCGACATTGGTATCGGTATTAACATTAGCATTGACATCGGCATTGGTATTGATATTGGCATTGTCATTAATATTGGTATTAGCATTGGCATCAGTATTGGCATTGATGCCCCGATTGAGTATTGGCGTGCTTGTCGGTGTGGTATTGGTATTAAGCGTTAGGCGTCGGTATTGGCGTCGACATCCCGGTGGTATCGGCGATTGGCATCGGTATCGGCATTGACATTGGCATCGATATCGACATTGACATTGGTATTGACATTGACATCGGTATTGGCATTGGCATTGGTATCGGCATCGACATCAGCATTGGCATCAACATTGGTATTAGTTTTGGCATCGACATTCAGATTTGTTTATTTGTTTTCGACGTTTGGGTTCTTTTCTTTTGAAAATTGTTTCTCTCACTGACGATCTTTTGATTTCTGCTACTTTCTTTCTCTGCAATCATTTCTCTTCCAATTCTTTTTGAAATTGTTTATATTTCTACAATCTAGTCAATTGACATTCTATTTTCTGGTTTTGTTTTCTAGTTAACAAACTCTCGATGCTTATAGCGGTTGCATCATGAGTTTGAGGGAAAGTGTTAAATTATATTATATTATAAAATATAATATATTCATATTATTTTTCGGATTCTTTTTCTTTTTTTGTAGGTTTTTTATTCTTAGCATTTTAGAGTTTGTTTTCTATTAGGATTCTTCTAGTAAGTTTATATAAAAACATTTGTTATGTAATTTTCATAAGGATTATCCATTATAATTAGAATTTCAGTTTTTTCTTGTTATCAATTAGGTTTCCTGATTCAAACATTAAGATTACCCAATAGCTGAATTGATGTAATGCATTAGGTTAGGATTACCCAATAATCATTACTGAAAGTTTTACTTGGATCATGGGATTAGTCGTGTTGGCAAACTCACTTAAATATTTATGGTTATTAAAAAAAAGGGTTATTCTTAGTTCCTTAAAAAAAAATCCGGTAAACAGGAATGTTAGTTATTAGGAAAAAGAAAAAAAATAAAAGAGTGTGGCCCCAGTTAGCTAAAGAGGCCGAAAAACGCATGGGATATGGGGAGGGCGAGATGCTTTGAAGACACCTTCAAGTACCGATATTCATTTGTGTTTCCAATGTACCCATCTCTTTAATCTAATCTAATCATCCATACAAACCGACATACTATTACTACCCATCCACTCCTCCAATGCTTTCATGCATTGTCTTCAACCCCAACCACCTTATTTATATTTCTTATTTTATTCTATTTCAGGAAATTTTCCCTCTCTGTTAGCACTTAGCTCAGGGACAGTCTTGTCTTGTTCACACTCTGATCATATCATATGTTTAATCCTTGGAAGTCACGTTCATAACCCCATATGATTTTCACAAGGCACAATATGAATATGAGCACACCAAAAACTCCCCCAATTGTCTACAATCATAGGCCTCCCTTTTATGTACTATTCTAAATACATGGTCGGAGGAAAAAGAAAAAGAAAAAGAAAAAGAAAAAAAGATTAAAAATTTGACACTCGATGAAGAGGCAAAGATACTTAGATACCTCACCATTTTTATTTGTTTATCTTTATTATCATCATACATGGAAAGTGGAAACCTGGCCTGTCATTTGGAGAACACCAGCTTGTGTGGATTTTATAATATTGGTAGGGGGGGTAAATAAAAAGAGGAAGGCTGGTCCGGTCCCATGACCACCGCCTTTGGCGCTCTTTCTACCCTTTTCCCTTGGCTCAGCTAGACACTCCAAAATCCAGGTCATTTCCCTTATGAGGATACTTTCACTCGTGTGGTCCCACGTCCTCTCTCTGACTTTGCTTCAATGCACTCACTCAAACACCCACTGATCAAACAAAGTGTATATCTTCACGCGCCGCCCTCATCTTCCGTAGTCCGAGGTTGATGTTTGCTCAGTGATAGTTGTTGTCTTATAAGAAAATTTTGCGGTCGATTACAAATATTCTATATGATTGTTGTGGGGAAAGGGGAATAGAGGCCTACTAAGTATGACCCGTCATCGTTAAGAATCCTTCACTATAATCGACGCTTCAAAGACCATTTACCACTATCAATTATTTTGTCCCTTCAACTACTACTCGAGTATGGTATGACCTACCTATAGATCATGATCATATTTCTTCAATTTTATTATTGACTTTTTAAAAATTAATAATTTACTTTACTCAAATTATAAATATCATAATACAGATCTTAATCATTAACAGAGACATAAACTTACATTTGCCTATCTAGCTATCTAGAAATTTGGATGATGGGAGGGGTTAAAGTTTGAGCTTAGGTTGTGAACTTCGTAGGCTTCTTGGGTCCGAAAAAAAGATTGGAGAATAGTGGGACAGACATTCGAGAATGCATGAAAGATTGCTCGTCCCATCTTGGGTTTGTTTTATGGTTAACTTTAGTACATTATAAAATTATTTAGGATGCTCGCAAATTAGCCGGAATAGGCAAGGCTGAAGAATTTATTTTGTTGATGCATCGAACATACTAAAATTCAAGAAGAGAGAAAGAAAAGGCATTGAATTTAATTACAGATTTTTATTAACATAAGCATATCATATGTTTTTATTTTCAAACCTTTTTCGCTGTTTGATGGATAAAGTATATATATAAATATTTCCTAGTCCACTATGATTTAAAATGGGAGGTAGAGAGGCCCAGGCCCACAGAGGGAAGTGGGAGCCAAGACTCAAAGAGTCCTTCCCATGAGTGGAGCGTGCCTAAAAAGCGCGTGGGATTCATCATTTCAAAACCCAATGTACAATCATTCACATTTCAAAAGAGTTACTCAGCTGTCAGCCGGAACAGTGGCCGCCGGACGTAAATACACTTGACTCTGTATCACACTGCTTCGATCTTGAACTGGCACACCGTGAAACCCACCCGTACGTCGCCGCCGACGGCGTCGAAACTTCTTCCGTCCACGCATTCCATGTACACTTCCGAGAATCTGCTGTTGTGGCTGACTTGAAAGATTCCAATCTCTGCGTCGAACGAGAATGCCAATCCATGGAGCACCCACACACGCTTCGCCATCTCTGCAAAGGCCGCGAAGAAGGCGGTTTCGGGGTACGAGCCGGCGTTCAGAAGCTTCCGCTGATTCAGGTTTCCGAAGAAGGAACACTCCATTTTGGCGTGGACCAGGGTCAGGTACTTGGCGCGAACGTATTTTCCGAATGGTGATCTAGGATTTTGGGAGAGGAAGTGAATTGGATTCACGGATTTGAGCTTCTTGAATCTCTCGAAGAAGAGCAGTCGCCGTTGTTTCCCTTTCCCTTCCGGAGCTGAGGATGATTCGCTCAACGAAAATTTGGGAAGTGAATCCTTCGAACATTGCTCTGCACACGAAGGATTCGAAGACGAAGCATCTGTGTGTCGGCTTCGCCAACGCGGTATCTGTGACTATGGCCTTCGCAGCCGCATCGACGTCCCAATGCGCGGACTCCATTTCGGAGCTCATGAATTTCACGAATCTCCGGATGGATCTCACGGCGTAATGAAGAACTTGACAGAAATGGTTGGAATTCATGACGGATAGTTTGAGATTATCGAGAATAGGCAAAGGACCGCTCGAATTCAATTTCTTTTCCATCATCTTGTTCCTTGATTACGCACTCCACCAAATCTTCTTGAGCTCATCAATGTGAGAGTCCTTGAGGTCAATCTCCGTCTCCAGCTTCTTCATGGTGATCTCGTAAGTCTTCATGAGACTCTGCTGCTCCTGAATCTCGGCCAAGAGAAAGGTGACCTGCGGCACAGACAGGGACATATCGAGCTGTTTCTTCAAGAAGCTCTGTTTCAGCTCGGAAATAACCCTAAGCTCCCTCACCACCGCCTCGTCCGCCACCTGGATGGCCTCGATGTTGTAAGGGTTCTGAGCAGCTTGCATCTCTGCATAACCAGCCTTGATCGTAGAACCAGAGGCAAAAAGCTTGGCGACCAGAGCTTGCAAGACGGCTCTGCTCCGGAGCTTGGAATCATCATCGTCAGCGTCGTCATCTTGATGAAACTTCTTGGATTTGTGAGAAGTGATTGAATCTTTACCGCAATGGTTGACGAGCTTAGCAGGGGTTCGGAGGTGGATTACCTTCTGGATGGTCCGAGAGAACTTGCTTCTGTTTGGATTGAGAGAATCCATATGAATACTATTACTACCCCTATGGAAAGGAGGCTGGAGAGTCAGGGACGGATGGGGGAGATACGAAAGGTGAAATTCTGGGGTCATGAAATTTCTGGATTCGTACTTCTTTTGAGGGGAAGAAAAATAAGTTAAATAAATATACTGGGTCGGAAAATGGAAAATGGAAAATGGAAAAGAAAAGAAAAGAAAAAGAAAAGAAAAAGAAATCCGCTAAGCGTTTTTGAAAGAAAAAGGGGCAAAAATGGCAATCACACCTCTGACTCGAAGGCGAAATGGAGGTGCATAAAATTTAGTACAGAACAAACAAACACACCACCACCCGAACAAAAGTAGAATATAAAGCGCGGGAAAAAGAATAAGGACCGTTAATCCCCATCAAATATCAATCTTTGTCTATTCTATTTTTTTTCCGGTCTGCAGACTTGTGATTTGTTTTACTTTTATTTCACTGATATTTCTTTAAAATAAAAATCTATCAACAACTTGTTATTTCTTGAGATTTAAAAATAAATTTTGTTGTTTTATAATGCTGTCAGTTTTTGAAAATGGAGTAAATAGGTTGACCAAAACGGCAACATTCAATGATATAAATTATTATAAATTTTACATAATTGACTTTCTTTGACTTGATGATCAAGACAGAAGCAGCGTGATGCATGCATTAACCTTGATCATTCGATGCCCCATTCTGGACACTGGACAGGACAGCCCAGCACCATCATTATCTCATCTCATTTTTTAATTATTTTAATGCATCACTCTTGGATGTTCTAAATATACACTTTTCCCATTTTAATATTTTAAAATAAATAAGTATAATAATATAATAATATAATAATAAGAAATCTCTGCTAAAATAGTCGGTAGAAAAATCAAATTAAAGTATTTATATTATTTTTTATAAAAGTGCAATAAAGTTTGGTTTTAAGGTTTATTGCAGTTCATCACTTAATTGAATTTGTAAGAATTTTTTTCTCTAGTTGTTTTTTTTTTTTTGGTTGAAATCATTCAAGACATAAGAATGATTGTGGAGTAAGATGTTGTCATGGGACCGGCATTAGCTTTTTGCCTTTTAAGGAGATATCTTCAAAGAAACCGGAAAGAAAGTAGATGTGCAGATGTTTGGAAGCTTTATCCAAAGAAACAGCAAAAATCAACTAATAGACAATACCCTGCTCATGCAAAACTCTTTTTTTTTTTTTTTTCTTAGGACTTCCTTTTTCAGGTTTTTTATGTAAAAAAATGAATATTGAAAATTATAAAATAGAAAAAAAAAATTGAAACCTTTTTTAAAACTTTTTTTTCCATAACAAAAAACTATTTTTATTGTTTATGTTTTTCGTGTTGACAGTGAGAATATATTGTTTTTTTAAGAAAAATAATTTTATTGATTAGCTGTGTCACGAAGCAATATAATCGAAATCGAGCTTAAAGCGATAAAGGATGAAAAACGTATAAGTTAATAACGTAATGAATCGATTAAAACGCATATGTTTGATGATTGAGGTTCACATGTTTGATATTCTTATTATGGTATAATCGTATACGGTTCCTGGTATATTGATGTCATTGGTTGATTTAACATTATTGATCGAATAAAAAGCTTTTTATTTGTCTGAATCACTCTTTACAGATAAACGTCATCGCAATGGCGACAAGCAATGTTGTGCAAATGCGATGACAATCAGTATTTGTACTTGATAATGACAAATAATTGTCGCGCGAGATGGCCCAAAAAAAAAAAAACTTAGATATTGTGGAATAACTATTTTATTGAGGAAAAAACAATGGAAATATATGTAGAATAATCATTTCAGATCAATAATGGCAAAAAAATCATCCCTCTTTCCTTTAATTAAAAAGTTAGTAGAGAAAAAATGAGATCGAGAGCAAGGGTGAAACCTACCATGGGCTTGGGATTACGAAATGCCTTCTGAAAGTGAGAAAAAAATAGTTTCTAATTGGGTTTGAACTAATAACTTATAATTTTGAGGTAAATTTCTTAACCATTATGCTAGCTCTTCATGAAAATTTTATGCCTCTCATAACTTTATTTCCTGAGTCCACCATTGAGTCAGGGAGGATAGTGTTTTCATATAACTTTTTATATATATATATATATATATATATATATATATATATATATATATATATATATTATTTCGATCATTTAAAAAATCTTTGTACTTAATTTATAAATGATAAACAAATACGACTCTAAACATGAAAATTATTTAAAAAATTATTAAAATCATGTTAAAAATATTTTAGAATTTCTAACATACTTTTATTAAATTAAACATCACATAACAGTTTTTGAAAATTATTTTTAAAATTTATTTCAGAACTGTGTTTTCGAAAAACAATTACCGAAACATACTCATAACTTTCATCTAAAAAATGAAATATAACTCGTTTTGAACAAAAATTTATTTTCTATAATTTTTTTTTAATTTTTATCTATTTTAAGGTCTTCTCAAATAATTTATATATATATATATATATATATATATATATATATATATATATATATAACTAATATAAGTAATATAAATAACTAATATAAATAACTTATACACACAGTAACTAATATAAGTAGTTAACAATAAATAACTAAGCTATCAATTAACAATTATATTATCACTAGATATCAAAACGGTATCAATATATTTTAGCCTTTTTGTACGTACTTTGGGGTTTTATTTTTAAAAAGTACGATCTTATTATCATTATATGGGAAATTTCCTAACATGGTCTCAAACATAATAATAATAGTAGTAATAATAATAATACTGTTGTGTGTGTGTGTGTGTGTGTGTGTTATGTACAACATTTTATCAAGTGAAAAAGGTACGTTCGTAGCGTATACATATGATTACATGGCATAATACCACATTATAGTTCTTAAGAATTAAGTTTTACAAAGCTTGTCACGTACTAAGCAAAAAATCCACACATGGTTTTAAATTTTTTTTAAAAATTTCACTAAATATTAAACTTTACAGAAATATGGACATTTAAAAAAATAAAAAAAAACCTAAAATATATATGAGTAGAAGGCAGAAGTGAGAATTGAAATTTTCTCAATATAGCTACTTGTCTTTGAATTTTCTTGTAATGGCTATCACATTCAGAAAAATAAATGCTTTCTAAAATTACTCAACACGGGAAAGAATTCTGATTTTGAGAGACGTGTGAGTAAAGGCATGCTGTCGTGTGGCATGTGGCGGAAGATGAAAGTAGAAAAACACACTTGGCAGAGAGAAGATGTTGATAAAAATTAGAATAATAAAAACACCCAGCTTTTATTTTTAATTTTTAACTAAAGTTGTATGTGCTAACTAAGATTTGAATTTTAAACTAAACCATAACTATAGTTATTAACTACAATTTCATATATGAACTAAACTCGTACATATATAATTGTTAATTATGGTTTCAATTTTGAACTAAGTTGTAATTATTAACTACGGTTTCAAATTTTACAATTTTCACATAGTTGCTTACTTTCATTTTAATAATAAGTTTGGCTAGTTGCTCATTTTCATAAAAAGGTTTTTTAAAGGAAAAAGTATGTTATAAGTTCCTATTTCAGTGCATTTGGAAAATTATGATAAAAATTACAAATCATTTAATCAATAGTTCAATAAACCTATAAATCTTATGTCTTAAGTATCAAATTGTACTTAACACATACAATAGTACTTAAGATTTATTGAGATTGTATATAAGATTTGTTGGATATTTTTTTAAATATTTTATTATTTTTATTAAATATTTTTAAAATCAAGAGACTTAACTTTAGTTTAAGGCATTCAAATAAAATGTTTTTCGCTTTTAAATGGGTCATTTTAACTAAAAACTCCAGAAAAATAAATGCTTTCTAAGATTAGTCCAACTCCCAACACAGGAAAAAATTCGGAGAGACAAGTGAATAAAGTCCTGCTGTTGTGTAACATGTGGAGGAAGATGAAAGATGTTGACAAAAAATATGACAATAAAGACAGTACCAATTTGGCAGATAATTTTGGAATTTCCTTTATACATTTGATATGCCCTGCCTACTCCTACTCCTACTCCTACTCCTCTAAGCCAAACCATAGCCTTTTTCCATTTGGCCTAAAATTCAGACCCTTTTTTATTTTGATGCAACGAAAATGGGTGTAGGTTTGATTATGTTAAGGCAGAAGAGAAAGTATTGATGAGAATTGGAGGACATTGAGGACAATATTAATGAACCCACAAGATAATCAAAAGTTAAAAGTGGTCCACCATGGAAAAAGGGTTTGATTATTGAAAATAAAAAATATGTGACCCATAACCCAATCAGTAGTTGTTTTCATTGTTTCTAATTTGGAGCTATCTTCTTATTCGGCCACTCTGCATGCTGCCTCCCATTTTAAGCATCCCTCATAATTTCACATTTTTCTTCAATCGTGATACAGCCCCATCAATTTCCATGACATATTCCATCAAGGAGAAGGAAAAAACAACTGTTTTTTTTTTGTGGAAAAAGGAAATGAAAGGAAAACTTTAGGCTTGTTTGCGAAGTTTAAAGTCCAAATAATTCATTTTTTAAAAAAAAGATACACACGTAGACTTTTATTTCAAAATATTGTGAAATTGATATTTTACTTTTAAAATCCTATTTTCCAACTCTGGAGTTTTAAGATTAATGTTTAAAAGCTGGAGTTGATAGATATGGGTTTTAAGATTAATTTCTAAAGCGTAATTGGTGATGCAGTTTTAAAAAGCAAAATTAGTTTAATGAATGTTTGAAATAAGTCTACATGTGTGAATTTTGTTTTAAAAATGAATTATTTTGATAACAAACTCTTTTTGGAGCATGTTTGTTTATAGTTTTTTAAAACTCTTTTTTATTTTGGTAAAAAAAAAGCAAAGAAAACACATAAATCATAGAAAATAAATAAAACATATTTAATTTCCAGTTGTTTGATTATGAAGAACACCAAAATCCTGAAAAATAATAACAAGAACAGTTTTCAAAACATGAACCCAAAAGGCTCATGGTTCATGTTTTTTAAAAGATAAAAAACTTCATTTTTGTATTTTTTGAAAATTGTTATTGTCCTCTAGATTTAATGTTTTATATGTTCTTTGTGTTTGTGTTTTCACATAACAAAAAAAACTAATAATCAAATATGTTCTTGTGTTTTTCTTGTTCTTATTTTTTCAGGAAAAAAAAAAAAATAGAAACTATAAACAAACAAACCCTTACCATGTTTACAACTTGATGGAAGTGTTTCTTTCCCCACAAACAAGGGTTGATGCTACAAATCATTATTAGAGAGGAAGTAAACCATGACTCTTACCAAAAGCTACTGACCTTCTGGTTTGTTTTTTCTTGTCGAGCTTACATCATTTAGCACTAACTTTTGATGATGAGGAGGAGGAAAATATTAAGGTGTAGTAATAATATCCATCGAATAAAAGGTATAAACCTTTGAATATATAAAATAATATTTAGATCTTAAATAAAGATATTATAAGATCGGGCTTTGATCTGTTCAACAATTGATGGTCAGAGGTATTATTTAAATGATCATTCTCATGTTTAAGTCTCATGAATCAAACTTATGACCATTGACTCTTATACTAATTGTAGAATCGAATTGGATGACCAAAATCTTCCTTGACAATTAATATTACACTCCTAGACTGTTAGGATTTTCTTCTAAAAACATTTTGTTGGCTGTGAATATTCTGAAAAACAAAATTTTTGGCTTGTGAAATTTTGAAAAATTATTTTATCTAGTATATATATATATATATATATATATATATATATATATATATATATATATATATATACTTTAAATATTTTAATTGAGTTAAGATATTAAATATATATTTAAAAAAATCCTAAATATATTAGTAGATATGATTGCTAGTATTACTAATTGAAATCTATGTTTGGGAAAGCAAATCATATTTTGATGAGATATGAATATGTATATATATATATATATATATATATATATATATATATATATATATATATATATATATATATATATATATATATTAAAAGTTTTAATTGAGTTAAGATTCTAAATGTATATATTTAAAAAAAAAAATCTAAATACATTGGTAGATATTGATTGCTAGTATTACAAATTGAAATCTCTGATTGGAAAGCAAATCTTATTTTGATTGATATGAAAATGATGCATGTAAGCTTCTAAAGGTTGTATATGAAGTGGGCCTTCTTAGTGGAGGAAAATACTTTGATTAATCTAAGTTTTACATGGTAAATATATGAGAGAAAAGCTTCTAATGACGACGCTGAATGTTTGGCTTTTGGGAGAAAGTTTGTATGTTTGTTGAATTAAGCCACTTAAAAAGACATCATCAAAGATGAAGTTGTTGTGTAAAAATGAAAATATGTTTATAATTGTTTAATTTTTAGTGGATTGTTCCATGGCGAGCAAGTGTGTGCATTGAACTGCTTTACCAATTTTTTGATATCCTTATTACTTTCTTGCACTTATATTTTATTGCTTGTAATTAGATGTGACAATTCGTATCAATGGATCGTGTTCATCTTGTGTTAAACTATAGGTATTCATCAATATTAATCAACTTGAACATGACACAAAGAATAATCGTGTTAAAAATCATATTCTAACACGATCCAATTATTAATTGGATGACACAACACATGTATCCCGATTATGAATAATTCATGTAAAATTATATTTGAATTTAATCTATTAACTTTAACTCGAATAACCTGTACGAATTTTATAGTTCCAATTATATAATAAATTGTTGAATTTTGGTCAATTTAGATCAAATTTTGATTGTACATGTTAAACGGGTTAAATAGGTTGATATGAATTCAATCAACTTAGCGGTGAATCTGTGAAATTCGTATCGATTTAGTCGTATAGGCAAATTGTCTAAAAATTTTCCATTGTTTCAATTTTCAAAAAGTTAATTTTGTTTCAGGTATCACATAAAAGCGTTACTTACACTTATTTATGATAATTGGGACCTAAGTTAACATAGACATTATTTGGATGATTTTTTCTAGAGTTAAAAGTGATTATTATGTCATAAGAGATATGAAGGAATAAGATCTACCAAGCACCCTAATGCATCACGTGTCTATCTACTCTTCCACCCAAATGACCATTGGAATGTTTTCACATTCTTCAATTCTCATACAACTTTATCTCTGGAGCTCCTAATATTTGCTTATATTATTGCCAGACTTATATTAATGTTCGTTTGTTCTTATGTTTGGCATTTAGACTGCTAGGTGGACCCCATATCGTAGGGACCTGGCTAAGCAACAAAGCAATGAAAAAGACAGAAACACACTTGATGACTTTAGAGAGAGCCTGCAATCTCAGACACCCAATATGCTTAACCTAGAAAAAAGGATATTGTGTACATGAACTGTTGGTTCTTGCTGCTGGTCGGAGGCAACATCTTAATTTTCGAGGGTTAAAAAGTTTGCAGAAACTGAAAGAAAATTAAAGAAGAATACTGAAACCTGCACCAATTAATAGAGAAGAAGAGAGAAAAAACACACAAAAAATGCACATATCTACGTGGTGGTTCGATAGGGTGCCTACTTACAAAGGAATCATGTTGAAATCTTTTCGTTGCTATCAATTAGGGTTATATACGGAGTATACCGTACAAATATTACAAAAAATTTAAAATAATCCATATGGGTATGTTTTGCGAATTAGCGGAGTCGAGAGCTTAGTTCCGGTTGGGGCATAGGCTTGTGTTATTTCAGTCTGCAGCCAAAATTTTGGTAAGAGCAAGTGCATACTAAGCCTATAGTAGATCCTCCCACGACCATTGGGGCTCTACCATTCAATATTTGCCCTTTTTCCTCATAGATGGATCATATAGGCCACATGATAGAATAAAAGAAAGGAGAATAAGTTTTATCCTCAAATGGAAAAATAAATTAAATAAGTATATACCAAAAATACCTTTTATAATTTCAGTTTTTATTTTTGGGGATTTAATTTACAAAACTATATTCTAAATAGTAAAATATCATAATAACCCTTCAAATACTCCTATAATTTCAGTTTTACTTTTGGGGTTTAATTTCAAAACTATATTCTAAATATTAAAATATGGATAATAACCCTTCAAATTTGAACTATCTTCTATCTCCTCTCTTTTCTGTTCTATTGGATCACTCTCCCTCTTTGGTTGGCGGGGTTGGGGGCATGTGTTGAGGTGGGTGAGGAGGAGAGAGGGAGGGTGATAATACTTAAGAGAGGCGAAAGAAGAGAGAGTTTTTCAAAATTTAAAAGTTACTATGAGGACTTCACTGTTTGGAATACAGTTGGAATTATAGGTATACTTTGGGTATATACTGAAAATTGGTAAAAAAAAAAAAAAAGAAAAAAAGAAAAAAAAGAAAAGGAAGAGTTATAATAAGCTTGAAGCTCAAGTTTTTTACCTTCGAATCAGGATTCTATCATTTTTTGGAGTGGGGTTGATACGATCTCACATCGATTCTATACAAAAATGTAGAATGATACTTAGACTTAATGGGTTATCCTATTTAATAGGTTAGTCTTTTAGGTTGTGCTTTTTTATTGGGTTTGGGTATCTATCATCAATCTCTTTATTGGCCGTCATGCGTAGAAGAGGGTTATCGGTGCCTCAAATATGGAGTGCAGTGAAGTGTGAGTCGCTCGGAGTAAATGTAAATACACTAACGTTCGATTTCTTAAAGGGGTATGGAATAATACGATCTCAAGCGATTCGTATAAAGGGTATGAAGTGATATTTAAACTTAACGAGTTCTTTCATTTATTAGACTTGATGATGCTTTTTCAATCGGAGGCCAGAGTGCGGAAGTGTCTTGGCGGGATCCGGCGGCTGGATGTAGGGAACCTCTGTAGCGAGAAAAAATGATCGCGGGGGCTCGCCAGTTCCTCTCGAATGTAAGTCGGGTTAACTTTCCGGTGGAAGAGAGATCCCATTTGCTTAGGGGAATTAAGTTTTGTGAGTGCTTTTCATAGATGGGGTGGCGCGGTATTTATAATGGGTGATCGTGATCAGTTCTAGTTGGATGATCTGAGGAATGATATTAAAGCTTTCTGGTTGGATGATGATATGATATTTCTCCCATTGGGTGAGAGATTTTCTTTCCTTATCGTAAACCGATTAATAAGGGATAATTGATGGGCAATAATTAGGAAATATCCTACTTTCCTAATTGGTGGAGATTGAGTATTTTCCTTTAATCACAGTGCTAGTGCATTCTTAGGCGCTTTTGAAGGAGTGGTGGCCCTTATTTTGGGCTATATTTAGGGGATGTCATCAAAGGGACTTGCATGATTGGTACTAAGGCACCTTAATCCTTCTTAGCGGCCTTTGGGCTCGATTTCTAGGCACAACGCGCCCGTTATTTCAAACCGTCGATTCTCCCGAGCCTTTGGTAAAGCGGCGTGGTGAAATTTGTGTCGTTTCTCGGATCGGGTGTGATTCCCGTAGCTCTTCGGGAAGGGTTTGATTAGGAACTTTGTCGTAGGTACGGCGATCTTATGATAATGATGGCTTCTACCGATTTTTGCGTTTATTTGGTATGGCTCTTAGCTTCCTTAAAACGTCTGGCCAGTTTGCGCTATTCACTTTATTCTTGAAGCTTTTTACTCTGAAGTTTGAAATTCCTTTTTTTCTTGAATTTTGTCCGACTATTGTTCATGATTGCTTTTGGTGGTCCCTGATATCTTGCTTGGGGTTGGTGTCCCTTGTCTTGTTTCTGGACTTGGTACGTCTTTTCTTCTCCTTTGTCTTTTTGGTTTCGAAGTCTTGCGAGGCTCTAAGGCTTGCTCGGTTAGGGTTCAGCATTTTCTTCTCCTTTTTCTTTCTTAGCCTACGTATCTCTAGTAGATTGGGGTCGGCTCTTCTGTTTTGCGCATAGGGAGTAATCCTGTTGAGGTGTCTAGTTCAGGGCGGACCGATGGCGAGTCTGACAGTTTGGCTGTGGTGGTTCACCGGGTTGCCCCGAGGGAACCTCCTTTCCCCTTGGATAAGGGCAAGGGCAAAATTAATGAAATTCGATATCCTAGCGGCTCTGAATATTTGAGGGGGCTTCCATCTCTGAGCGTTGAGCGAGTGGGCCCTAGATGCAGTCGAACCTTTATATGGTGAGATCTTTGCGACTACAGTATGGGCCCACATTTGGGATCCGGGTTTGGTGCCTGACACAGTGACCACCTCGTCGATCTAAGTGCCCCGAAGATGGTGTGCTTTTTGAGGAATTGGCATTCGAGAATGGCCAGCACCGCTGCATCCTTTATAAAGGGTATGCGACATTTGATGTACGCCCTTCTCGGCTTTCCTGACTTACGGGGTGTTACGGTGGAACGGTGGCGAGTGGATTTTTAGGGACAAAGGCACAGGCGTTCCGGTATAGCCACGCTCTTAGACCTTCAACGTAAAGGAGGTCGCAGAGAAGGCTTTTTATGTCTCAATGTTCCGAGTCTTAAGGTTGATTATTTCGAACCTTCCATCTTCGCATAAGTACTGGAAGAAACGTTATTCCTTTGTTAGTGGCCGTCATTGGGAGTACAATCCCTTTGGTAGGAGGGGACACACTTGGCGTTCACCTGGCGTACGGGTACCCCCACGAGAACCTCACGTGAGGCTCTCCGCCGGCTTTAGTTTGTCACACGGTTTTCAAAGGTTGTAAGATATTTCTATTATTGCCTTAGTCGCGTGGTCTTTAGGTGCTCGACCCGATCTCAGTCTTGAAGACGAGGAGGTGAAGCGGAAGCTGGTCAGGTGTGCCCCGCTTGCCTATTTCAAGCTCATCAGGTTGGATATCCTCGGATTGTCCGGTGCAAGGCCTGCTCGGCTTCCTTTTCTGAGATCTTCTCCCCTTTCCGTCATGAAGCCTTCTGTCTCCAAGTCCTCATCTCCTTCTGTTTCGGAGCCCCTTATCGCAAAGCCTACACGGGGAGAGCTTCGGGCTCACCTGGAGGTGTTGGAAAAGAAGAAGAGGAGCGTGAAGCGGAAGCCTCCGACCTCGCCAGTGGGTCGCCCCCCTACTTGGGGTAAGATCCTAAAGGTGGGAGCCTCTTTCTTGCCAGCCCGTGCGTCGAGGCTGGAGGTATGTCGCGGGTGTTGAGCCCCCTTGGAGGTTCTTCCTCTTTCGGTTTGGAGTCCCCTATCTTGGGGCGCTACGCCCCCTCCTGCTATGCCAGATGAGGTGACGGGGGATCGTGATCGCTTTGAGGCTGGAGGGAGTGAGGACTCTCTGCTTTCTCATACGGAGCTCGCCGCTGGGGCTTTTTTCTCCATCCTTCGTTAAGGCCTCGAGAAGGTGGAGGCTGGTACATGGCGCCCCAAAGAAAGCTAGGGGGTCAGTTGACTACGATCGACCGCGGAATCTTCGTGAATGTCGGGTGGCTCGGCGTTTTTCGCGAAAATCGGGCGAGTCTCGCTGTGCGGGGAGCTGCCGAATGCAATTCTTGTATCGCGCAGTTTGCACGTCGAAACGGAGTCGATATGTCGCGATATATATCAATACGGCCACTTGGGCCCATAAGCGATTCTCAATATGCATGCAGTATGGTCAGCTATATATCCTATAGTTACAAAGAGTCACAATATTTTCACTCTTGACCATACATATATTAAACTTAAGAGTTCCCAATACATGTAAAACCACCCAGCCACAATCAGGCTTTCTTAGAACTCGGCCTACAGGACGCCATCTCCTTACGCTCCACATTACTGTAAAAATAAAGGGGGTCCCACGACGGGGTGAGCTAATGCTTAGAAGGAGAATCGCCCTAAGTGGGCTACTCACCACTAAGTGCGGTCTGATGTTCCCAATTAAACACACATTCGAGCAAATGCATGATCCTGCCGGATATCTGACGAAACCTGGATCGGGGTGCACTCGCGGGCTATCGCATTCGCACCAAGGCATTAATGACAGAGTATTATTTTGTTTGTTTTGAACAGCCTAAGATGTATCTTTATGTTCAGACTTCAGCGATTGATGCTCATCTTCATTTCTTTAATGAACACCTCTGTTGATCATCTAGTTGGAAAAAACAGGCGATTGATGTCATCTTTTGTTCCCAGCGGACTACCCTCCAGATAATTGTGTTTTAGACAACCTCCAGAACCATTTCTCTAGATAGTCTCGTACTAACTCCTATCATCTTAGGATGTTCTGGTGCATATGGAATGCATGTATGCCATTTGTGATCCCAATTCACAAGTAAATATATAAACATGCATATATTTACAGAATTCAATTCTGATCATGCCATGTAATTATCATTTCAAGCGTAAATTAGCTCGGCAAATTTGTGATGAAACAATGATTTAATTTAAATCATTTCATTGGAAACGCGTATTTTAAAAATATATTTTTGGCTTGTTTGAGGAATAGTGAAACCCTCGGTTACTATTTATTCGAATCCTGAATCATCGGTTCACTTTGTGAACAGGGTTTCCATGACCATTTAGGCCCAATTTGTCAATCTCGTGGTGTCTTACATCTACTTGATTTTATGCAAAATCAGCCGTGGAGCAACCACGGGCTGCTCCATTTTGTTTCAAAATTTCACATTAATTCGGTCCCAAGGTTTGGGACCGATCAAACGGCCCCTAACGGCAGCAATCAACTCAAACATTCGAAAAGTACTGAAAATGGGAATAAAACTCAAGTAGGGAGAAACCCTCATCTTGGAGTTTGTCGAAAACTTCATGGCTTGGAGTCCACTCGTAGCTGCTCGCATAGACGTTTTTCCTTCGGCCGAAGGCGCGGCGGTGGCGGATCGCCGTGTTACAGAGAGAAGGAAGACCTTCTCCTCTAAAACTCCATTTCGTTACGCAGCCCCTGCTCCTCCTTTCACGTTTTGCTCGTTTCATTTGTAAGGAATGACACTATTCCATTTTTTGTCCTTTAGTGACTTAAAACAATTCCTATAATGCCCATTATGTCCCTCTTTTCCCAGATTTGATATTCGACATTATCTCGGCAGTCCATTTTCATCGTTTCTCTACTCATACCACTTATGGCACATAGTGCGTGTTATATGTGACTTTTCGTCGCGCTCGAAAATCGTTTTCGGCAGAAAGCGTGTCAGTCCATTGTCTGCCGGATACGAATTTTTACGTGCTAATTAGATTTAGCGAGGCGATTCCAGCAGTGCAATCCGTTTCGTCATCAGAGATCTAGAGAATTAATTCACGGTTTTCAGCGAAATTACAATTTTGTAATTAAAATTACGATTTTGCCCTTTTCGGTAGATTTCTCGGGTCTTACAACGGCTCTTACGCGAGAGCAACCACATGCGTCCGAAATTGTTTTGTCGATCTTTTCTTTATTGTTTTGATTCACGTTGGCGACTTTTTCATTTTTAGCGGTGGCTGCAGCGAGCTTGGCAGGAGCCCGGCCTTCTTGGGGAGCTCCGCTAGGCGGCGGGTCTTCTGAGGCTAAGGTTGCTTCCTTGACCTCAGGAGGCGGCCTTGACCCGGATAAGGGACTTGGCGGGGGCTCGTGGAAACACGGTGCGACTGAGCATGCCCGGTGCGAGGGGGGCGAGACGAGGATAAAGAAAGGAGGCCAGAAGGACGGTCATTGAAGATGAGGCTGCCTAGAGAGGAGGGTTGCATCTTGCGTCGAGGGGTGACTGTGGGCGAAGATATCGGCATTGGAAGCCGGGCCATTTAAGAGGCTCACAGGGGTGGGAACTCGGTGGGCGCAGCGGAAAGAGCTCGGCGAAGCGGATGGACCATGCGAGGGCGGAGGCTGGTAGCCCGGAGGCGAAGTGATGAGCGAGCTCGAAGGCGGGACTGCACCTAATGGGCTTCGGGTGGCTTGCGCCTAGCATTCAGAGCTCGAGGCTTTCACGACACCGGAGTTCAAATCCGTTTTCGATGAGGAGGTGAAGAATTTGTAGGGTTGAGGGGATGATGGGCGTAGGAGTGCTGGGGCCCACGATCGTGCCCCCACACTGCAGTGATCTTCGGGTTCTTCGGAGGCGGCTCTTACTGTCTCGCCAGGGGCTCAGCCTTTGACTGCTTCTACTTAGCAAGTCGAGGGCGGAGCCGGGCGCTTAGGCCTTTTATTTTAACCTTCTTATATCTGGCGGAGCCATGGTTTTTATTGCTTATGACCTTGGCTTTCGTCAATACATAAAGATTCACTGATTAATTTCATCCCTTCTTTTATTCTTTTGTCGATTTGAGCGGCTTGGTCCCCGGGGTACGTGAGGTCTTCCTTGAAGTATGCTCTGTGATCTAAGGCATTTCTGGGACTCTGAACTGTGTCTCCTTGGCCGCTTTGGCCTTAGCCCAACTAGTTATGCTATGCGATATGAGCTATTGGCTCTTGAGCTACATGGCTCAGTGGCTCTTGGCCTTCTGAGCTATTAAGCTCACGGCGAGCTATTGGGCTCCTGGGCGCTAAGACCTTCTGAGCCTATTAAATACGCAATCACAGCCTGCGGGCTTGGCCTCTAAGACCCTTTACGGCGATTTATGCTTTAAAAACTAAGCTACAGGGCTCCGTGGCTCTTTAGCCTTCCTGAGTAGTTATGCTCTGCAATCTGAGCTACTGGGCTTTGGGGATCTAAGACCCTTTTTGAGCAGTTATGCTCTAAAAACTGAGCTACTAGGCTCTGTGGCTCTTTGGCCTTCCTGAGCACGTCTTCCTTCCCTTGGGAAAGCGTGTGTGGCTTTAATGCGGATCTATGGAGAATTGGGATGGATTGCGAGGCTTCCCAAGTGTCCTGACTTCCTTATAAATAGTGGTCCCTCTGTGGTAGGACTATACTTTCCAAACGATCCTTTCTTTGAGCGAGTCGGTCATGCATGATGGAGCGTCGGGGTTTGGTCATCGTTGCGTGGACCTATCAAGATGATTGCGAGCCCGACATTTGGTGTCGATGGTCTACCACTTTTAGGAGTTGTGTTTTTCCCTAGTTCCTCCCCTATGAGAGTTGTGTTGTTCACTAGCTATGCTAGTGAGGGTGTGTTTAGGGAAACTTATTCGAGAGGGGCGATGTGCTAAAAACTTTAAGTCTTTGCTTTCTCAGTTTTTCTTTCCCTTCTTCTTACCCTCTCTCCTTCTCTTTCTCTTTCTCTCTCGCCTTCTCTTTCTCTTTTTCTTTCCCTCTCTCCTTCTCTTTCTTTTTCCTTTTCTTGTGATTTCCGCCTTGACGGAGTGTTGGCTGATGTGACAAATGGTTTTGCTAATTGTAATCTTTGAGAGAAAGATTTTGTAATCCTCTGAGGTGATTGTAACTTCCCCGTAATGAAATTTTGTATTTGTATTATGTGACTTTTTCAGAGCCGAGCTCCTTGCTCTCTTTTTTCTTTTTTTTTTTTTTTTCCTTGCCGGGATTTTGGTTTGAGACGGCCGCATTCTTCCTTTTTATGAGATATTAGGGGCGGCTTCGTTGAATGTAATTCTTTGTATTTAATTGTAACTTCTTTGAAAATAAAGAACAATCCTTTGTGAATCATCCGTTTTTGGTATCTAGACCTTTCCGAGCCGAGCTCTGGCTTTGTCATTATAACTTATTTTTTGGCCCACCGTAATACTAAACAGCTTAAAAAAGGACATATAGAGTGTTATTCGAAATCAAGACGTTGGATTCTTTATTACAGACTACGCTCCGAGGTCTTATTGGTAGAATCGTTTGAGATGTTCTGCATTCCATGAGTGGGGCAGGGCTTTTCCTTCTTCCGTTCAGAGTTCATAATTGTCAAGTCGGATTATGCGGGATACGATATAGGGCCCTTCCCAATTGGGTCCCAGTTTCCCATGTGCGGGGTCTTTCCTTGCTAGCAGAAGCTTTTTTAGAACCAGGTCGCTCGGCTTGTAACTCCTGGGCTTGACCCTTTGGTCATAGTATCTCGCTGTCTTTCTGTGATAGTCTTCCATACGCTTCAGGACCTGCTAACACTTATCTTCTAGGAGATCCAGGTTTAGGCGAAGGACCTCTTCGTTATGTTCGGTGCTTACGAGTTCAATCCTCGGTGATTTTAATCAGGCCTCGGCTCGATCTGCGCCGGTGACAAAGGCGGAATGAGACGGGGTTTCTTGAGTTCTTTGAAATGCGCGTAGTTACAATGTGCCCATAATACCTCGGGAGGTACTCTACCCATTTTCCTTTTAGATCTTGGTCGGTCTTTAATCTTTTGCCTTGAGGGTGTCTTTATAGTGACCCGCAGCGCGTTGGGCTGTGGATTGGTACGGGGATGAGTAGTAGTTCTTGATTTGAGCTCGCGCGAGAAATCCATGAACTCGGATTATCAAAGCGTTTCCTATTATCGGGACCGCGAGGGACATTAGGATCGAACACACGCATATTATAGAAACGCCCGGACAAAGTTGCGTACCTTACGTTGCACGTGATTATCGCTAGGGCTCTCGGGCGGTCGTGTACGGTAGGGGTGATAGGAATCAACAAAATTTGTTTCCTATTTTCCTCCTCTTCTTAGTAGTCAAGCTATTTGCTTGATATGGCGGTCTAGGGTCGAACACGAGGGATGGGTTTTTCATCTCACAAATGATTCGTATCATGATTCAAAATGGTGAGGCTTTCATTTGGATTTTGGTTTGTGATAAAAAGTGAGGGTGTTTTGTCAGGCTAGCGACTGACTTGAAGTGAGGTGTGATAAGGGAGACCTTGAAGCCCAGGTCACTAGCTTGGTAAAATGAGGTTGCATTGGTGTCCTCGGTTTATTTCCCTCGCATTAGGGCAAATAGCGTATAATTCATGCAGCAGGATCTTTGTTTAGGTATAAAGCCCGACCCTTAAAAATACTTTCCTATTTGAGTAAACACTTACTAAGCATTTAATGCTCCAGCAGTTTGAAAAATACATCATTTAACCTAATTTCAGTGGCTCGTAAATGGTATCTAAAGAATGTCAGTGTATCTACCATTAGAATGCCTGCTTGAACCACAAAGCATGACAAGTATTGGCGAAAAGAAACACATTAAATAGCATTAAACCTAGTGTGGAAAGTTTGGAACCTTAAATCGCGTACACATTTCATTTAAAGCGAGAGGAACACTGCTTGGGACCCATTAGCCAACCTAGCAACCCCTCATCTTTCAGGCTTTTGAGGTTTAGCCCAGGCATACTTGAGTTGTTATCGCCAGGGGTGTTTGGCGGCCAAAATGAGAGAAGAAGAGAGAGAAGAGAAAACGTAACCTAAAATGAAAGGCTGCGTGTATTCGGTGGGCTGGCCAAAAGTTAGTTTACAAAAGTTATAAAGGGCTTATATAGTCATACAAGAGATGGGAAATACCAAAAATATATGATTACATTGGGGACAAAATGGGAATTATACAAAACGTGGTCGTTTTGATCAAAATGAGAGGGCAACCAATTTCGCTATGCATAGTGAATTTCGCTATCATAGCGAAAATATGAGGCATAGCAAATATTCAGAAATTTTTGCGCTATGCCATGATGAATTTAGCTATGATGGCAATTTTAAGCTATGATAGCGCTGTGAATAAGCGAATTTCGCGGGGATTGCGAAATTTTAAGCTGTAATTCTGTTTTGCGCAATCCTTGCGAAATTTTCGCTATGCCATAAGCATCTTGCACTCCATGCATTGCCTTGCGCCGATTCGGCCTGTTTGCCAGTTCCGCCGACGTTTCTTCATCGAAGCGATGAAGTCGCGAGTGCCTCGTCGACCGTCTGAAGCGAGCTTGATGAAATTTGAGGTTCCCCCAGGCGCTACCATGCAAACAACCTCGGCAAATCGGTAGTGCTAAGCGGACACGCACATGTCGGCAATTAATATGATTAAGTGCGCAAAAGCGCCAAAACCTATCTTAAATAAGACTCAAAATAGCACTTTTTGGGTGCTAATCATCGGCCTCGACCCATTTGATAAAATAGTCCACGGCCATAATGATAAATTTACATTGGCCCCTTCCAATGGGTAGGGGTCCCAATATGTCTAATCCCCACTGCTGAAAAGGCTAGGGACTTGTGACGATGTCGGCTCGGATGGGATGGGATATCTTGGCATACTCCCAGCAAACTTGCATTTCGAGCTAGTTGTGTGGCCGCGTCTTTGAGGCATTGTGGGCGATGGTACCCCTACCTCGAGGTTTTCCCGGTAAGGTCAGAGCTCAGGTTGGTTGCCACACTTAATATTTCATTGTACCTCCACACGAGTATGTAGTTGGCGTCTTTGGCACCCCTACGCGCCAAGAATGGGCGTAGAGGAAGCCTCGTTTATAAGGGTCCCAGATGAGCGGTGAATCTTGCTGACCTCGCTGCGAGTTTGAATGCCTCCTTTTGGGTGGCAGCGTGTACCTCCACCCAGCGTATTCGGATAGGGTCTATCCATTTCTAAATTCGGACATCACATGGGATACTTCTCCATTATTCGAGCTTAACAGGGTTTTTGGGAGAATTCTCAGCCGGTATCAGTCTACCCAGGTCTTCTTGTGAAGTTGTTGCTAGTTTTGCTAAGGCATCAGCTCGGGAATTCTCTACTCTTGGTACATGTTTGACCTGAACTCGTATGAACTTTTTAAGCAATTCTCGCACCTTCTTGAGGTATAGGATCATCTTCTCCTCTGGCCTCGTATGAGTCTTACATGCAATTTCTGTGATTGGGGTCATTTGCTCACTTCGGTGATCTGCTTCCATGGAGTGCGAGCGAGTTAGAATCAGTATAATGACCTCATACTTTCTGGTACAGTTATTGGAGGCAGAATGGAATCGGTGTATTCCACATCTATCCTGTCTGGAGAGGTCGGGATCATACTGCACACCTCTTCCTTGGGCATTAGCGGCTGATCCAGGATAATCTCCCGGATGGGGCCCGGGTGTCATTTGGGTTGCTTAAAGTGAACCGCTATTTGGGTAAATTCCATGATAACGAAGTCTCTTGGGATCTGCCGCTGTAAGCGTCGCTTGTTTGTACGATGTCGAACTCACTTTCGGCTCTATAGCCCATTTTATTAGCCTTCACGAGGTTTTTACGGTTTATACGATATTTGCTTCTCGGATATTCGGTTGGAACCGACAATATGAGCTTGGAAGTAAGGTCGGAGTTTCTAGATGTAGTTACTAGCGAGGGGATCAGCACACCATCTTTGGATACCTCTCCTCTGCTCCTCTCGGAGGCTTGGCTACAATATGTAGTAGGCCGGTGTTGTACTACGTTACGTTCTCAGGCTAGGGTAGCCTTTAGTTGAAGTGAAATGACCGGGTAGAGTGAGGAGTTCTCCTCGGAAGGCTTACTAGAGCGGGAGGCTCGGATAGGTTTTGAGTTTAGTGGGTGCCTCTGGCGGTGTGCATCCATTGGAAGGCATTTTGGAACTGAAAGAAAGGCCGACATTTGTCGGCCTTAGATACTCAGAGGCTCGGCGCGGATATTCTTTTGTCGGGGCGTTGAATGTCTTTAATGTTTGAAGGAGAATGACATATCAAGCTTACGACCTTTATCTTATCACGGGTTTGCCTCTATTCTCGTGGTGACTATAAAACCAAGAACTTCCCGGCGGAGACTCGAAAGTGCATTTGGTTGGGTTAACTTCATATTGTAGCTGTTCAGGACCTGGAACGCCTCGGTAATGGGTTATGTGGGCTCTGACTTTCTGGAGATTTTACCAACATGTCACATACATATATACTTCCATAGATGCTCAAATTTGTTTTACGGAACATCTTGTTCACCCCCAACCTTTGTAGTGGCTCCTGCGTTCTTTAGTCGAAAGGCATCGCTCGATAAGAGTAGGTTTCACTGACCCGATGACAGATAGGAGTCTTCTCTTGGTCGTGGGGTCCCATCTTGATCTGGTTGTAGCCGGAGAGGCGATACATGAAGGCGAGTTCATGGCCATTTGTGGCGTCCACTATGAGATCAATCAGAGAGGTAGAGGGAAACTATCCTTTGGGCGGGCCTTGTTGATTTACGTGAAATCGATGCGCCTCCTGCCGTTGCTTTTTGACTGAGAACAACGTTGGTCGACCGATGCGGGTATTCCACTTCTCCCGATTGCCTTTGCTTGGAGGGCTTCAGTGACCTCTTCATTAATGGTCTTTTTTGTCTTTTGGGGCAGAAACTCCTTCTCTTTGCTTGGCCAGGCAAAGGAGGGATTGACGTTCGACTGTGGGTAATCAACTGCTTAGGGTCGACCCCTCCGTGTCTTCCTATTTCCAGAATACCTCGTGTTACGCTCAGAGCGGATGAGAGGGCTTCTAATGCCTTACGCTGGTTAGACCCTATGTGAGCGAGGTGTTCTGGTTGATTACCGCCCAGCTGCGCGAGTCCCAGCTACGACATAGAGTCGAGTGCTAACCTCGTCTCAGCATGTCGAGAGGCTCGATCCGTAGATGTTGTCAGCGGAGTGTTTTTGTTTCATTGATCTTTGCGGGTAACATTCCACGGTATCTTATTTGGTTTCCTCGAGTTAAATTCATATCTCCATTTGTAGTTGGAAATTTGATAACCATGTGATAAGCGGAGGGAACGACCCCTATGACATTGAGGGAGGGCCTTCCCAGTAGCATATTGTAGGCTGATGGGGCATCTACTATGAGAAACCTTGCTGTTATCGTAGCCTGGCATGGGGAGTCTCCTAAAGTGAACACCAGTTGTGTAGACCCGGAGGCCCGGCACCGCTTTCTCCGAGGAGAATCCGCGCGTGGGTAAGTCTTGATTGGCTCTAGCTTCTCCCTTCAATACCATTTTTATCGAAGGTGATGCGAGAAGATGATGCGTAGTTGTCTTATTAGCCACGGCGACCACCGCATTACTACAAGCGGATCATGGGGATCTTGACGACCTTCCATGTCGGTCGAAAGGTAATAGTAGTATCGGTAGGGAGTTTGGATATAGGCTTTTGCACTTAAGGTTCCTTATGATCGTCTTTGCCCAGCGGGTGGAGCGCTGCTGGGCGGGGTGGACTCCTCGCGCCCATGTAAGGTCTACGGAATCACATTCCCAGGGGTAGTTAGTGCTAAGGTGGTGGCGGTTGCGCCTGGTCCTAACCTTCTTGAGCCACATAGCGGCAGAGATGCCCACGCCGGATCATGTATTCAATTTCTTTTCTTAGGCATTTGGATGCGGTCGTGCATTTAGTGTCCATAACCCGCGTCAGACTCTGTCTTTAGTACTCGTCTCTTGTCGCGGTGAGCTTCATGGGATGGCCATCTCGAATCTTTCATGTTGCGCCGGCGTAGAGCACCGTGACAGGGGCGTCGGGGTGGGCTGCGCAGGGGTGTATCTGCGTGCTGCCGGCTGTTGAGGCGGTCCCATGCGGTCTCTGAAGTTCCCTCGCCTTCATGGGGACCGCTCCCTATTTCCTCTGCTCCTGCCAGAGATTTGTCCACTGTCTACTTTGTCTCTTGGGGCTTTGTTCAGTTTCTTATAATACTCTTTTCCTTTTAATTGGAAGAGCTCTTTTGTTTTGAATGAGGCTTCTTCGCAGTTGATATACTTCTCTATTTTGGTAAGGACCTCAAACCATGCGCAGGTTCTTTGAGATAGGACATAAGGTCTTCGGCGCACGACCTGCGATGAGCGGTAATGGCGGAATTTTTAGTCGGGGGATATCCACTTAACGATTCCGCATTGAATCTCTGGACATACGATCTCAGGCTCTCCTACGAGCTCTGCTTTATGGTCAGAAGGTGATAACTTGGCTTCCTGTACGTCCTTGCTTCAATAAAGTGGGAGGCAGAGACGCGACAGCTACGTGAATGATGAGATGGAGAACGGCGGGGTGTTAAACCCGGACCAAGGCCCGGGCCCTTTAGTGTGATAAGCGAAGGCTACTGCGTTGTATGGCGGTCACGATGTCAGGTGCGAGTTCCATCGGTTACTGTATGTATTGAGGTGGTGCATGGGGTCTTCGTTTCGTCGACGATACATATACGTAGCGTGACTTTCTTGGGAAGGAAGTGCGACACCCGTGTGAATGGGAATTTGGTTTGTTGCACCAGGGCGTCCATAGAGACTGGAGCTCGACCCTTTATTGCTTCCTTCATGTGGCTGAGTTCTCGCTGGATGTCCCTAAACCTCTACTCCCACGGCAGCTCCTGTCCTCTCTGGCCGGTAAAGGATGGGCCCCATCGCCTTTCTTCAATTCACGCCACCGCCTCCTCATTGCCCGATCATCTTCGGGGTTGCATGCTCCTGGTGTGACTAGCTTCTCCTTCTCTATCTGCTTCTCGATGAGGGTCAAGGTGTTGTTCTTCTCGGGTAACGGGGTTTTGGCCTTTCGAACTGTGGCGTCTCTGGGCGTTGTATTTGTCTTGTGGTGCTCATTCTTTGACAGCGTTGGTTGTTGTCTGGACGCCTCCTCGTATGTGTTGACTGTCACGAGTTTCTAAGCGTGCCTCGGGAGGTGGTTTGTCCACGTCGCTGGTCAGTCTTGCATCCTTGGAGGATTAGGCGTAGCTCTAACTATGTTCGAGTTGATACATGATCGTTGAGAGATCCAACTTTATATGTAAAAGGCTGTTGTCCCATGACAGTCTTAAACTAATAATGCTTTTTCAATCGGGCGGGAGTTTGACGTCTTTTGAGAGTGCAGGCGGTCGGCTACGAATGTGTTGGGCTCCTTTGCCGAAAAAGAAAAAAAGTATCGCGAGCTCTTGGATTCATAACCGATGCTTAAGTCGGTTTAACAGGTGGAAAAAGAAGATAAATGCAGCAGGGTGGTTTATGCGTACTTTTCTTGATGGTGGCGCAGTATTTATAATGGGTCGTCGCGATCAGTTTTAGTTGGATGATGATATAGAATGATAAGCTTTTCACCAGTTGGATGATGATACGATATTTAAGATTTGGGTGAAGATTTTATTTCCTTATAGTAGCGATTAATAAGGGATAATTGATGGGTAATAATTAGGAAATATTTTACTTTCCCCTAATTAATTGGAATAGTATTTTTAAACATCACGGGTCTTTGATTGCGTGGGTCTTTTGAAAGGGTGAATTGGGCCCTTGTTTGGGGCCTATATTTGGGGGATGTCATCCAAAGACCCATGGCAGTCTTAGGCGCCTTTTAATCACTCGCTTGAGGGCGCTGGGGAACAGTGTTACGAGCTACATGTCCCATTATTTCAAACCCAGATCAAGACTAATATTTTATATTGACTTTTCCTTGGGCTTAATCCATATAAAAGATGTAGAAAATATTTCATCCCTTATATTTTCTCAAATGTCCCATTTAGGTCCATGTCCCAACCGTAGATTGCGTTAAAAAGAACAAATGAAACAATGTTAATTTCGCTATGAAAATTGTCACATCAATTATTAACATGACTAAAATTTGTCCTAAATATCATTAAAAGTTTGTGGGTTTCGAGGAAATAAAAAACCCCTTTGATAAGCCAAAAATTAAAAAAAATTGCAAAGGCGTTGAGAAGACCTTTGCGATTAGGGCTTTCGTCAATCCTATCTTCGTCAAAAAAAAAAAAAAAAAAAGGTTTTTTGAACAAAATATCATAAACCCCAATCTACAACCCTATTAGAGAATCAAATTCTCCTGCGCATCAAATTCAAACACAATTTATAAGTTGAATCTAAAATACGCGGAAATGGAACATTCTTTCGTATCATGCGGGTTCCTCGTTGAAAATGTCAAAAAAAAAAAAAGTTGATGATAACTCAGAGGAATTGGCACAGTAATACCTTGAAACCCTACCAATCGGAAGGCTTGTTAGTGAAAAAAGAAGGGGCTGTTTGATATGACACTCCAAAATGCTTATTATATAGTAAAAAGGCGACGGTACCTGCAAAGGATGGGTCTAAAAAAGTCAAATTGTGTCTTATTTTTCTCTCTCCAAAACTGGATAGTAACAATATTCGGACTGAAGAAGAAGGTCGTTGAGAGCACTTTGTTTGAGAACAATAACAGTAACAGGTCTCTCTCCAAAAAGTTTTTGGAGGATTAGGTAGATGACAAAGATGAAACCCTGATCACAGCAGTCAACATGTAATTAGGGTTTTTATTTCCTCAAATTAAACTCTCAAACTTTTAACATTAGTTAAGGTAAGTTTTAGTCACATTTGTACGTCTTTTTACCATCCTAACTTGCGGCGCCCTCAGCACGGGGTACTACGATATCACTAACTTATCCTTTCTTTTCCCATTTAACTTGTAACGCCCTCCAACACGAGGTACTATGATATCACTTAACTTGTAACTATCTTTTACTTTTTACCATATCATTAACTTGTTCATTCATGTACTGTTAAATATTTAACTTGAAATATATTATATAACAGCAGATTACAAAATATATTCAAAACTATATAAATGAGAGTGTTAAGCGTATACAAAATTTTGATTCCTTACAAAAGCAGCAATATCTAGTAGTAAGGTCGCGGTGGAGCACCCTGGTAGTGTCTTTCGGCCTTGGTTGTTGATGTAGATTGTTTGATCTTTTGATTCTGCTTTTCACACGTACTTATACGGGATGGCTTAATTTCGTCTTCAAAGCTACGTAAGCTTGGTGGAAATAATGCATGTGGGCGACCTCTAATAAGGGTCACATACACTTTAAACAATTGCATATAACTTTAACATTCATTTACATATACATTGCTTGTCGTATTTTGAGCAGCGTATCATTTATAGATATCTTTATACGTATAATACTTATTCGTCGTATCATGTTTCCATTTCATATCATGTTTAGTTTACATTTTGCTTTTGTCTTTATCGGTACATTATCGTGTCGTCAGCATGCGATCTTGTGCTTATCGTATCAGTAATCGTATTATTTGTGTTATTTATCGTTTATCTTTATGTTTAAATGCTTGTAAATGCGCCAGAAATTGGATATAAAAGCTATGGGGCCGAATGTCTTTATGTCGTTGTACGTGACAATGGCTATAAGGACTCAAAGGTAATGTTATCATTGTACTAGATAATGGCCGAATGCATAAGGGTCAAAGGCACTCTGTCGTTAATACGAGACGATGGCTGTGTTATAAAGTAGAAAGCGTATGGCCAACTAAACATGGCCCAGTGATCGAGTAATACAGTCTTTTCTCCCACTGAAGCATGTCCGTCTATCCCTTTCACCCAGGTTCTAGCGGACAATCTGTTTATTTTATTTAATTTATAATATATCGTATCGCCGAATAATGTTTATCCGTTAATCATATGAGATATTTTCTTATCATTTCCACATGCATCTTTATTCTTATATTATTTAGACATTTATATGTTTTTCTATATGTCTTCATTACACATTTATTTTTTCATCCCTTAACCAAGGAATAACACTACATTTAAGCACATTAGCAAATGAGGGTAAGAAACAATATTTGCCCAACGACCGGATCGTCGAGGTAGCGAGATACAAAACATTTTTCATATAATTTTATACTTGTCTGAAACCACTTTCATTCGCCGTGGTTTTCATTAGTCCGATGGAAGCGGCCCAGAATTAGGAAGAGATGAGGCAAAAACAAAATTTACAGAAATGCGCTGGGTGGAGTAATGCTCTGGCGAGAGGTTCGCCTAGGCGGAGGGCACTTCTACGCTAGGTGGTTGAATGTTTGTGAAGCTTGGGCTCGGGTTCGCCTAGGCGAAGCTCTATGCCTAGGTGTGCACTCCTACGCCTAGGCGTAGGGGTGTCGGGCTGAAGCAGAAATGACCAGATTTGGCCATTTTCACCGGAAATTTCCTTTTAAACTACAACCAAAAACACATTTATATACCACCAAGAGCTCATCTACCCATGATGATATTTTCCAATAGGTTTTTCTTTCGCTGCAGACCAGCGGGATTTATTTCTGGTAATCCATTGCGATATCTTTTATAGTTTTAAATCACGTAGTCCAAACATATTTAGATTATACCTTTGCTTTTCGTATCTTTTTCTTTTCCTCCTTCCTTGCCTTAACCTCTTCTTTACTCTTCTTTTCTCTTACTCTCCAATAAGATTTGCTGCATCCAAGCCAAAATGAGATATTTTGCTAAGGCCATGTTTGGTTTTGTCTTTTATTTTGCTTTAATTTTTCCCTTGCATTTAAGTCCTTCATTTTCATTTTAATTTCAATTCAACTTATTCATATTTCCACTTTAGCATATAATCTTATTATGTTATGACCTTTAGGTCCTCAATGTCAAATTATCAATTTATCATTTGCTTTTGTATTAATTCCGGGTTTTTATCCATTTTCAATTTTTGCATTTATTTTTCCGGAAAAATACCAATTTTACTTATTTTTTACCTTAAACATTTTATGAAACTGTCAAAGTATAATTTGGAGTGTTACAACATCAGTAGTTGATATTGCAATTTTCACTATCAAATTAACAAGTTTGGTTTCCTTTAACGCAATCCGTCATGACAGTGATGCACATAGTCTTTTTAGACAAAAATAAATAAAAATTAGCGTCATAATGGGTTATTTGGGAAAACACAATGAGGTTTTTTTTCCTTTGCTTTAATTTTTTTCAAGATAATCATTTTTAATACAATATAGTAAGTTGTCTCTATTAAGATTCAAACCCCTTCGGATTAATTACTTAAATGTTGTCTTTAACATTTTCATTTTTTTTTCGTATCTTAATTTTATTTTTATTCAGTCGTCTCTAAACTTTTTTATTTTTTTTTATTTTAGTGTTTCAACTTTATTTTTGTTTGTCAGTGTCTAAATTTTTGATTTTTTGATTTTGGTGTTTCAACAATTTGTATAATCAAAGTGTTTGAACTTTTAATTTGTATTCAATAAGTCTTTTGGCCAAGTGGCCTGTTAGTATATTTGAAGAAGTAAAATTACATTCAAAATAAGCATTCTTGCTCGTATAAAAATGATGAAAGTGCTAAATGACGCGAGGTGAAACGACAACATTATCCTTTCACATTAGGGGTTTTGTTATCTTTCATTACAATACAAAAGAATTTTATTAAATTGGTTGCAATAGACAAAAATAAATATTTTAATCGTTTTAAAAATAGTTTTGATATCTAATGTTTTATTTTTAATTATTCATATATATATTTTTTCACATAATACTTAGAAAGCAAATAAAAATAATAGAAGATAATTAAAAGTTATTTTTTTATATTGTTAAATTTTATTAATTTTTTTAATTTTATCTCAATTCTATTGTAACAAATTTTATAACAAATTTTATCAATTCTTTTTATTGTAACAAATGATAATAAAACTCGCATAATGTGGAAAAGATAAATATTGTCTTCACATTAACAGAAATATCATTTAAATAATTTCATTGGCTATGTAAATTAATGTCATTTGAATTTAATTTTTCATAATTCAAATATCTTAATAAATTTTTATTAGTCAATAAACATTTGATTAATTAAAAATTATAAGTTTAAACACTTGATTGAACAAAAATAAAGGTGAAACATCAAAATAGAAAATATCCAAAAGTTTAGACGCTTGATTGAACAAAAATAAAGTTGAAACTGTGAAAATCCTAATTTTTTGAAAAATGATAAAATGATAATTTCGGTCAAAAATCCGGAATTTTTTTAGATCTCGGATGTGAAACGGACTTTTCTGGATTAGAATCGTGCCATGAATCTGAAGCTCTGCGCGTCGGAATTCGTCGAATTACGAGACGATCGAATTTCGCGTTTTAAGGCGTAGGGGTGGTGCGGAATGTTGTAGCGTGTGAGTGGGTACGGTAATGTCGGCGATAGGTAATGCGAGAATGAGTCGGCTTAGGCTGAATGGGACCCATGAGACATGTGACAGCGTGTGAGTGTGTGAATGTAGCGGATGGATGAAGGATGAGAGAAATCGAAGAACCAATGGAGAAAGTGACAAGTGGCATGAGATGGCGAGTTATATGACCCAAACTGGAGCCAAAGCGGTTTGGGAGGGAAAGGAAGAGAGAGAAATAGCAAACCGAGAAAGAGAGAGAAAAGAAGAGAGATTTTAGAGTGAGAAGCTCTACATTCTCTTTAAATTTTCCAATGATCGGTCCGTCAAACTTCGGTGAGACAAGAGGCAAAGTTGATCCCCCTTTGCAAGGCTGCAGCGTGGGTACCGATTATTATGGGTTTCGAAAATTCGGGAGGGTAGGAGTTTTCTCTACTTGATTTATTCTTTTGCATTTAATATCCATTTTAATGGTCTGGAGATATCTTGAGGCTGGATGGCCGTGTTTTCGGGTTCAGGGAGATTGAGGGGCGAGTGATGAAATCCCTAGTGTGATCGTGGACGGTTTGAGGCCCAGTGGGTTGGAAGCGTTCATGGCGGCGAGCTTGGCGTGTGGTTTGTGTAGTTTGGACGGTTCAAAATGGGTGTCGAATTGTTGATTAGCCGAGTGTGTTATTTTGGTGTTATTGCTTTATGTCTAAATAACATGTTGTTTAGTAATTTTTCGTTAATATATGCATGCGTGATATATATTAACATGAGTTATTGTGAAATGACATGTGCGTTGTATCTTGTGGGAGTAACGCACAGAAACGATAGGTATGGGTGCGTGACATGAAGAAAAACATGGTTATCAAATGAATTTGATGAGATTTTCCAAATAAGTGTCTTAGAGAGTTGTGCAATAGTTTATCTCGAATAATGACCCATGACTGTTTCGGAGAGTTATCCAGCAATTCACCTCAGAGGGTTGTCCAATATAATTTTAATGGAAAATTGACATTATGTTTTCAAGAATTAAAAAAAAAAACATTTTGTTTTTTAAGAAAGCGGTGTTTTTACCGTGGCCCCAGGCAGGCGTGTGTGAGAGTCCCGGTGAGGGCTCGAGAAGTGGGAAAGGGTGAGTTCAACGTTAAATCAGTATCGTGTGGAGACGTTAATTGGAATCGTGAATTGAGGCAAATGTGTGTGTGTTTGCTGTTGCATGAGCAGCTTAGATGGGAGTAGCGTGTGGGAGATTATCGCTACTAAGCATTGCTCGTGTCGTGGGATCATAACAGGTCTGAGAGGTATTCGGGAAGGCCGGCTCATTGGGTGGATTTTTAGGAAGGCCCAGACATGTGGCTTTATATATATATATATATATATATTTTATAAAACATGTATGAAACATTATAATCGATGCATGTTGTATAAGAGTGTAATTAACTCTTGAAACTATTGTAATATTACTGATAATGTTTTGGTGAGTATGGATGTATGGGCGACGTGGTATTTTACTCATGTATGGTCTCGTGATATAAGGCAAGCGCAAGTTTAGCGGAGTTGGTAGGTGGTCAACGGGACCCTCGGGTCGGGGCGTCACAAAAACACCAAAATAGAAAAATAAAAACATTTAAACACTTAATTGAATAAAAATAAAGTTGAGATACCAAAATAAAAAAAATGAAAAAATTGAGACACTATTTATGTAATTAACCCAACCCCTCCCTTACCCGTATCATGTCGTTGAACTTTGTAACCAATTGAGATAGGCATGGACTTCCCCTTCTTTAATTTATTTTCCCTTTGGGGATAAAAACTTAGGTAGCGATTTTTATTTTAGCTTTTGTTGAAAATTTAAATGGTTCCGTGCAGTCGGTTGTTTATAAGCTTTAGCGAACATTGTGAAATTCCCAAAAAATATTATAATAAAAAAAACCAAAATATTTGGTTTTTTCTATTAGAAGAAAAGTGATATTCCAAAACAAGAAACAACATTTTTGCCCAATAAAAAAAAGAGGTAACAACACTCACTATTCAATTTAAAATTTTAAAAAATAAATAACTTAATAGTAAAAATATTTGATATTTTCTATATAAAAAAGTTATCTTCTAAAACACAAAACATATCTTTTACTTAATACGAAAAAGCTAGTAATATTCATTAATTAATATTAAAAAATAAATAACTTAATACTTAATAATCAAAATTTAGCATTAAACTAAAAAGGAAGAGCTATTTAGTATTAAGTAAAAGAACAAAAGGGGACATAATCTCCTCCATACAAGAGCCAGAAGGAGAGTGGAGATAATTGCTGGCATTACGACGAAATGAGAATTGAGAAAGGGGGTTTGGAGTTTGAGTTTGATAGGAATTCCTGTAGGGTTTATTTATGTTTATCCCCAAATCGATGGCCATCTCAGAATTTAGAAATGGGTTGGGGAAGAAGGAGGGCTCTAGTCTGGAGTCTGAAGTCTGAACTGACTGAAATGACTCGACATGAATTCATCACCATCTTTAGCCATCTGCATGCGATGAAAAGCACCAACGTCTCGTCACCAGATATGGGGAATCCAACGGCCATGATGATGGAGTGAGTCAGCCCCAAAACATTTGGGCCATACCCTGATACCCATTGCAGTTTGTAAAAATGTAATGTTCCTCTAGTGCCTGAAATGATCTCCCACGGACACACACATTCATGAGATTAATTGGGATCGTACTCCTCACTTTATTATTATTATTTTTTTTTAAATCTGTACTTTCTACGGAATAACCCCTCCTCAGTGGTCTCCTTTATAAGCGACACTCATTGTACCCCTCATTGGTGTCTCCTTCGTAAATGACACCCATCATATATAACCTCTTCTTCCTAAACAAATGATATCCAAAGTGGCTCGTTCGTATGGTAAGAGGCTTTTTTACGTGACGTAAAGTGAAAAAAGGTCTTTAATCCTATGAAAATAATTTATTATATTATAACTAAAATATTTAATTATAAAAAAATAATACCAAGTAAACTGTTAATTATTTCACTTGAATTTTTTATTTTCATTTTTAAAAGGGTTTATGAGTTAGGATGAAGTATTGTAATTTTTGAGTTGGATGAGGGAAACCTGACTGGTTTAAAGATTTAGTCCACATATGGTTTATAGATAAATGTTTTTTTATAAGTTATAGTATATTAATTGATCGAATAGTAAGAAAAATCATAGCATAAAAATTAGAGAGCTCGTCATATTTTTTATGTCTAGACCCATATAAGGTAAAATTAAATGAAAGAAATCACATATGCATGTTTTTTTAACATTTTCATTATCATCTTCAACTTAGCATCAATCTAGGAACATCAAGATCATAGCTACAAATTTCCATATTCTCTAAACTTACTGTATTTTTCATTTTGATATTATGTTGTTTCATTGCATTAGATCTAGAGAGCTTAGAAATAGTTGCATGCGCCCAATCAGATCCAAGGCGAATAAATGGATAAATCAAAGTTACCAATAATTACATTTAACTTAAAAGAATAAGAGAAGTTAGAAGAATGAATTTATGAAAATTAACCCAAAGAAACAAATCAAAGACATTTAAAAATATTTTACATGTCTAGATGAATTGGTATAAAGTTTAAAGTTTAAAAATATAAAACACCTAGAGAGGGGAAGGGTCTCAAGTTCAAATCCCAATTGAAATAATTTATTACGTTGTAACAAAGTATTTAGTTATAAAAAAAATTACATTAAAAAATAAGTAGACATCATCAAGGTATAAATTTCAATTAGATAATATAATTACCGTAGTCTTTTCTAATTGTAACACCATAAGTAATGTCGATGCGATGATTTAATTGGAAGGCATTAGACCACTAAGAATGATGCAACAAATTATTACTACACAGTTGAGGACTCCTGAATACCCATAGAGTATGTAAATTTATCCTAGCGCTCTTAAAAAAAATAGTTGTTAAGAAAACCTAAAACTTTAAAATTTAATCTGCTTTTATGATATTACAAACCCTAAAGTAACTCTTGTATTATTTTTATTTTTAATCATACAAACAATTATTTCCAAAATTTTGTTTTCTCATTAAAAATTGAAATTCTAGATGAAAAGGCACACCTTTTCGATTAATTCTATAGAATCTAAGGTGCTTGATCGAGTAAACCTCAGGTGATCCCGGCTTCGAAATGGTGACCATTAAGTTAAACCCCAAGGAAGAAACTAGACCAACTAAACTACCCCTCACAACAAATGATAAACATTAAAGATAGGAAAGAGAACACATGGAAACATGGAGGACTAATGCACAATATACGTGAATCTCTCTTCTTTTTTCTCTCTAAATGGAATTATTATACCGATGCAATGAAGAATGATGAATATTATGGCTCTAAAGTAGTCCCGTCGACCAAATAATATCGTGACCAAGATCTCAAAATTCAATGCCCTATTCCATATTCGGATCCTACACGCTAAAATTGGTGCAACCATTCTCGTAAACAAAATAAAATTGCCATCCTAAAGGATTTAAATTTCAGCACAAAACCATTTCTACCAGAATAAAAGGGAAAAAGATATCATAATTCTCTTAAAAAACACCTGTGGCTTAATCACCAGAATCTGCAATAAACATCCATTGTATGATTTTTGGCCGAATCACCATTTAGTACTTTCAAAACCATGTTTACATATAACGGCATTTGGGAAAAGCTGCTGAAACCTTCAATACTCTCATCTCATATAAACATCAGGGTTTCATCAAATCTAAATGCAATATGATGAACCAGGGATACCAACCAATTCCAACAACCGTTTCCCATCCATACAGACATGGGAATCCATCATATCTTCTCAAAACTACGAAAATGTATCCTCTCCATGCCATATAAACCCCGCAGAACCAATGTTCCAGGTAAACAAATTACAAGTTCTCCATCTCCATTTGGTTCAAGCAGGCAACTGCAGCTTAGAGTTGTTCTTCCAGCTGCAAAATGGATCATTTTTAGTGTTACCAATAGAAGAGAAGGCATGGTTCTGAAAGATTGGTAGATAGTTTGGTGACATACCTAATAAAGTAGTAGTAGAAGAAATCCGCATAAAGAGCTGTTTGGACCAGACCAGAAAAGCAGGCTGATAAACCAAGAAAAAAGATGTGAGAATACAAATAACTACATGCATCAATGGCCACACCAAAATGTTGCTCTTTTTAATTATTGACACAACTTTACCTATCCACCGGCTGAAATGTTGCTCTGTGAAATAGCGGTAAATCCAGTTGAGGATGTATAATGCCCGATAGGCCCTGCAGATTGAATATTGGTTGGAAATTTATCCTAAATATAATTAAGTTTATCTCTCCTTTTGCTTATGTCACATATGGTGCAAATATGTGCTGTTTTTATGAAGACAAAATCAAAAAAATAAATCGTTACATTAAATAAGACTGTTTATCACGATGATTACAACCTTGGCAAGCAATGTTTCTGGACACCACAAGTAGAATGAAATAGCCAGGACTAGGCTTTCCACATTTCAAGAATTATTAAAAGGGCTTTCCTTTGAGATAGACTTTCTTTTTTTCCCTCATATATTTAATAAATAATAGGAAAAACAGTTCTACAGAAAAAAGAGAGAGGAGGAGAAACCAAGCACACAGAATGCGTTAGAGATGCCAGAGTGGGGGAAGGAAGAGAATAAAAGATACAGGGCCAACAAAGACTAGACCAGCCTGGGCATTACTAACAGAATACCAACACTATCAATGCAGCAGGACTAATTGATGATTTCTCTATATGAATGACTAAATGGGACATGAACACCAATATAGCCTCCCTATCAGATTCTAAAATTTTCTCTTTTCTTATTGAACAGAAAATCCAATCTGGATACTGGAAAGGGAGTTCACTGTTGGGCCTCGTATTTCAAGATAGATTTTACACAAAAAAAAAATAAATGCAAGGTAATGTGTTTGTTTTATAGTGAGAGAAGTAAAGTTCCAATGTGAACATTTTCTGAGTTACAAGTAAAAATGCAAGAGTCTGACTGGCCATTCATGTTATATTGAACGTAAAACTGAAAAGTAGGACACTAATACATCAAATGTGTTATGTATGAATTGATCATCCAGGTTAAAACAATGTAGTGTCAGAACTGAAGTATAAGCTAGAGAATCATATACATTTGAATTCATAGAGCTATATGGTTTCCATATATAATTATGCCATATACCATAGGACTAGTAAGAAGGGAAAGATTTTTAGATATGCACAACTCAAATCCTAAATTATGCACTGTGCAATATCAATAAATTAGTAAGGATAAGAACTCCAGGAAATTGTAGTTTCAAGCTTTGTAACCCCCAAAATTCCATAAATTCATTCCGATTGCATAGTGGAAGTTTCTAACTGGAGGTCGAAGTTCAAACCTTGTATATTGATGTCAGTTTGAGAAAGGGTGAACTTACATGAGCTCCCAGGAATTAGTTCCATTTATTGATGAACCAAACTTTAAGCTTAGACAACAGGTCAACATTACTATGCATACCACATTTACTTATGCTTCCATATACTTTTCTGGCGCTGCCACAAGGTATCATTCTTGCCAGTATTCTAGGAGTCTTGGCGGCTGAGTGTGGTTTTACACATGTTCTTTCAGACAACAATGTTATTTGCAAATTCTCTTCTTTTTCTGCTAACATTCTCCTGTATATGCTTGGTCATGCATGCATGCACGCATATACGGCTAGATTCATTATTCCTTGAGAGTTACCTCATGCTAAGTAAAGGAAAAATGCATACCCAAGAAAGAAAACATATTGCCCCGCCAAATTATCTACATTTCCACTTCGTTGGAGCAAAACCAACTGGGGAAGAATGGCAACAGCCTCCAAATAGATTGAAAATGCCCAGAAGATCTGCAATAGGTTTACATTAAGAATAGCAGTAGGCCAAATTGCAACCATAAGAATAAGAATAAAGCAAAAAAGCAAATATAATACTAACTTCAAACAAGATATTGGGATCTAATACCCAAGAAAGTTTAACAAAACATGGATATTTTTTTGGACAACTAGAACTAATAGTATAGAGTTACAGTACAAAAAAAGCAGAATAACATATTTTCATCAAGTATTACATCATTAGCAGGCAAAACATTAATGGCTTTTGACCACCCCAACCTTACACACGCACCAAAAAGAAAAGAAAAAGGGAAACAAGATAAGGAAGATAGAATTAAAACCACCCCATCAAATTGCAACAGAAGTTTGTACAGTATAATTCTTTCATAATTCATCTGGTTAACCAAAAATCAAGGAGAATAAGAATCATGAACAGAATCTACAAACCCCCACTCATTGTAATGTTTAAACAAGGTACCTGACCCAATCCCCACCCATCAGACTAGAAAAAAGTCTACCACAAAATCTGAGTGTGCTAACCCATTGTAAGTTTAGAGATAAATTTCAATAGTCTTTATCCACTGTCTCAATTAAGTAATGATAATACATGGACAGATACATGTAGACAATGAATAATGCAAACCATTGAAACATTTAGAGTTTTGTTAACCACTCTGCATCAATTATCCTGCTCCCCTAATTCATCATTTATAGATTTTTTTTAATTTTTAGCTCTTTTCCTAGGGACACCCCATTTTTAGTGTCTTAATATACAATTTCTTACAATACGAAAAGCATTTTATTATACCAAGTTATTATTTATCCAAATAATACACCCTTTCTTAGCTTATGTACCAAACAATACAGCACTATTCTGATCAATGGTATGACATGCACGAAGTAGGATCCCGACTGTCTCTATGTGTGTGTGTATCA